>JAHWFO010005786.1:1093858-1110252 GCA_023313115.1 Rhysida immarginata | reverse complement strand
CATGAGAAAATAATAATTGTTATTGGTTTAGTAGCACGTGCCCTAATGGTGCCCTATGAAATCATTGGAACTTTCAATACTAAGATATGGCATGTAATATATCAAACGACTCGTAACAACATGTAATGAGTGAATATCACGAGAAAATAATGATAATGGTTATTGGTTTACTAGCACGTGCCCTAATGGTGCCCTATGGAACCATATGGTACAATTGGTAATTTCAAAGCTAAGATATGGCATGTAATAGATCAAACGACTCGTAATAACGTGCCATGAGTGAATATCACGTGTAAATAATGATAATAGTTATTGGTTTAGTAGCACGTGCCCTGATGGTGCCCTATGGTACCATATGGTAACCTTGGAACTTTCAATGCTAAGATATGGCATGTAATATATCAAACGACTCGTAACAACGTGCCATGAGTGACTATCACGAGTAAATAATGATAGTGGCAATTGGTTTTGTAGCACGTGCCCTAATGGTACAATACAGAATTTATAGAACTTTTAATGCTAAGATATGGCGTGTAATATATTAACCAACTCCTTACGCGTTATTAGATTTTTTGTTATCCATAGCTTATTTGAATCAAGAGTATAGTACTCTTAGGCTTAATGGTATCTAAAACTCATTACTATTTAAGTTAAAAGTAGTTAATCGCTTGCTTCAATAAGACTTTAGTAATTTAATATGAAAATCTAATAGATGCTTACACATAACGCTTCAGCAATTGAGGCTCACTTCGTTTAACATTATGTGAGAATTCTTACAAATTAAAGAACTTTTATTTTTTTAAGTGTATGAGGAATAACTTCACTCTCCATTTACCTTTCATTCTTCAAGTTTATTCTTTTAAATTCTCTCTATACGTTAGCCTATTTAAATAGTAATTTACAATTTAGTTTTCATATTTATTTATTTACTCTCAAGTGTTTTAAAATGTTGGTTAATTCTATATATCCATGTACGATGCTATAAATAGAAAATGTGCTCCCTTTATCCGCTTTGGCGGTAAAATCATTCTTGTTTATTTTATATTTTCGGTACACAGTTGCATACACTGTAGCTGAAAAAAGCTGCAAATATTGTCCTGGTAAGATGTTTGTCAAAATAGTAATGTGATCATTAGCAGCCGTTTGTTGGCCTTAAAATGAACAGAATGCTTTCAAACAAGCAATGCACAATTGAGTATGCCATGCAGTGGCCTACCTAGGCCATTGGGGGGGGGGGGGGGGGGGGGGGGGGGGGGGGGGGGGGGCCCCCTCCCTTCATGACACTAGACATGCACATGATACACATGATGCCATGCCGCAAAGAATTTACAAAGAAAATACCAAAATGTTAATTATGTCCTGCACATACTTCTTTTGTGTTTTGTTATATTCTGTACATGGTTTTGCAGAAGGCAACAGTCTGTTTTTTGATGGACCCGTGAAATTTCCTTTTTTTAAAGTATGATGAACAAATACCATAATTGTGTAGGTGACTTGCATTTCAGATCTACACACTGAATGAGATCGCATCTGAAAAAAAAAATTAGGTTACATTAAATTAGTATAAATTATTTTAACAACTGATTATTGAAACTAACCAAGAACTGTGGTTATCATTGATCAAATTTTTGTAAATGATGGCCAGAGCCCTGATTTTTATGAACAAACTTATTCTGCTTTAAGCTGGAAAATTATTCGTTTATGCATTTTAGAATAAAAATGGTTAAATATTGAAATTAGCCTGTAATTAAAAAACATAAAACATCATATTTCTGACTTTGAATCATATCCTGATACCTAAGATGATATTTCACGTGACCATTTCATAAAATTCCTATTTAAGCTTATTATTATTATACAGGATGAGTCAAAAGTCTGTAATCCCCCTCCCATACAATTTCAAAACGAGTGGAAATACAACATATAGGAAGTTAGGTAGGGGCTAAACAATGATGGTGTCAAATTTGACCTTTAACCTCGAATTCTTTCTTTGTACCTTGTTCCTGTAAGGCAACCGTTGTAGAAAACAGGTCCCACCAAGATGCCATTTCATAGTCCACACCATAGCTTGAGTACTGAAATTTCATTTTGTTGCGGGTTTATTTTTACGCTTATTTTAAATCTCTCTCTCTTTTTTGTTAAAAATCAGCGTTTCGAGCTCTACAATTGGAAATTTTTCTCTACCTGTAACGGTTACAAACCTCCCCAACCGCTCCCCCCCCCCGATTTGTTGCCCCCCCCCCCCCTTTCAAATTTCCCGGGGGGGGGGGGAGTACAGACTTTTGACTCACTCTATATAATTTACAAAAAATTTAACTAAACTCCAATAAGTAGAAACACTTAATTCTAATTATTGCGTTTATCCACAGTTTCTCGGTTATTTTTGCTTTAACTAAACTGTTGTGCTTAAAACACTCTTTTTGATCAAATAATTATTTGATAACAGAGGATATAAAAGACTGGTGGATAGCATTGAACTGGGTTAAGATAAAAATGACAAAACGGTTCTTACCTGCTCTCAGGCTTCACTGGAATTCTAAAAAATGACAATTCAGGATTTTCCCTCGATGAATTTGAACACTCAGAGACACAACAACGTGCTAATGGCATTTCTTCGGATCGATGAAGTCGAATCTATAGCGTGAGCTCAATGATCGATGGAGGCTATGATGTGAATGACTGCAAGACGAGTGCTTTAGTTTTTCTTAAATCGTTTTCTTAATCTTAAGCGTTTTACTTAATCAGTTTCAGTTTCCGTTTTCCTAATATTAGTTCGGCTACCAAACGTCAGGGGCCGGAAGTTCATTTTATCACGGGAGTATCGCCTCCTTCTAATTCCTCCATGGTTAATCGTAGTCGCTGAGTTCTAACGAAGTAGTTCCAGTTTCGAATAATCACCACCGTCTAGAAGCACGAACTCACAGAATCGCTCGGTTGGGAACGATTCCAACCGTACCACGTGACCTGTTGGCGATGGTCAGACTTTGGCTAAGGTCAAAAACTCTCACCGGTGAGAAGAGTTAGCGCTTGGTCAGTCAGATATCCCAGTGAGAAATTTGTGACGTCATTTTAACGCGGTCAGAAACGCCAGTCAGTGCTGCTATGCCTAACCGGTTAGTCTCACCGTCCTCACCGAGAAAAAGACGGTTAGCCCAGTGAGAAATTACGTCATCATTCTCTCACCGGTGAGGGTTTTTGACCTTAGCCATCATGGAAACATCTATAATGATCACCCTTTAGTACATAATCCAACAAACTAACACATAATAACAAACAGAAAAGGGAAGGAAAAATTCCGCGACCTGGACTCGAACCACGGACCATGCCTATCGCTGGCACTGCTTTTACCAGTTGAGCTACCGCGTATATGAACCGAATTTTTCCTTCTCTTTTCTATTTGTTATTATGTGTTAGTTTGTTGGATTACATATTAAAGAGTGATCATTAACTGCATGATATGTCATCGGATGCCGTCAGCCATCTGCTTTTCATCTGCAATCATTAGCCAAAACGTTATGACCACCACTACTACCCTGTGAAAATGCGCTCGTCGAAATGACGTAAATGGTACGTGATAATGTGCGAATGGTATTTAAGGGCTGCCGTTGATGGTGATGCTTCATTTTGTCGACTACGTGTGCGTGTAATGGGCAAGGCCAGATCGTGATGGCCCGAAGGCTAGAGACGAGTATCTCCGAAACGGCACGGCACGGCTCGTTTTAGGAATCCATATCACGACGGCTCCGAGCTGTTTTGCGTATTAGGAAGGTGGTCATAACTAAACCAAGAGAGAATAAGGTAGTTGGACCCCGAAGCCTGAATAATAGCCAATTCAAAGAATTCACCACTCTATGCAGGAGCCAACTGATCCACAACATGAAGGCTGATAATGGTGAGTACAACCATAAGCAATTTGAACTTTTGAAGATTATCAAAAAACTTAAAAAAGAGGATTGTGTATACTTAATAGCGAACAAGTGTAATCACGTAGTCCTACTCGATAAGAGTGACTATTTCAGATGGGTTGCTGTACGGAGGGTTGATTCAGATAAAATGAGACGACTTTGCAGTTCTGTTACGATGGTGTAATACCATGGCGCCACCATCGGTTGTGTTCGATGTGAGAACCACGTTGTTGGACTATCGCCCGGCACCGTAATTTCCACTGAAGTAGGCTGAGTTTGAGGGACTCCATGGGAAGTTCGTTCCACACCTGCTGATACACTTTCTTGGTCAGCGACTTCCGAGCCGTCGTTTCAGGAGACCAAAACCACAGAAATCCATCGGTGATGCGTCAGGAGATTTTACAGGCACATGAGAGAAGGGAATAACTCGTATGCCCGTCTCCTGTTCCATCTTCCTGTAGTAAGCCACAGATGACTTGGCAGTGTGGCTTGATGCCTTGTCCATGTGGATCCAAACTTTTGATTGCTCACCAGGGTACAGACGTGGGATATCCTGCCGATATATGTGGTCCATTACATTACTCTGGAAGTAAGCTGCACTAATTTTACAGTTTCCAGGAACTCGACGAATCGTGAGCAGTCCACGTGAGCAATATCCGGCAACCACCATGAAGCCCTTTGAAAACTTCTTGCACCTTCGGACAAAATCGGACCTGGCCTTGCCCCCTCTTTCGCGATAGTAAATTGCCCTGGGTTTGTTAGTGTCATCCAGGTACACTTCATCCAAGGAGAAAACCCACTTCCATCGGTCACCTGCAAGATGGTTTTCATACAGTTTTCTGGCGTTGCTGAATCGTTCCTGCACGTGCCTGGCCGACAGTCTGTGACCGCGCGCTTTATGATGTCGCTCCAGCCCAAGATTGTCATGAATTATTCTAGAGACTGTTGTCTGTGAAATACCTTTCTTTGGGCTAGACTTCTCTGTGTGGGGGGATTTTCTTTCAGCACTTCAGACCGGATTTCTTGCACCACCTGAGCTGGGCGTGTTGGCTGGGGCTTGTTTCTGGTCTGCTTCTCTGCTCGTCCACGTTCATTAGATGGTCGCAATTTGTTCTTTTAGATTATTCGACCCACACAATACCATTTGGATACCACAATACCATTTCGTTTGCATAATTCCACAATGCACGAAAGACTGAAGTTAGCGTCGGAAAGGCTAAACATATACCCTTCCCAAAAAGCTGTGATTTTGGAAGCCATGTTTCAGCACGAAATGTCCCAAATAACAGCAACAAGTGTATACAAAGCTAATCCCCATGAATAGTGGACGAGTCATCCAAATCACATTCCGTCAAGGTCATACGCGGCGTTTAAAGTCGTCTCATTTTATCTGAATCAACACTCCGTATTAGCCCCTTTCTCGCGGATCTCTTTCTCCGTAACTTTGAGAATAGAGCCCGTGAATCCTTCAATTACTTTCCTGAGATTTGGTACAGGTATACGTCGATGGCGTATTCGCAGTATTTGACCTCACTAGACATAACCTTATTGACTTCCTAACTCAACAAAATGTCATAAACCGTTAAATTCACAATGGAAATTGAGAAGGACCAAAAACTACCTTTCCTCGACTTGTGGATAAGAAGGGATAACAATAGACTTTCCTTCGGGATTTATAGAAAACCTACCTTTGTCCCAGCCTATATTCACAATTCCTCAAACCACTGTTTCTCACAAACACTAGAAATGCGCATGCATTACCCTTGACAAACCAACCAAAAGAAGAGGAAATGCAGAGAATAAGACACTTTACCATTGAAAATGGATACCACCCCGACTTTGTGGACAACTTGATGAAAAAACTGAAGAGACTCAACGCCATACAAGACGCTACAACATTAGAACCAGAGAGGGAAAACCCAAGTACTTGGTACTCCCATACAATAAGCCCTTAATTAGAGGATTCGATAAGATTGCTAAGACGTTCAATCTCAAAATAAAATATACGAGTCCGCACACAATGAAAAGACTACTGGGATCCCAAAAGGTTAGGATCCCACTTGAACACAGCTCGGGTATTTATGAACTGATGTGTGGCACATGCCCTGCCGTCTACATTGGCCAATCACGAAGCAGGATTTCTACCCAGATAAAGGAGCACTACCTGCACATCAAAAACCATAGACCTGAAAGTTCGAGTTCTGCCACGCTGCCAAACCAGATAACTACCGTATTTTACACAAAGTTAGTGATTGGAGGCAGCTCAACTTCCTGGAAAACCTGGAAATTAACAAGAAAAGGATTGGTAAACTCCTGAATTCTGATCGAGGTCCCATGGACCTGTCGGATTGGTCAACCTTCTTGGAGGTTATTAAATAATATCGTAAATTTCTCTAATTGGCCCTTACCTTATTCTGTTTTCTTTTAAAATTTCTCCCATTGGCTTATATATTGTATAAATATCGATGTAAGTCTATTGCAAATCAACTACTGTACAAGACGATGATTCGGACCATCCTCCTCTATGGCATGCCTGCGTGGGCAACCATATGTAAAAGCAGATGGAGTGAACTCCAGTCGTTCCAGAACGTTACCCTCAGGACCATTGCCCAGCATGGAAGAAGGACCGTAAAAAATCATTACATCCACTCGGATCTGAACATGACTCACCTTGGTAAGTGTGTCCAAGATCTTCTGATGAACATGGTGCAGACGATGAAGAGCCATGACAATGACCTGGTGGCTGGAATACTAAACAACCTGATGGAAATGAAATAGCATACAAAGTACAGAAAACCGAGGCATATACTTGATGTCAACTTCGAAGACATTGGAAACGTTTCCTTCCCGGATTATTGGAAGATGTGATACCACCCATCCCCGTCCCCTCTCCCAATCTTCTGACAATCTTCAATCTTATTATTTTTCGTAATGTGGAAGACCTCTGGGGTTAGTTAGTCAGGCTTCTTGCCTATTTCAGTGTATTTCATGTGGAATTTATTCTGGTAGGATGAGCTTCGTGAAAGCACTGCTTTCGTCCCACCCGAAGAAATGTACACTTCACTGTTCGATTGTCGATTGCAAATCAGTCATGCTGAAAGAAGGTCTCAGAGCGACCGAAATGTATATACATGCGGATTAAAGTTTTTTGTGGAAAAGCGGTTTGTTATTCTCTCTTGGTTTAGTTATCTCATCCACAGGTGTAGATAATTATTCTTTTATATTTATGAAGGTGCTCATAATCTTTTGGCTGATCGGTATAGAACACTGTATAAAGAGAGATTGGTAAGTCTACGACTCGAAGCAATAATAACAATATCGCACTCACAAGGGGACCGCACAGACATGTAATCACGGATTTGGTTGAAATTTTAGGAGGTCAGTCTACAACATTAACATACCTTCTGTGTAAAAAGATTTGACTCAATGGCCTTTCGTTTCGGAGAAAAAAAATAAAATATTTTACGTGGTGCCAGATAAAACAAAATGGGAAGAATAGCATACAAATTAACAGCTGTGGCGCAATGGTTAACGTCAGGTTCTGCGGATTTACTGGTCCGGGTTCGATTGCTGTAGTGGTGAAAATTTTTTTCATTTATTTTTCCATTATTTTCTTATGTTTTTCGCCATTATTATTTGTTTGCACTTTGCATAATAACATACATAAGCAAAACATTTTCACGGATTGTCATTGGCGATATGTGACTTGGCGGTGACGATTTTTTCTTTTTTATTTCACACGCCACGGCAATGACCGTCCGTGAAAATATTGTACAACGCATTTTGCATTTTTTTTTTACCTGTGAAGTTGCTTATGTATGTGAATATTATTATACAAAGTGCAAATAAATAATAATGGCGAAAAACACAAAAAAATGTGAAAAAATGAAAAAAATTCTCAATACTACAGGAATCGAACCCGGATTAGTAAATCCACAGAACCTGATGTTAACCACTGCGGTACCGTTGTTGTCTACCTTTCTTCCCATTTGGCTTATCTGGCCTTACAATTAATAAATGTAAAATATTTTATTTTTGTCTCCGAAACTAAAGGCCATTGAGTCAAATCCTTTTACAGAGAAGGCATATTAATGTTGTAGATTGACCTCTTAAAATTTCAACCAATATTACATGTCCGTGCGGTCCCCTTGTCAATGAGTTTTATCAACTATTGCTATCTTCTCGTATATATCACGGTTATTAAAATTTCTAATCTTGCCTAAACCAGTTTCTCCAATTTTAAAAGCATTAGGTTTTTCCAGAAGGTGCAATTTCATTGTGCAATAATGTAAATACAAAGGTTTGTTGCTATGGTCTCGATATCCAACAAATGTGACGAGAACTAGGCAGTGATCTTAACAATCCAATTTCTTCGTTCTCATTATCCATCAAGTCATTGTTATTTTGCCATTACCCCATTCCCTTCTAGAAATGAAGCTCTGTGCGGACGTTCTGCGCATTATTTCTTCTACTGAAGCGACGACTGACAGGATACTTAAAAACAGATGTTAATTTCGATAAGAATGGAGCGCGTTGATTACAAATAATCAAACACAGCATATAAATCCTTCCCTGTATCAAAAGGTAAAAATTTTCAGAACTTAGGCCAAACATTAGGCTTTCATTCAATCTAATAATGTGATTATTTTATAACAATATCACTCGTACAGGGTGTTTACACTTGAATACAGCGGTTTCGTAAATTTCTTGCAGCTGTTCTATAGTGATTGCAGGGTGACGTATTATATTTATGTAAAGAAAGGATAGCTTCAAATTTTACTTTTAATTGCCTGCCATCTCAAAATACAAAATTTAGGGGCAGTTTTCTTCGCGGAAGGAACTGTGACAGGGTACACCTATCTAGACATGCTTGAAATTGGTCTTTACGCCACAGCTGAAAACCGACAAGATGGTGCTCCATCACATTTCCAACGCTATGTCAATGGCCCCTTGAGCACCATCCTGCGGCAGGATGTAATCATTTGTAAATACCCTGTATTTTGCAATCTTAATGGTAAATTGAATATACGGAAAGAATGCTGCCCGTAATTTTATGGACTTTAATAACAAAATTTTTCCCTCCCGTCAGGAGGCCTCTGAAAGAGAGACCCAAGAACCCGAAGTTAATCTCTGAATTTCGAAAACTGTAACCCAAGATCGATAAAGCAGGTATATTTTAAAAATACATTAAAAATACAAAATATATAAGTAGTCTATTTAAACATCTTTATTGTCTTTTTCCGAAGGAACACAACCCCGTCGCAATAAATGGGTCTTGCTTTCCGATTGCTAATAGTACTGTCGCCTTTCGTTTTCTTACTCTATGAAGCCCATGCACTGAAATGCTACCACTGCGGAAATATACTCGACAAATGCGGAAAGAAGGAAACCTGGACCATCGGTGAGTGTGATAAGGAGGAGAGATATTGTCTCGTCTGGATCACTCCAGACAAAGAGTTTGCTCGACTCTGTGGGAATTTCAACGGACCTATTCAAAGAGACCCACCCTACTGCTTTGGCGAGAACCAGACCGAGAACTGCGTTGGGGCATGCGACGAAGATTTGTGCAACGATCAGTCCTTTGGCGAAAACTTAACCTCGGTTGGTCGCCACGCAAAACGCTCCTTCTCCCTACTACTTTTTTGGGCTGTCTTAGCCACCTTTACCCTGCTCGTCAGGGCTGTTTTCTAAAGAAGATGATTCTAAAGTTTATAAATAAGTGCTGAAAAAATTATTGGATTTTATAATAAAGAAAAACGGATTAAATAGTCAATTTATTTATTTGGCGTCCTATTTGTATTAATTTAAATACAGGGTGGCCGTATAATTGCTGTACATTTACTCAAACACTGCTATTTAAGTAAGTGCACAATAACTTTAGGGGCACCCTGTATATAACCAAAATCTGAAAAAAAAATGAAGACTGGACAAGATTACTTTACAGAAAGACATCTACAAATAAAGGGGCTAAAGAGAATTAAGTATTCTATAGGTCCAAAATCTTAGTTCGTAAACCGATAGGCTAGCTCCGTCACTAAAACACTACAATAAGTCAAAACCTCTTGTTATTGTAGAACAAGATGAAGGGTGTTTGCACCCGCTGATTTGATTGGCTTGAATAGCTCCAAATGTTCTAAGGCTGAACCGATTACTTCCACTTCAACTTTTTCTTTTGTGGAAATCGCTTTTTTCTAAATACATTCATTCAATTTATGTTTCCTATTCAATCTAAACTGAATAAAGACATTACTGAATTTATAGAAAAATACAGTCAATTGCAAATAATTTTTTAAATTTCTCCAATTTGAAAAAATTATTATTTGAACAAATAATTTCTTACATCCAAACAAATAAAAATTTTGCCAAAGTTTCTGGACTGCGCATAATGAAATTCTTAATGGCCTGCATGTTTGATGCCGCGGACATCCAGCGATGCCTGCCAACTTATCCGCAACACTACCGGTTCATGTAAATTTCTCGTACAACTGTATCCGGATGAGGAGTCCGAAAAGCTCGGTCCAAAACAAATTCCTGACCTCGCACTTTAATCTCCTGCAAGAATAACTTTAATAACTGTCACGGTTTGCCTGTTATTCCATTTTAAAACTCTCAGTCCTTATTTAGGACACTTGTAAATTTAATGTAAAAATAGTGTTCTCAATTTTTATTATTAATTGGATACCAGATTACTCCTCCCCGCAAAATCATTTTTTATTTAGAAACTGACAACATTACAAATAATAATAATAATAATAATAATAATAATAATAATAATAACAATAATAATAATAATTTAATTTATTCAGATCAAGCAAATACAAACTGCCCCTACAGGTGATAAAACCCAAGCGGGGGAAAAAATCAAAAGAAAAAGATTACATTTCGGAACAAATAACTCAAAATCAGATATTTTAAATCTTAAAAATAGAATTGGTTGGGTCATTAAAAATGTCTACATCTTTATGAGAAAGGATTCTATTATACAAAGTAACAAGTTTATAAGAAGGAGTAATCTCACCAATATTTGTCCTCGTACTAGGAGCTATTAAAGTAAAATGCTTATGACGACTTTTTCTAGGAACTGACAGCCCGATAGATGCCAGAATCTCGGGTATCCAAACAGCCCCAGAAACAATCCTCTCAAGGACATTAAGAAAAATATTACCAATGATATTGGAAAGAGTAAATACATTTATAAATTCCATATTGAGATCATGCTTGTTATATTTTTTTGAGAGAAAATTTAAAAATGCAAAAAATTTCTTTTGTAGGAGTAAAAAGTTTTGAGTTTGATGAGTAAACCAAATTAACACTCCATATGTGACTTTAGGAACTACAATAGAAATAAATAACTTTACGATAGTTAATGGATTTTTGAAAAATGCGGTAAGCCTTTTCAAAAGACCAATTCTACGGGAGACATCCTCTTATGATGTTATCAATATGTGGGTTAAAAGATAAGTTATAATTAAATAAAATGCCTAAATCTTTAACTTCGTTTTTTTCCCAATAATAGCATAATCAATCTTGTGGTCAAATATAAAATTTGTTACTTTCCTGGAGAAGGAAACTACGTGTGATTCGCTACAGTTAAGGCTTCAATAATAATAATATAGTTAAAAGCTATTCTTCATTCGACTATTGCAGTTCGTCTATAATATGCTTACATCGTCTCAACATGGGTTTACTCTGAAGCGTACCGTAAATACAGCTTGATATGATCTCACCGAATAGGTTTCAACTCAAATGTCCAATAATAACATCGTTGTCTCACTATTCGTTGATTACTCTAAAGCCTTCGACTCGATACCCCTCTATTTATTATTCCTTAAATTGTCCACTTTCTTTAATATTCGTGGTCCTCCCCTCAACTGGCTAATGGATTTACTTTCCAACCTTCGCTATTTTTTGATGTCACAAAATAAGTCCTCATCAATAATAATCCGCAAATTAGGAGTTCTTTCTCCACTATTCTTTAACCTGTTCATTAACGATTTACCAATTTCTTTATCTTCTACTCTCTCAATTTTATATGCTGGTGACGTCACCCTTCTTATTATCGATCCCTCTATTCTTCAACCCCCTTGAAGGTTCTATCTACTCTGAGCTCATGGAACATGGCTAACTCATTATCCCTTAATACCACAAAAACAAAATATATGCTTTTCTATCAGTGTAATAAGCAAAACATCTGACATTTTGCCTATTTTTTACAACTCCCAACCTAGGTATTTACATATCCCATGATATGTCTTGGGACCATCATAACGGGTGGCGCAAAAAAAAAAAGATGTTAGAAAGTTTTTGTCTACTACGACATGAGGTTATAGATTCTTGTTATCATATTTATGCTATAACAGATATCCTGAAATTTAATGCAGAAGGTTTTCAAAGTGACTTCCATCTGCTACAGTCAGCGTGTAGAGCCTTGAACTGGGCTCCTCATTGAATAGGCGTCTTATACGTGCCACATTCTCCGGGATTACAACATGAGGCTGGTCGTCCTGAGTGAACCTTCCTGGAATGATGTACTGATCCGGTCGTTTCCAAACGGTTCACCAACCTGTAAAAACTATGGAACAAAATTACGGTACGGTACAAAAACCCGCATCAAAGGAACTGGCTTCAGTTCTGTACTGTAATCTCACCGTGCAATGGAACTGCAATAGAACAGTATCACGAGGAAAATCATTTACTGCATACGATGAAACCACAGTAGACAAAAACTTTCTAACACCTTTTTTGCGCCAATGCATTGTTGACCAACCTATTATTATAGGTATGATGTCTCGCTTATACTTTCTCCCAGCTTACTTATTATTGTTACTGTACCATACTTTGATTCATTCCTCTTTATGTTGCGGAGTTTTATTCTGGGGATCCTATACATCATACAATCTCACCCGTTTGCTCATACTCCAAAAATGGTTCCTTCAAATACTATTAAAATTGCCCGAAATTTACTCCGTTTCTCAATATTTTGCATCCTTGGGAATCTTACCAGTTACTTTAATTTATCCTATTCAACTATGACTGTTTATTTACAAAATAATCAATCAACAACTTATCCTTCTACTCCGATACTCATTCAAATCCTTATGAAACCCGTTCCTCGGCTTCTATCAGTCATCCTTTAGTAAGACAAAATTACATTAGGAATGATATGGTGGTCTTCTCTTCCTGAAACCATCCGCTCCGAAAACGTTAATAGTTCTAAAGACCACGTGACTGCTATCCTCCACAACTCCGATCCCACTGGGACAATTTGGTCCAAACTTCATTGTAAGGTAAATCTTGTCTAGAGGATTCTGCTTACCGAATGTCACTCCTTTATATACCTATATACCATGTTGGTCCGCTCTAACTCCCATTCCCGGAACTCTGACCCCAGTGGGCCAATCAAAATCAAACTAAATAGTGAAGGTGGACAAAAAATGTAGAAAATATATAGGGGACATTGTAAAACCAATAAATAGCTCCATTCCGCTACTTAATAATGAATATCTCTGCACCATTTCGTGGTGTCGTCTTTATAAGGGTGGACATTCAATGGATGTATTAATTATAGTTCTTTAAAAGCTCGGCATTTCGATGCTGCAGTTGTCCCTCCATAGGCAGAAGGCCCAAGAAGGATTGCTTAAAAATAAGAAAACAGAACCCTCAGATAAGATTAACATAGAAATAAATAAATAAATAAAAGAATAAAATAAGAAAAATAAGAACACAATTAAAAACAAGTTGTCTCTCTCAATAAATAGAGCGATAATAATAATTATACATGGATTGCCGACGTTAAGCTCATTTGATATTAAATGCCTCACATTTTTATGGACAATATCATGGTACCGGCATTATTGGGCGGTAGAATAGGCCAAACTACTGACTAGTTTTTATATTATATCATTTTATATAATGGATTAATTCATTCATGAAAATTTATGAGATGCGCCATTGTTGTAGCCCATAAGCTATTAGATATACAATTTACAAATAATAAGCGAAGAGATAAGAGAAGTAATATTTAAGAAACGATTCGATTAAAATCTTGAGCATATAATAATAATAAGCAAATAAAGAAATTAATAAACAATCATTGCCGTCCTGTGTAAACCAAACAGCAGCCATGCTCGTATATTGTCTCACTCACGCGACATCTTCGCTGCATTTAAATTTCATTATTGGGCATTCCTTTTGCGGACATATTTATATATAAATATATTAAGACAGGAAAAGAATATCATAAAAATGTATTTAAAAGGATGTACTCAAATTTATTAAGCCTGAATAAATTAAATTTCATGGCCGTGGTTTAGATTTTTAGTGCTTCGCTTTGTAATTTTTATCAGTTATTTTATCATTGAGATAATCTTTATTATTAATTGTAAATTCTCTTCATTTTTTAAGTTAAAGTAGTACATCATTAGATAGGCTTCAATCATACTGGTCGTATGTTGCTAGTAATAACTGAAAATAGCACGCGACACCTTCGCTGCATTCATTCTTCATTATTCGGAAGCTTTTGCGAATATAAAATTAAATGCTCATGATCAACAATGATCATGCTCTAGGAACGTCACATTCCATAACAATCCAAAGTCTTTCCCTCAATAATGGCATGAAACGTTCTCGTTGCATGTAAACCGACGCTTCTAGTTCTACTGACATTGTTCTTCTTTTAGCAAACGGCAATACAAATCATAAGAGTGAAAATATGCTTACTCGAAGTAAGCGAACATATTCCGAGTAAGTCTTATTTTATGTATAACTTAATAATAATTTGCTGAAGAATTGATCATTTATGATTAAGCGACATTTTTGCGATTTAGATTTCTGTTTTTGATACGCGCTATGTTCCAGAGAAATAAAATAGAATTAAAATTCTTTAATGGCAATATAACTTATTAAATGCATCAAATGTGAAAATTCGAAATTGAAATTTAAAAAAAATCGATTCCAAGCTATTTCTTTTTTATTTGGTTAATTTTTTTTGATTTAGGACAATTCCTCTTTTTAGTCTTAATTTCGAATCTTTTTCTAGATTAGAATAGCAAGCGCAGCAGCGAGTCGTGACAATATTCGGCCGTTTGCACTTTCGGATGGATGTTCTTTGATGCCCTGTTGAACAACTGGTAAGTGGTAATTTTAATTTTGTGTTTGTCAAGATGTCGGCTGGTCTTTTTTTTTTTTTTTTTATAATATATAAACACTCTTCAATAACTTCGAGCGAAAACCGCCTCCGGCAATTGATGGTTTACATCGGCTCTTCTTCGACCGGGGCGTTTTTAAATTCAAATGGAAAAGATTTTTCTCCACCTACCCTTCGGAGAGTGACCAATTTTTTTCAGAACGCGCCATTTCATTCTCATCTCCAGTAACCAATAAGTTCATGTTTTTCAGAAAGATCAAGCTGTTATGCATAATTACCAACGTTGTTGGCTATTTTTTTAAACAATGGAGACTTCAGTAGTCCTAAAGTTTTTCTTAGTAAGCCTTAAAGCCTCTATTAAGCCTTAAGTTTGAAGCTCTTATTTACAATGTGTAAGTCCAATGTGACTGGTTTGTCAGAGGCCAAGGGCCTGCATCTCACTTGGGATTTTCTTGATCTTTCCATAAAATAACTTATACCAACGCTTCTAACGGACCTTACCTACGTGACAATTAATGGATACAGTCGTTAGCGCATTAATAAATCCCTTGAGGCCAAAATATGTAGACTAGTTAAGACATCGATTAAATTTTTGTAAGCTCACGAGTTGAAAGTAGCGAGATGGTAAAAGAAAATGCAATTGTATAGAAATTTCACTTGATATTGTCCACCACACTAAAAAATCCACTAACATGGGCAATATTGTTCAAATTTAAAATCCCTCGTTGGAAAACAAAAATTAGAACAAACGCAGTTAGCAACAATTAAAGCGCACACTTAAATCTAAGAATACAAAATCTTTACGCACGAGTTTATTAATATGCAATAATTATATACAAACGGTCATGGTTTTATTACTTGTTACTTATGAACATCCCCATGATTTCAAGTTCTGTACCGCAAAGCTTGCATCTTTTCTTTACCTTTTCTTTACTTTAAAATGCATTTTAAAACATAAAAATTAACGTAGGGTATTTAATTTGCATAAACAAGGAAGAGTTTAATTTAATTTCAATATTTCATTTTTCACTTTCATTTCTAGAATTCCAATTCCGTCAACATGAAGGCAAGTACCATCTTTCTCACGTGCCTGCTAGTCATCGTAATGCTTCTGTTGGTGGCACACACCCTTTTGACATGTAGCAATGATACCATACCACCAAATACAGCTTCGGACCAATCGGTGCCCCCCGCTGATCCGTGTAGAAATAATCATACCGAGCCTTGCTACGCGGAAGGTTAGAGAGGCATTCTAAACGGAAACTTTTGGAATACAGTTTAAGAATTTTTTAAAATTCTTAAACTAGCATCATGTGTAAATCAAATAATTTTTTCAAAAAAAA
>JAHWFO010005786.1:1065422-1093758 GCA_023313115.1 Rhysida immarginata | reverse complement strand
ACAGTTTAGTAAAAATAAACTGCATTCACTAGGTATTAGCCGTTTTGCTTGATGTGAAAATTAAAGTTTTCCTGTAAGCTTAAGAAAATGTACTGAATAATAAAATCTTAAAGCGTGTGTATAAAAATCGTTTTCATATATGCTTGTTTAGTTTTCTTTTCTATATATTTAAAACTGACGAGGAAATTCGACTCCACCAGAATTTTTAAAATCGCCCTCTACATTCTTTCAACAAAAGAAGTTTGGATAAAATGTTATCGCCGATATAGGTAGCCTGGCCATGAGGTACAGTCGGCAACAAAAATACTTAGTCACCTTCCATTAATTTTCCAAAATTAAACATTAATTTTCCCTTTAACAATTCCGGTAAAAAGTTTTTCTTGGTGTGTATTGATTGATACGGGTATGATCATTTTGGTGCACGTGAATTGTTACTTTTTACCGGAATTGTTAAAGGGAAAATTAATGGAAGGTGGGGGGCTAAGTACTTTTATTGCCGACTGTACAATAGCGGGTTAATTTTTTAATTTCAACATGTTACATATTCTCATGAAATCTATCAAATTATAATCTCTAAGGTAAGACTGCAGGGCTAATGATTTTGGCCACAGAAAAATCTACGTCGGAAAGAAAGTAAATTATTAGCACCAAATTATAACTTTAAGTGAACTCGCGTTTCTGACGATAAGTTGGAAATTGGCATACAATTAATAAAACTTCTACACCCTCTCCAAATGAATTTCTCGATGCTCAAATTTCTAATCATCCTGATAAAACCAAATGCTCGATCGGTCTCGCTAAGAAAGAAAATCGATCGTGGAATTTAATTTGGTTTTCGATTTAATTAGCAGATGGATTTGGGCAAAATAAATTAATACGGTCCATTCTCTCACTCTCTTAATCGTCGGCAGCCAATTATAGGCCACCTCTTCGTCTGCCGATATAATTACATCAGCTGCACACAGATCGTACTTTCAAAATTTCACTTTTCATCACAAAACTTTCGTAATTTTATCACGCTGACCATTCTCCTCAGTCTCCAGAAAATTTTCTTCCATTGCCATCTAAGATTTTGGTTTGAGAAAACTCTTTAAATTTGAGGTTTCTAGTTTTCTACAAGAAATGTACGTCAAACTTATAACAGATTGATCTATAGTACTTGATATAAAAATTCAAATATTTCACATTTTAATGTTACAAAACTCTTAGAGTAAATTTCTAATGTTTTATTTATTTTTTTGACGAGGCAATTGCCCAATTAACATCAAAACTTAGATTTCTCAGATTCTACCGACATATTTTCTTACTGGAGTGATTTATTTATTAGGCAAACTTACTATCGTGTAGGACACTTGCAGCTGTAGATAGGGACAACTGTCATACATAGTGAGACCAGATTATAAAAAAGGCGAGACCGGTATATAAAAAAAAGGAAAGCTTAGTGCTTCGACACTAGTAGAGGTGATTTGTATGTGAAGATATGGGTAAACAACGCGATTTGACAGACTTTAAACAAGGTGCGATTGTAGGAGCTCGGGAGCCATGGAGCAAGTATCAGCGAAGTCACCGCATTCGTGAAATGTTCAAGAGCAATTCTTGTTAAAGTGTTTAAAGACTAGACTGTCAGTAAAAAAAAACAAAAAAAAACAAAAAAAAACTGGATCTCAACACACGACTTCTGATCATCATCGACTAATGAATGCTCTGTGTCCATAATTTTGAAAGACAACAGAAGGGAAACAGTCCAGCAATTTATAGCACATCTTAATCAAGGATCCTCTCGAATGATCTCTGAACGCACTGTTCGTCGTAACTGCGTTGTATTGGATAAGGAAGTACCATATAAAATGTCCACTGTAAAGTGTCCGAAAATATGCAAACACTACTTACACATTCAAATTTAAATGGAGCGATTATTTTAAAATAGTCTCGCTCGGCGATCGCGAAGGCCCAGTTCCCGAAATTTCTGAGTATGTCAATCAATGCCGTGGACATTGTGCTCGTGATATCTTTACGAGATACCTTTGTTCTGTGCCTGCTTCAGATTCAAATCTTCAGTAGATCTCGGCTAGTGAGTCGATAGTGGACAGTAATTTCCAACAAACAACTTCACTCACTCTTCTTATGCTCTTAAGAAAAAGGCAAGGGCTCGGAATTTTCCTTCCCTTTTCTATTGAAGAGTTTCTTCAATTTAATTAATATCTTCTCTTTGAGTTGAATTTCATCGATTTATTTGATGGTTTAAGGGTAAGGAGGATTCCCGATTTGCAAGTCGGGAGGGCCTGCTCTGCCGGTTGAGCGGATTTGTGGCTTCATGAAGTCCATATGGACGTATTGTAACAGCTTTGCGGTTCATTATCCGCGGTAGCTCAATTGGTAAAAGTGGTGCCAGCGAAAGGCATGGCCCCTGGTTCGACTCCAGGTCGCGGAATTTTTCTTCCCTTTTCTACTTTGTAATTATGTTTGAAGAGTTTCTTCAGTTTAATTCTTCTTTGTAATACTTCCTTGTTGTCACGTGTGAATAATGCTAAATATTAGAGTAGCGCAGTGGAAATTAATTGACATGCAACAGTGCACTGATTAATAAAATAAAAGTAAATGTTTATTGACAAGATGATAAATGAATTAAATAGAAAAGCAAAATAAGTGGTAATATTAAAGTCACAATATCAAATAGGCAAACTATGCCTAGCAAATACCAAATTATTATTATGCAATGTTTGATTCATACAATGTAATCACCCAGGTTACCTTATCTATTAAGCAACAGATAAGTTTAATCACCTAAAACCCCTCTTAAGAGGTGTATATAAACAAACACGATTGAATTGCTTAAACTAATCTAGCCTGTATTCTAAACAACAATCTTCATCTAGATTAAATACCAGACACTTAGGTACCAAAAATGCATAGCAATAGTTAAATAATTAATCGTCTAAACTGCAATACATCAGTCACGTAAGTAGAACTTAATTCCAAACAGCAACTTGATTGGGTCGGCTACAATTCGTAATAAAGAAGGTAAGTCAAACTTCTGTAATCACCAACTAAACAAATTACAATATGTACTAAAACCTACTAAAGCAAATAATCTTTAAAGTAACTACTTAACTAGATTAATTACTTAGCACGTGTACTTTAACAAGCAATCACATGAGCAAATACAACACAATTAAATTGTTAAGCAGCTATCAAAGCATAACGTAGTAAATTCCAGCTGCATAAGCAAAAATTCAGTAAGTAAAACTAACACAGTCTTAATCGGAAAATAGTCTAAAAGTCCGGGTAAATGCCAATATCTTTAAATACAAACAGCAGAACAATAAAATGCCCACACAAAGAAACAAACTCTATGACGTGGCAATGTGACAATATCACATGTAGATGCACAACGTTCTGTGTAGTCCCATTAACTTGGCAAATAAATCAACATTCACTTGAGTTCTAAAAATATCCGTAAAGAACAATATCATTAATACGGTTAGGCCAAGTTAATACAAATACATATGTAACACACTTCAAATAAAATGCGTCGATTACACACATTTGAAGCAGCAAATAACATACGGCATAAATTGCCTATGGCACCAGGAGGAAAAACTTTATCCTTTTTAAATATTTTTTTCTTACAGATAAATTGTATCCTTAATTAGCATCATAAACTAACAAGACGAGGAATTGCTTTATGCGAAGCACTGCACTTCAATGGCTCTTAATTATCGTGAAGCCAAACTGGTAGTTGAAATACGCACGCATCCCACATGGCCACAAACCACAAATTCTCGTGTCTTCACGAAGCTCTCTGTAAGCGAGCTCCTTAAAAGTAACCCTTATTAAATTGGCTTTACAGCCCACAATAAAAGTAACACTTACGGCTGCGAAGAAATAGTCTGCTATCGACCGCCACAGACCTTGGGAAGAAGATATACGTATCGCTCAGCTGTCTATCTCGCTTCCGGCCAGCACAAACCTCCGCCCGCTTGGCTTTCCTGCACGACGTGGCGTTCTCCGACGACGCAATTAAAATGGTCTCCGTCGTGGGGGCTTGAGGAATCACTCTGCCATCCAGCCTGCCGATAGCATAAACCCAATCTGCTTTCGAGCCGATTTTCCCGGGAGTTCAACCTTCGCATCACCGTCGTCGATCGTGTCTTTTTCCTCTCTCCCTTTCTGTCTTCTCTCTTTCCTCCATTCCGCACTTGAATCTCTCCTCGTCCTCCCATTGGCTCCTGCATCTTGATGTTGATTACGCCGCTGATGACATCGTCTCCGATTTCGCCCGGAATTATAAAATACCCGAGAACGAAAGCGAGTGTTTATGTCACCAGAATTCGCAATGGCATTAGAATTCCGTGACACTTGTTTAAACTAATTAAGACCGACTAATTAAGTTGAACAATCTTTTTGACATGCGCAGTAAGTCTTTTCATCAATTTGCTTTGTCTGGGTTTTACCCATAATGCACTTGTTCTACTATAGTAAAGGCGGATATATCGTTGAAACGTGGAAAGCCTATTAAAAGTCATAATATAAAACAAATTGCCTTCGAATCGATTATTCTGCGTCATTTTTTAATTTATTAATTTATTAATTTCATTTATTAATTTCATTTATCTATTTAAAAAAACCACGAAAATGGAAACTAAATATAAATACGAAAACAATGTTTCGAAAACGAAAGCGGATGCTTTCATCGAATAACTAAGCGATTTACTTCCCGTTAACGTCTATTGGCTGGCGTTAGAAATGACGTCATCCTGTCGTTCAACTTACGTGGCGGCTGCTATACTTATTGACGTAGAATACGTCTTACGTTTCGAAACTGGTATGCCACGTTTAAATCATAAATGTCACGAAAAGTTTGAATCACGAAAACTTTAAGAAGTGAAAAGAATTAACGATAGAAAAATGAGCGATACTTCATTCGATAGAGAAATTAAACAAAGTATTTTTTAGCCTCTTCATTTTTTCTCAAATTTGCCAAGGCGCTGTTTAACCTCCCTTTTTTCCAACTGAGATAAACAAAATATAGTTCAAACGAAATAAAAAAATATATAACGTATTACAAATTTTTTGCCTAGAATCTTTTATTTTAAAAGGGAGTTAAACAGCAAATATAAAGAAACCTAAATTTGGTTAATGAAATGAATGCTTATTCAGTTTGTTTTTAACGTCAATGAAAAGTCACCTGGCCATCTTAGTCCAAGCAACGATGTAACCTTCATTGTTGGAAACAATCAGAGAGGGAGGTTAAACAGCGCCATGTAGGGTTGCCAACTTACCGATTTTTAGATGGGAATATTTATTGTTGGATATTGTTATAATACAAGCTAAACAATGCACAAATGTAATAATTATTACACGGTTGGCAACGCTGGCGCCATGGCAAAATTGAGAAATGCCAAAAGCAGCAATGGAAATTATTCAGTAAAACAGGTTCTGTAATAATAAAGGAGGTCATGGCTAGAGCTACTATATTTATCCTAGCTGGCTCGACCGCCATTACGGAACCCACTTGTAATAGTAATGCATGCTACAAGAGCGAGAACTTTTATCTTGCTGATTAAAATCTTTGCGAAAATGGCTAAAATTGGAAGAAATGGAAAGTGCATTGCCAGATTAGTATATGCATGTGCGATGGAAGGCTATTATTACCAATATTTCGAAGAAATTTTAATATTTATACGTCGAAAGAGCATAATGTTGCCTCTTCTCGTCAAGAGAGGGCCATATAAATGAAGCTAGAAACATGTGTAATCCCAAGGAGAATAGACAACGCGAGCTGCTAGTATAGTGGCTAGAAGAATAGTGTGGCAGCGAGCGTTCAAATCTGATTCCTCCAATGATGATGCCGCCAGATGGCAGCTACATCAACATAGTAGCTAAACATCCAAAGCTTTACATCAATAAGGCTCCATTAATTTCTTCGTAAAATGTATAAACTTGATTTATTATTTCATAGTCATTCCAGAACATTAAATAATATACCATTTTAATAATATTTCGATCCCCCCCTTTTTGTTTTAATTTAGAGATGATTTTGCAGTATTTTTTAATTTCAAATGATTTTATACTTTTTCAGTTATAATTGGTATAGAGAAATACACGACCGTTTCACACCGAGTTATTTTCTTTAGATAAGTTTTCGATTTCTTCATCCGATTTTAGCTTTGCAATAAAATAGCACCCCTCCCCTCTTACTGTTGCATTTTAAAATTTCAAGAACCACTTTACTATCTATATTTCTCATTTATTTTTTTCTTTATGTAAAATCTAAGGAAATCAGAATAATTTTTATGAATTCCTTTTTTAAAATAATAAAATGCAATCAAAGCAGCTTTAAATACAAATTTATTATATTTCTTACTTTTTTTTAAAAAAATAATAAGAAAACTTTTTTTTCAAACCTATTAACCTAAAATATCTGATACTTAAATATTTTATCATCACATAAAAAAGTAATTTGGTTTTTAATCATGTGATAAATGAATTTTATATGAAAAAAGACATTTTCTTTGTATCTCTATGTATTTTCAATATTGTGCATTTCACATATGAGGCCTTCCGAGTTAGAGGGGCGAACGCCTCATTTGTTGAATTCTTTTTCTCCTGAAACATCTGTGAAAATTCATTTTCTATCATTTGTTAGGTGGCCAGCTGTGTACAGCATTACATGATTAAGTTTTATGTTTATATTTTATTAGACTTAATTTAGCAGATCTTTGGATAATGCTTAATTACTCAAAACTTAATTCCTCTGGCTCGGAAGAGCTCATATTCCATACTTTCTTTATCTTATTAGGGATACATCTGTGATCTTATATTTCAACTTATTTAAAACAGCAGATTTTTTCCATTTATTGTAACGTTAAAGAGTATCCTCAAGTACTGTGGAAGACAATTACCTAAAATATACAACATTTTTATAAATAAAATTAACTCGCCCGTAATATAGTTGAAAAAAACCTCAGTCATCCTAAGATTTCCATCTCATCTCCCGAGTAACTCGCATCTATGTCGATTGCAGCGCCACCGCTACTATCATCGAATCGGGAATCAACCACGTAGCATTGCGAGTAGTAGCCGTTGCCACACTATTCTTCTAGCCACTATACTGCTAGATATATTTCTAGCTTCATTTATAAGGCCCTCTCTTGACGAGAAGAGGCAACATTATGCTCTTTCGACATATAAATATTAAAATTTCTTCAAAATATTGGTAATAATAGTCTTCCATCGCATTTGCATATACAAATCTGGCACTGCTCTTTCTATTTCTTCCAATTTTAGCCATTTTCGCAACGATTTTAATCAGCTAGATAAAAATTCTCACTCTTGTAGCATGTATTACTATTACAAGTGGGTTCCGTAATGGTGGCCTCGGCAGTAGCGCCAAGGTAAAGTTGATGCGTCGCGCCGCCAAGGTGATCAAGTGCCCGATACGAATGTGCCAAATACTATCACCGCTCAGTTCGACGCATATATCATATCTAAAGACCTAATCAGTTCATTATCGAGCGATAGAATTCAACCATATTCACATAGTGTGAGTGACCTACAATGAGCACAAACCACCAACATTAACAGCAGAGCATCAAACACTACATGTGAGCTGTGGTATATTTGTGAAGCGATATAAATGCGAAAATTTGGGACAATGCTTTGAGAATGCTTTGTAATTAATTTATTTAAGGTTTGGCGAAAAGTAATATTTGTTTTTTTTAGTCAATTAATTTTTAAATATTGAACAACAAAATTTTAGTATTGTATCAAAGTACTTAAGATACGATGGTATTTATGGTAGGGTACAACTGTGATCGTTGTAATTCCTTAAATTGTGTTGTATTTTTTGATGAAAAAACTTTGGAGTATTTTAACAATAAATGAATTAATTACTGTTCTTAAATCAAAAAGTATTCCTAAACTAAATTATCGCCTCACAATCCGAGTAACTGAGGACCAATTTAAAAATCATTTCTTATTTGCCAGTGGCCACATTGACGTATTCTACGCTTTAACTAGCGGCCGTGTCCCGACATAGCCCCGTCCGATTGCTTTTCTACATTTAGATACGATCTTAACACTCCAAAGGTGGCGCGGGTGTGTGAGACCGCATTTTGGAAGTACATTTTTTTAATGTTCAAAAGTGAAATTCATGAATACTTTTTATCTATCACTTAATTTACCTCATTATTAATAGAAATCCTCAAAAAACTTTTCAATAATATCTAAAAAACGCAACTTTTAGAAAGAAATTTAAAAACCCTTCTTTTTCCATCAAAATTAGACATGAATATTTCAGGAAAGGCATTTATAAAAATAAAACAGTTGAAAATTGATACTTTGCACTATTTTTACTTTTCATATATACTTTCCTACATAAAAGAAAACCATTATAAAAATGAATAATATCAGTCATTTCTCAGAGGATAAAAATGTCTATTTTTTTTATTATAAAAAATTATAAAATAATTTTTCTCGATATTTAAAAGTATTTTATTCAAAACTAGTATAAAGGGAGGTTAAATATATGTGAAATTATATTTATTGAAGAGTTTATTGCTCTTGAAATTCAGAAATCAGTATTGGTATACTTGCATTATTATTTGCATTTCGCTCCAAATATTTGTTTTCAAATAAAAGTTCTAAGTAGGAAAATATTAATAAACAAAACATATATTGGAAGTTAACTGGAGAATATGTTTAGTTAATAAAAAATTAAAAAGAAGTAAAAAAAAAAATGACTTTTACATCAATTTATTTTAGTAACGAAGTTGGTGGCGCGCGGTCCCTGAGACCGCACGTCCTATATATGTGAATCTAGGGAATTAATAGTGGATTATGACATACTGACTTCTAGAAGTATCCAAGTTGGGAGAATACAGAAGTGGTCATTTGTTGTTTTTTTTTAATTCATAAGAAGATATTCACAAAAATGTAGTGATGCGGTCCCTGTGACCGCGCGCCATCTTTGGAGTGTTAACGTTTGCAAGAAATAGTCTCAATCCCATTCTTTAATGAGGAACAAATGAGTTAGCTTAAAAAATTAATTCTCCATGTGTTCTAAGAATTCTTAGCAGCTTTAGATCAGAAACAAATGGAGGTTATGAAACAACGTGTTGGAGTTATGTAAAGCGTCATAGCTTATTACACATCTACTTCAAAATTGATACATAAGGTTGCTTTATTTCTAAGTATTAAATACATACACCACAATCACAGAAGGGGTGATTATGCATACACCTATGTAAATAAGTTATCACTTTTACCATTAATCTTCCATTTTCACTTGGCAACGAGTTGACAATGCTCAGCCCCATTTTACTAAAATATAACAAAAGAAAAAATTTCCTTCTATTTGTGTGAATCTTTATAATAATAGAAAGGAGCTTGTGGCGATGGTAGGTGGATGGGGGTTGGGGAAAGAGAGTAGGAGAGATAGGGAGGGGATCAGCGTCTCCCTTGCTTATTCGTAGCGGTCGCTGTCTCCCCTCGAGGATCCCGTGGATTGCTAAATGGAGATTTCGTGTAGAACGCGGAGGAGACAACACCCGGGCGCGGATTCACCTTTTCCCATTCCCTCAAATCATCCCCCAAAACTTTTTTCCTGACAATCTCCGATATCACGTGTTAATATCATTCCCCAACATCCACCCATCCACCCACTCAACCGCCACTACTCGAGCTACACCAACGTATCGATTTTTGTTTCCAGCTTTCTCTCTCTCACACACACACACTTTTTTTTTTGTTTTGTTAGCCAAGGAAATGTCTATGGGCAATGACGAGTTACAAAAAAAAAGTGACACGACTTAGATTATTATTATTATTATTATTATTA
Source organism: Rhysida immarginata (assembly GCA_023313115.1). Lineage (NCBI taxonomy): Eukaryota > Metazoa > Arthropoda > Chilopoda > Scolopendromorpha > Scolopendridae > Rhysida > Rhysida immarginata. The sequence goes on along the minus strand of JAHWFO010005786.1, from coordinate 1,083,917 downwards.
TTATTATTATTATTATTATTATTATAATTTCTCGAAAAACTTTCAAACATAACTACATTTAATGTAATTTAATATTAAGGTTGAAGGAAATCTCATTTGACGGTTGTAAATTGAACCTTTTTCAACTTCCTCGACAGAGGCACGCTTAGTTTCGTAGACGCTAATTATATATTAATATATTTAAAAAGTCCGTACGTAATTAGGTAATGTTATTAAAAGAGAAAGACTGTTCAGAGTTTTCCTCCTGGAAAATCCAATTAACCCTTTTCGGCCAATTCGCGAGACTCTAAACCGAGATTAAAAGATTTCTTTTCCAATTACCGTTCGAATGTTGAGCGTCTGGCGATCAAATGCCTCGGAGACGGATTTAGGAGGAGGACAATTTTAGAAATTAGCGGCTCAAACAAGAAAAACTTGATATTTAAAAATAAAAAAGCTAATTAAGATGAAAGTCTCCAGTTAACAATTTTCTGTCAAAATCGCATTAAAAAGCAGGCCGTGAAGATTGAAAATTGACTTGAAAAAATTCCTTATCCATTTAATTACCGAAAAAAAAAACTTCGACAACAATAATTATTGAAAATAGTACAATTCGTGATCAATAACTTTGTTTCCCTTTTATCAAGTTGCATTTTAATAGCTAACAATTTGAGGACATATCTCGTATCCCAAAATGCAGATTTTAACTTTAGCGTCGATTCTATTAGTTGATTTAATAACTTCCAAGTGTTACTCTTCCTAAAGCGGAGCAATTTCTAGTATATTTTAAGGATAATGGAAAAGCATGCTAACTACTAAAAGATAGTTTTAGCATCAAATGTCAGCGTCTTACAAAGGTCGTTAGGAAGTAAAAAAACGTTTGAGATAATGTTACTGTAAAACTTTTTGATGTTTCAACAGCATTAGCATCTCGTATTCTTATATTATATAAGATGATAATAATAATAAAATTTCACTTTCATTTTAATTAATTTTGTTAATTCTTTATTGGGGATATTAAAATATTCAAAGCGCAGATTAGGCCAATAAAAAAAAAGAAGCTTATAATTTATTCCATATTAATTTTGAAATATTTACCATAGAAGACGCAAACATTTCAAATTGAAAAATCGATATCGGATACTAAAATAAAATTTTCATTTAGAGCACGTTTCTTGGTGAGCAGAATTAGTAATTAAATTTTATTTTATATGGGTTATTTCTCAAGGGAAGGAAACTGTTCTATAAAAGAGGTAAACTCATTTGCAACACTATTTTAGTTGGGCAATTTTCCTTGCATTTCCGCCATCCATCCGTCCAACGCACCTTATTTAATTAGCCGACGGTTGGTTGGGGTCTAATTAAACGAATCACTCACATCATGAGGTTCAAAGGTCACAGGTTTCCCTACTAGCCACTGCTCTTCAAGAAGGGTAGTCTCAAACTAATTTAGTGATGTCTTTTACAATTTACATGTTGTATATGAAAGGATGGCAGGACTTTTCGATGTTCACGATGAATCTGGAAAGAAAAATTAAAACAAATGGGATACCAGCAATTTTATCTTGTGGAAGAGTCTTGGAAGTCTACGGTAACTTCATCCAAAAACAGATCGCATAATTTCTGCACTTATTAAACGCTGTCGTCTGTGCGTAGGAACATTGACTCATTTAGATTTATTTATAGTCCAAGCGAATTAAATTATCAAAGGCAATTTTTTACAAGGTGGTTTTTGGCTTGTAATAAAGGGCACAGGTTTTCTGAATGACCATCGTGAATCAACGAAGATCGATGAATGGAAGCTTGGACAGTGTGGAATGAAAAGAAATTAAAAGAAAACAAAAGTGCATCTTTAATGCATTTAATATATTTAAGTTCGATATTTGTAAGTTTTAATAACACAATGAATTTGAACAATGCACCAGTATTAAGCTTGACTTATTCCATATAAAGTATTGCATTTTCATAGAGTGACCATCTTTTACATTAAGGGAAAAATATAACAATGAAAAATTATGCTGTCAATAAAATCTTGCACAATTCCAAGTACCGCGTGAACAGAAAGTAACGGGTGCGTCACAGCTGGACGACAGTCAACTGGACGATAGTCAATTGGACGACATCAACTGGACGATAACCAAGTGGACGACGGCAAAACTGGACGATAACCAAGTGGACGACGAAACTTTTTTAACTTCCAAATAAAAACTAAAAAAAAAAAACAAACTTTACCTTCCGTCCGTTTTTTTTTAATTCTTAGTCATTTGCATTAAAAAAATTCAATATGTAATGAAATGTTATGCATCAAAACAATTTTGTAACTATCATATAATTTCATATATTTATTTGTCAGGCCGATAATATCGGGTCATAAATAATTTTTAAACAATTTTTATGACTATAAATTCCCCCCCCCCAAAAAAAATATATAAAGCTCAATGACTGATAAGTCATTTCTGGTTAATGTAATTGGACAATTTTATTAAGTTAGCTTTCTAATTGGATAAAAGAAAGGTTCTAAATGTGCCCAATCAGTAAGCTTGATAAACAAAGAGAAGATTCTTTATTTTGCATTAGTCATTTAAGGGCCCGTCATTTAACTATAGTGAATGTCGAAAATTGAGCATACGTTTATTTTCCGTTACGAAAGGTTTTTTTATTGCATTATTTTATTATTTTATGAAAAGGTGATAGTATTTTGATCTTTATTAATTCTGTATATTTATTTTAGATGAATGATATTTTAAGTCAAAGAGACGAGGGCAAATACTCTTGGAATGGATATATTTACATTAAAGACAAAGTTAGCAAAGACGGCTCCATTCAGTTCTGGCGTTGTGACAAAAAGAATAAAGGATGCAAAGGCAGGATATGGGCTAATATGAATGACGGTTCTTTTCGTTCCGAAAGAAAATATCACATATGCAGTACCCGGGGAGATGCGGCAAAAGTTGCAATTGCAGAAGCAAACACGATTGTTAAGCGTCTTGCAGATACCACAATGGAAACCCCTGCAGCAATTAGAGGTCGAATTCTTGAAGCTGTTTCTTCTTCGGCACAAGGTATGCTTCCAAGCAATAATACTATGCGTAAAAATATTCAAAGAAGACGGTTTAAAAAATTAAACGTGCCAGCCAATCCAGAATCTCGCGAATCTATAATTTTCCCTGAGAATTATAGGCATTATGAATATAATCCGTCGCAATTTGAAAGTTTCCTTTTAGCAGATTCAGGAAATTTCGATTCTCAACGGATATTTATTTTTGGTAAGGAATCCCATGTAACATGGAGTCAAAATATGAAAACATTGTTTATGGATGGCACATTTTTGCTTTCCCCACCTCTTTTTTCACAAATATTTGTTGTATTAGCACGAAAGGGTGCAAGGTTTGTTTTTCCTGTGCTATTTTGTTTGCTGCCCAATAAGACAAGTCAGACGTATACGAAGTTGTTTAATATTATTCGAGAAGTATGGCCTTTACTTAATCCAGACCGTATAAACGTAGATTACAAACTTGCTGTTCATCAAGCTTTACGTGCGGTATTTCCTGAAGCAGAGATAAACGGCTGTTTTTTTCCATTTAGTTCAAAATCTAAGAAAACACCTATCATCATGCCATCTTTTAGGAAGATACACTACTGATGCCCAGTTTGCTTTACATTCAAAAACGATTACTTCATTTGCTTTTGTTCCAGAGGAAGATATCATTCTCGTAATTACAGAACTTGAAAATTATTTGCCAGATGAACTCGAGCCAATTTTAGAATGGTTCACAAATGGTTCACAATTTCTAGGTCGCCTTAGAAACAATGGAACTAGAGCACCTCCCATTTTTAATTCAAATGTTTGGTCCGTTTACCAACGGACGATTAACGGTCAGCACAGGACAAACAATTTTGCCGAAGCCTGCCATCGAACTTTACAATTAGGCTTTGGAGTAGCACATTCAAACTTGTGACTGTTTATAGGTGGATTGAGAAGAACGCAGAGAAGTTATGATGCAGAATACGAAAGATGCATCGCTGGTTATGAAGCATAAAAGATATGAAGAAGCTGATGAAAGAATCCTTAGAAAAGTAAACAATTATGATAGAAGAAATATTATCGAATATTTGCGTGGAATATCGTATAATTATTCCATGGGTTAATTCTATCATTTTGTAAGATAATGTCATGTATAAGTATATAATATGTAATAAGAAAAAAAATAAAGTTATAATATCAATAAATATATTTATATTTTTATACAATAATAATAAAAAAGTTATAATAAAATTTTGTAAAATCTGAAGTTTTAAAATATTTTGTCTAAATGTCCACAATAAAAACGGGATGGCAAAGTAGGCCTATAGTTTTTTTTTTAAAATTATTGTCGTCCAGTTTTACCGTCTTCCTTTTGGTTATCGTCCACTTGACCAGCGCCTAGTTGAACTCGTCTAGTTGACGTTTTCCCAAAAGTAACAGTGTATTCATTCTTGACGAATCGATTATTATATGACATCTTGGTATTCTTTACGGTCACTGTTTTAGTACATGAATTCAACTTGAAGGGGTCCACAAAAAAGCCTGAAAAGTTGATACAGCCGACCTGAAACCTTCATAGGCATATTTCTGAAAACACAATTTGAAAAAGTTAATCCGTGGAAATGGTGGATGGCCGGATAAACATACAGACCAAGCGTGCATTCTTATAAGTTGCTTTTTGCTAAAGCTCCAATTAAAGTAGAATAACTCTAGATTAAAAAACATTTATGTGTTTTTGTTATGTAGTTTTTATGAAATTCATAACAAATTTCCCTCATAAAACAGCTGATGATGAGACTGAATTGTCCACGAAAACGTTTTTAATATTTAGTTTTTACATTTAATTTATTATTTTTATTTGCACCTCATTTTCATTCCCTCATACATAATCATTGTATGTATTTATACAGAATTTGAAGGAATCTAATATCGTTTCATTTAATTTATAAAAATTTCCGCCACATCCGAAGTCACCAATGATGTTGGATAATCTTCATGTAAATTGTATAGTACGAGGGTCACTTACAAAGTCATGGCAACTATTATTTTGATGAATAAATATTTTCCAATTATTATTAACTATTATTTTGCAGCAAATGTGTTGTCATACAAACATTTCATAATATACACATGAAAATACACAATTTACTTTACCAATAATGTCTGTTACATGGGTTACTCAGGAACTATTGTAGACAAGGGAGGAAAAAAATCATCTACTGTAATAATGTTGAGCACAATAATCTGCACGCACATTAAAACATTAAGAACCTACGAAGTAATGTCCAATAAGGCAATCAACCGTTCCCTGCCAACGATGAAGAAGGCGACGAATACCATCAGCTGGTCCATTGTCGCACTGCGTTGGCGGTCTTCTCGTGTAGGGAAGCGTCTCTCACCAACACCATCATTAAAATAATAAATATCAGAGGTTACAATATACAAATTAATTTTAAAAATGAAATATTACTTTAGATAATGTAAATGTTGAGTTAAAATATCTGAAGTTGTAAATTACTGCTAATTTGATTATCCTAGCCATAATCCTATCAGCCCATGTGGAGCATTAGCTAGGGGCTTTTTGCGATACTTTCCTGTGAAGCACAATTTCCAGCGCTCTTTTTATGACGTCAGAAGCGTGGTATTGGTCGCACGCAATGGAGACTTCAATTTCGGTATCAAATCGAAATTGCATGCTGACAGATCGGGCAAATAGGGGGATAGTCTAGTACTTCCCATCCCAACATTAAAACTACTGTGCTCAACATAATTACGGTAGATGATTTTTTTTTTAATTTTTCTCTTCTTCCTTGTCTACAATACTTCCTGAGTAACCCATGTAACAACATTATTGGTGTATTTTCATATCTATATTAAGAAATGTTAGTATAACAACATATTTGCTTGCCCGAAAAAATTGCCATGACTTTGTAAGAGACCCTGATATTTGAAAGTGCTATCAAATTTGCTTCAAAATCATCAAAATCATCTTAAATTTATTTAACAACTCAAAAATTTGTAAACGTTTGTTTTATATATCGGTCATCCATGGCATTAAATATCATTGTTACCATCAACACTTATGCAAGTTATTATAGATGTGAAAAATAGCCCTGCAGCTGTAAAACTAAACGGAATATTCATCTTCATTTTGCACAGAAACACCTATTTAATTATGGACTTGAGATATTTATTTGAAAGGTTATGTAGTTCACCAAAATAGTTAATTTTGAGACACTCTGTCTAATTGTATCTCATTTGCGACTGGTTAAACAGAAATGATAAAAATTGCTTACGATATGCTCAATATTCCTTAGGAAGAGTTGCATAGCCAAACTGTAAGATCCAGAGCTCTGAGTAAAATGATCGAGTAACAAAAATCGAGTATTCGGTGTACGGGTGATAATCCCTGGGCGAGGATAGTAGGAAATTAAGTCATGTCTGAGAAATAACTCCCCTTATTTTGTTCATCGATCATTCCACTCAGGGCTCTAGATCTTACGATTTGACTATACCCGATCGCCAGATACTTATTATTTACGTAAATATCTCACTTTACTATGTTCTAAGTAACAGTATATTGCGCCATCTTACAACAGCGATGACTCTCGAAGCGATACATTAAATATTCTACGATATTCTTTGATTCCATTTATCGCATAAAATGTCATTTATGACTTGCATAAAAAATGCATCATTCGTATCGATAAAAAGTAAAGAAGAAACATTTTCCCTTACTCTTTCCTTTGTACATAGTCTTCTTTCTATCTTATGTTCCGTTCACTTTTTTTAAAAATCAAATCGAAATACGATATCAGACAGGGGAGTAAAAGTATTAACGTTAAAAAAAATGTTTTAATTTAACGCGACTTTTTTCGTCCAATTCATTCCTATTTCTGCATTTGACTCTCTCTCTCTCTCTCTCTCTCTTTCTCTCTCTCTCTCTTTTCATTTTCTGTTCTTCATTCCCTCTGTCTCTCATATGGAAATCGATTCGACGCAAAAAAAAGGAAGTTTTGAATGAAATGAACTAAAGAGGGGATGTTTTCTTCTCCCTCCTGAAAAATCTTCATTCTCCAATTTAAAACCAACCCCCGCCCCCTCCCTTTGCGTTTCTCTATCATCTACACAGTCCCTGAACAGTATCTTCACTTAACAGGGGGAGGGAACAGGCGAAGGAGGGGGAAATGAAAGTCTCCTCACTAACGACATTGGGTGACGGAGACGGTCTCCTCTGCGAAACGTATGAAGATGAGGTCAAAATCAGAAAGAAGAAAGAGCGGGAGGAAAAAAAAAGATGACAAAGCTGTTAGGCACTGGCGAGGAATCGATTTCAAATGTTTAAATTATCAGGAGCGAAAAAAAAAAGCGGAAGAATTTGTTTTTTCCTTAACGAGAAAGAGATGGGGGGCGGATTTTTAACACCTTCCAAAATTATTACTAAAAGAATAAAATATAAAAAAAGCAAATAAAAAATATGACTCGCTACGAAATTAGTTGAGAAAACGCTAAATTGGAAAACATCGTTTGCCATTGCGTTTTCCTATGCAGCTTATTCATCGATTGAGCGTGATTCCTTATTTTCCGCTACCTATTCACAAAAAAACGTTAAAATTTTCCAATATTATAGAGAAGGTAGTTTCCTGCCAAAATAAAATGGAAGCGCTTTATATTTATCAATTTAGCTTAATTAATCTGGAAACTTGGCCTGAGTTGGAAATCGCAATTAACATTCAGTAACACCTAAACGGACATTTAATCATTTTATCTGGAATATTATTTTTAACCTTTTCGTTTCTCTTGTTCGTGTCGTATATAAGAAAATCGAAATTTTATTCCTAAAATACTTTTCAACAAATACTTGCGTACTATTCCTAGCATCTTTTGACATGGGCCAAATAATAATACATTAACTCGTGATTAGACATGTTAAAAACCTAGCATTCCGATAGAACATGTTTTTTTATCATTCAAAGACATCTATTATCAATATTTGTCGTGATTCTTCTTCGATTCTAATTATTGTATTGATGTTTAGGGAGTCACTTTTGATATCACTGCAAAATTGGCTCGCTCACATTATCTTTATTAGAAGCTTGATAAGGTTTTGAACTATGCTGAGATGACTACGGTTGTGAAAATGAAACTTTATCCCGTTATTAAATATGGTATTTGTATGTGGGCTGATCATCTAAATATCGTTCAAAATTTGTTAGGATAGCGTTTAACGATTGTTTGCGGAGCGCGATCGGTACATCTGGTTTCGCTTCCATTTCTGAACTGTGCGTCGAATCTAGTATTTTTACCTTTGAGCCTTCATAAGTTTTTGTCGTATAAAACATTTAGCTAATGCTATTCGAGACCGTGACAACCCGTGCCACTTTATTACTATGTTAAGGGTTAGCGAGAAATACAGGGTCGAGTCACATTATTATGACCACCTCCTACGTTTGTCTTCGGGGTTGCCCAGCCGAGGACTATGTCACGTGTTGGGAATTGGTTAGGTGACTATATAAGGTAGGTTTCCATTGTTAAAAACGTATCACTCATGCTGCAATAGGTAAGAAACGTGATTTATCAGATCTGGAAAAGGGGATGATAATCGGTTTTCGGGCCAAGGGTGGCAGTATTTCGGAAACCGCGCAGTTTGTGAACTGTTCTCGTGCTGTACTTGTTAAAGTGTATTATGACTGGGAAAATGGGACCGTTCACAATAAACGGTATGGGAACTGTGGAGCACCACGTGCCATTGGTGAGAGAGGTGAACGTCGGCTGCGAAGGTGTGTGAAGCCAACCAAAGAGCTACAATGGACCAACTTACCGCTCAAACCAACGAGGGTGCTACCAGACATGTCTCTAAAACCACAGTACAGAGGGCCCAGCTACGTATGTGCCTCCGCAGCAGACGGATGGTCACCGCACCCATGCTGACGAAGGTTCATCGCCAAAAATGGCTTCAATTTGCCCAACAGTACAGAAACTGGACCACTTCTGACTGGGAAAAGGTTGCCTTCTCCGATGAGTCATGATTTCTACTCCACAGAAGTGACGGCCGTTGGCGTGTGAGACGAGAAACCTCCGAGAACAAGCATCCTGCAACCAATGTTGAACGAATCCAGGCTGGTGGCGGCAGCGTCATGGTGGGGGCAGTATTCTCCTGGCATTGTCTGGGCCCACTGATACATGTGGAAGGCACTCTCAACCGATTCGGTTATTTATCCATAACTGCAGATCACGTACAACCATACATGGCGACTGTCTTCCCAGAGGGGGATGCAACGTTCCAGCAAGACAATGCGATGAGTCATACGGCTACAATTGTTCGGGGGTGGTTTGAGGAACACGACCAAGAGTTCTAAGTACTACCCTGGCCCCCTAATTCCCCAGACCTCAACCCAATCGAGAACCTTTGGGATCACCTCGATCGTCATGTGCGTGCTATGGAACAACCACCGCGTACCCTTCAGCAGCTATCGGATGCTTTAAGGTACTTTTACAAAGATGCGGTAAATGCGGAAGCAAGCAGCTGCGATTCGATGCGTCCATTCCTCTCCTATTCACAAACAAGCGGCAATTCAAGCTTTCCGCATGACGTTTCAAAATACTGCCACTAGGGGTAGTGCCTGCACAGAACAAGTAGTTCCTGTTAAAAGTAAACATCCGGTTTCCATTACTGGCAAATTTTTATGATGAACGTGTTTGTTGTTTTATTAGATGTCGGAATATTTCTGTCAAACATTATTTCATTGGATGTAGGTGTAGATACAGTATACTTCTATTAGCTTTATATTGGAGATATAAGGTGCTTCTAAAAACTCTCGAGCGCTCATTTTCAATCAGGTGATCGTTTACCCCTGATCGCGCCCGCTCTATTCACCCGCTCATGAAGTTTTTTTGACAGCGCCAAGGGCAACGAGATAACAGCCCGATCGGTAAATAAGAGGTAACTGCCACAGAAACTGGTTACGCTTTCAAACTTTCTGTTTTAAGCGTAATTATTTATTATTTATTGTCCAATATTATAATCTGATGGGGATTTATTAGATTTCAATGCATTTATTCTTTTATGGCAATAAATACGAGAGTGCACGTACGATAAAACGAAACTTTAAAGAAAATTCGAAACCTAAGAGAAAAATTAAAAAAATTAAATAAATAAAACAATCTTCGCTTTTATCTTCAGCTCCTTCGCCCCTGCCGTGTATCTTGACCTGTTCTGTGCCTTCAGATTCATTACAAAACTATAAACCGCTTTGGAAACGGACTTCGAGGTGGGATATGCTTTCACTGTCGGCCATTATTGCGAAAGTAGTGAAAGTGAGCGAGGCGCGAAATCATCAGGATGGAAATAAGATCACTTTGATCCTGAGCGTTCCCAACACGACGATGAGATTGGGGAGTTTTTAGAGGCGCCAGTGACGAGCACTCTGTCATTTTTAGATGCAGTGCTCGCCATGGTTTATTACTCCATGGTGCTCGCGTTAATCATGAACGCTTACGCTCGCTCGCGACTGGAGAGAGTTTTTAAAAGCAGCCATAAAAAGCGTCAGAGCAGCAAGAGAAGATGGTGGGTGCGTTCTTTATTTCAAAATCGTGCTGCACAAGGAGATTTCAAAAACCTTATTCAAGAAATGCGAATGCATGATCAAGATTCATTTCATAATTTTTTCTTCTGTCACCGGAGCTCTGCTTGACTTCATGTATCAGAAGTTCATCACTTCCCACTCCTTCCATGCTTCCAATGCTTCCATTTTGGCGCTCTCGAGAAGATTACCGCTGATTGGTAGAAAGAATTCACGTGACAACCTTGCCGCTCTCGCCGCATATACAGCATAGGAAAAAGTTGATCCCAAACGATTTCAGGTCCGACTTAGAAGCAGCAGAAGCAGAATGAATCTGATTGGCTACCGCACTGCCGCTTCCGCACGTATCCGCATGTACCGCGTTTTTGTGAAAGTACCTCTACAGTCTGCATGCCAACAGGCAGGGTGTAAGATTAGGAGGTGAGGAAACGGCGGCGCCCGAAAGCATGTTACTTAAACGTAAGTAGTTCGCTACGTCAGCGCTGCATTTCTAGAGTGCTATCGGGTGCTAAAAGCTACATTTGAACTATGCGTTTCTTGCTTTATTAATATATAAGATAGATCGTAAAATGTAGGAGAAAAATTGGTATGATATAATCTAACATCCTTTTAGCAGATCACAAATTTTTATGCAACTGACAGTTATTTTGAAAATGAATTTTCACATATTTTCGAAGCCGTGTTTGCCAAATGATTATGTGGCTAAAGATGAATGGCTTGAGGATGCAAATGTGAATTGAAACTTCTAGTACGTAATTAAAAGTACGTGTATCGTTATCAAAATTGGTTGGTTAGTTTATTAGAAATTTTGGCGTCGACTACTAAGGTCATTTTGCGCCTTTTACACAAGTTATATCTGTACGCAGCCCGGGACAAACACAAACATCCATGCCCACGGCGGGATTCGAACCCACGACCAGATGGACTCGAGAACTAGAAAGCCTATGCCCTAGCCCTCTTGGCCACCTGGCCAGCTTATCAAAATTGAGGTAATTTTCGAATTTTCACTTTTGTTTAACTTTCAAAATGTTTGATTGGCCTGTTCTTCCAGGAATGCAAAAGCAATAGGAAAGTGGAGATTTATGATGGATACCTGTAGCCCACGGTGTATAAAGACAGGTGGGTAAACTCCCTATTCCGTAATGCAGCATTGTTGGTCCCGTTAGTGAAATATTTCGAACGTTGGTCGCTAGGCGCCTCTACGTTCGCGAGGGCGAGCTTTGCGGGCAAATCAATGGAAAACTATTGGAAGTTTAGGATTCAAATTTCTTAACGAAACTGGTAATTTAGGTTATATTTAAGAGTTGGAATTTATTAACATACACAGAATAAGTCCGCAAATACATTTATAAGTTTCAGTTGTTTGTTATTTGTCTCTTTTTATTAAAAACAATTACTGAAGTTAGCCTCTTTGCGCGATAAGTCCTTTTACAAACCGTACTACAAACGTTGGGTTTTGGCCGTTTTGGCATCTAAAGTTCCTTTTAAAAGAAATTAAAAAAAGATTGCTTTTAAAAAAACATTTCAAAAGTTAGAGAGTGGTTAAAGATGTTTAATTAACTGAAATATGTTTATAGTCACCGCAGTGTATTCAAATTCATTTTTTCCTATTTTCAATCAATTTTTACAAAGTTTAGAATTTTTTTTATTATAAACGTATTATTTAACTTATTTTACTACTTTTATCACAATATAATATTTTTTTTGAAATATGTTTTTAAACTATTTTTTTTTAATTACATAATTTGATTGGTTTTAATTTTTAAGAGGATGGGGTAGTAGGTCGACTTGCACTGTGCATTAAATTAAAATATACTTAAATTTTCATTTACTTACTTATAGTTATAAAATACTGACCAAATTTTATTGATTAATAAGTTTTTTAAAATACAAACTTTCATTAAAAATACTAGCAAGTAAATACCAGCCATATCCTATAAATAATATTTTATTATAATTTATTTTATTGTATACTATTGATTTATTCTTTACTTACATGCAAATGATTGTTAGCAACTCATTAGAAGTTTCAATGTCCACTTCAGAGAGAGAGATGTTGTTTTGTAAATTTCCCTCTATAGACTATATGAAATACACCACTTTATCGGCTTTCTCTTCGACTTTTTTGTAATTTTTTTACACATTAACTGTTTTTAAAAGTTAAGACGTAGTGTAGGAAGTTTATTAATTGATCCATTTTATTGTTCCATAATGTTGTCATTTTTTACTTACACTGTAAAGCGTGAAAAGAGCTCGAAGAAGGCAGCTGAATGGGTGGTATCGTCTGCTGTATTCCCGCAGCGCAGCCATAGCGACCGTAGAGGCGCCTAGCGGCCAACGTTCGAGGTATTTCAGTAAAGGGGCCAACAATGAGGCGGAGTTTACCCACCTGTCTTTATACACCGTGTTGTAGCCCAAAATCAACGAATACGAAGTTTCTAAAGTTTTCTGAGGTAGTTGATTTAATTAAACTGGCTGAAAAATAATGTTTAAGGGCCGGTTCTAGCAATCTCGGAGAAATCTTCAGATAGCTATCGAAGGTTTGAACTTATACCCGATATACCGCTTCAGTTGCGTTCTATCAACATTCTTTATTCCTCGGAAAACTTTATTGACGGTATAGTTCACAAGCAATATAAAGCGCACTGTGATTAGTCAGTTTGATATTTAGTGCTTCCCTCCAGTGTGAAAAAAACCCCCAAAAGTATTCATTCCAGTCAGTGTTGGTGTTGAAACGCGTCGAGCTCCAACGATCATGCCTCGTTCAAAATCAGTCAAATCCTTGGATTTACCCATATCCAGTCCACTTCTGTTGCTATTGCAACTTGTGATCCAATGCATTCCTTTTATACACCGCTTCGGCCTGTTCCATTGTTTGGGTGTCACTGGGAGGCCGATGCATTTTCCGTAAGAGGTGTCTCTCATAAATTGGTTATTCAGTGTAATGCCACGCAAATCTTAGTGAATCTCAGTCATTGCAGTGCCTCTTTTCCCTCATGGAAATTGTTCATTTCGTGCATGGAAAATATCTTTTCATTACTTAGTTTATCGGCGTGTATTACAACCGTCTCTCGCCATTGGAGTCTCAGGTGTTTCCTTGTGTGATGCTTTAGTTGACAGTCGCTCCCACGCACTGATGTACACTCTGACGAAGCTGCGACATATCAGTATTGAGAAAATTTTGCACGACCACCTTCATCTGAAAAAAATTTGTGCGAAATGGGTACCACACAAACTGCCCGAAGATCAGAAAAAGTTGAGTGTTGAAAAAGCGAGAGAATTGCTCCATCATTTCCCTTCAAATGGTTCCAAGAGGGTTACAGACATTGTCACAGGGGATGAGAGCTGGTTTTACTATTACACAAGCCCTAATAAAACAGCAAAATGTATTTGGGTAGGTGAAGACGATTCTCAATCACAAGTGCTCAGGCCAGATTTTCGATCCCAAAGGCGTTTGTTCAAGTGTTTTATTTAATTTTTCTCGGCCACTGCTTGTTAATTGTATGCCAGAGGGTCTTATAATTACTAAACAGTACTACAAAAACATTGTGTTGTCTCAATTAATTAATAAAATCAAACAGCAGCGCCCAACAATTCAAACCGGCAGAACCTTGCTTTTGCATGACAACGCGAGTGCCCAAAAGACGAAGGCTGTTGCAATCTATCTACAGCAAGAAAAAAATTACATCAAGCCTACTCTCCCGACGTACGATTAAAAGAAAACTTGCTAGAAAGCCATTTCGTCGGGTCCAAGATCTCGCACAAGCAGTAAATTCAGCTCTACGAACTATACCAGAAGACGACTACTGTCTGGCCTTTAATAAGTGGCTTGAAAGGCTACAACTTTGCAGAGACGTCGGGGAAGAGTACTTTGAAGGATTTTGGTCATTGTTACGTTTTTTGTATAATTATAAGCCTCACTTGCATAATTTTTTGAACCCCTCCTCGTACTTACAACTTCTATCGGGTTGTTTCGTTCAAAACTTGCATCAAATTTTAACCCACTTCTCTTTGGTCAAATGATTCCAAATTTTTACTTTAAAAAGTGCACTAAAAAGTAAATGATGCCTTTCACTTAAAAAAAAAAAACATTTAAATTAAATTTAAAATCTTTAAAATGAAAATACTGCATGAAGTATTTATTATAGCATTAAATTACGAAAATAAAGGAAAACGTAAAGAAAGAATATAAAATCGTATTTATCAAATAGCATTTAATTTTTATTAAACAAGCCACCACACTTTTACCTGATTTTAATTTTATGAATTCCTATTATTATCTTATTTATTTGATTATTTTAGGGCATTTTATAACGTAAAAGCATGTGCTTAAAAACTTCTTTCATTTATTTTTTTTATGCATAATAAATCAAGGTGCTTGTATTTGGAAGATACCAAAACGCTGTTACCAAGTGTGGATATAGGGAGGGGCAACAACATGATACACTTGACTACTTCTTCCCCCCTCTTCTACGTTCTGCGCATGCTTAGTGATCCAGTTCCATCTTGGCAGTTATTTTTTGCTCAGTTTGAATCTTCGTGCTGGATGGAAGGCAACACACTTGTTCTTGGCATTTCCAGGATATTTTCATAGTGAGTTTGGCTCTTTTTCTCCTTTATGTGAATATTAAAATAATTCTTTTTAAATTCAAATTAATTTAGAGATATACATTTTTTTATATACTTAGATTTTATCTTGCATTTTAAAATTAAATCTTTTAAGCAATTTCCTCTTCGCGTTCGTGGTAATGACCGTTATTTCTGCGTATAGGCCTAATATTTCAAAATTGAATATTTATTAGGAGCTCGAAATAAAATTAAAATACTTAAAATCTTAACGCAATTCAATTTAGTTTTAATTATAATTTAGACTAGTATTTTCTTTCTCGAAAGTTATTGGTCCTCAGTAAGTTAGTTCTTATTAAAGCAAAATTTTCACTTTAGTTTATAAATTTGGATGTAATTTTGCTTACGGTAAGTGCCGTACTGAATAGCTTTCTCGATTCCACGGAGATGTTTTTCATTATATTTTTCATTGTACGTTAAAAAAACCCAAAAAAAACCGTTAAGTGTGTTCACCCATTAAGTAGGCCTACAAGTTGAAAAATCCGGCCACTTTGGCACCAAAGTTGTACAGCAAGAACAACGGTTTATTCTTACAGATATTTAAGAATAATATTAATGTAAAAAGCACAATTTCTTAATTCACGTGACTCATAATTTATTTTAAAGAACTATTAAGGTGGCTGAACCGCTTGTACAGACTTTTGCGAGGCCTATTAAGATGGCTGATGAACGTGTAGAATGGGAATTAAATACATCTAAATGTGCATTTTCATCGTTTATTACCTGTATCCTACAGCTATACTTATAACTGTAAATTTAGACTTAATTTTAAATGCGGTTTGAAACGAATTCATGCTGACGCATTTACAAACTTATTTATTTTCTCGAGTAGCCAATTAGAGGTGCCCTTTCACGGAGCTTGTAATTAAATTTATTCATAGTTCCCAAGTTAATTTGGGAGGCTTATAGGTGTTTAAAATTTTATTTTCTAGTGGTGTCTACTTTCATCTACCAAGAACAAGTGGATCTGGTCCCGTACCCAGAACTGGTGGATCTGATTTTTTTCTCGTTCGACGCATGAATTCGTCGATGATGGAATGCGCAATCTTTTACAAAAGATGAGTGTAGATTATCCTTTCTTCCTTATCCTTTCTTGTGTGAGAGCGATGTTTTCCACTTAGGACAACAAAATTACGGTTGACACTCAAACACTTAGCGATAGGAAAATCGTAATTCCCCCGTCCTAACTCCCCTCAAACACAAGAAACAATTCAACACACTTGTGGAAATATGGCTCTAAATCTTGAATTTTTTTTTCTTTTTTTTTTATCGTTAGCGTACTTGGGGATGCTTTAATCGTTAAACACAGACAATCACAAAATAATAATTTGCGTTATTATGATGGGCGGGCAGTTAATTTTAATTTTTGTATTTGGGAGTTTGAAAATTTTAGCTTTAAGATTTTTTGTTTTCAGCTGACTGTGGTTTTAACTACAAAGTAAAATCCAATTGAGGAAACTTAAACTGCTGAGATATTTGATATTAAAAATTAAATTAAATATTAATATTTTAATCTACAAATTAAATTTTTTAAAATTCTATTTCTTTAATATAGCAAAAAAAAATAACTTTTTGGAGAGCTTTCTTTAACATTTACCTTAGTTTCCAATTAACTGTAAGCATTATTGAAAAGGCCTTTCTTTGCTGCATTAAGTTAAATTAGCACTAATTCAAATTAGACTGCTGAAACTTTTTATGATAAGTTAGCAAAATTACTTAAATGCATTTCGTGGGTGAGGATTTACAAATTTGGAGTGGCGAGACGATTGTGACGAGTGACATTGAGTGATGACAACTTAGCGGAAGAGGAACTACGATGGAATGGGTATCTGGTTGGTTTTAGGAAATGGTAATGCTTTAGTTCTAAGAAAATCATCCAGGCAGATACCCCAACGAGGGACTCTTAAGGTGTAATAGTTAAGTTTTGGGACATATTCGTGGTTGTCTGTGCTGTGATTACCAAATAGTAATAAACTGCATTTAAAGTTTAAGCTAAATTAGATTGTAGGTTAATTATAGTATAAAAATAATTTTAATTTTGGGATACGTCTTGTGCAGCTCTCCCCCCCCCCCCCACCATTCATGAAAATTAAAAATTTTTTTCCCATGTCAATTTTTAAATTTATTGCAACTGATTTAATTCTATAAAAGTGAAGATACGGGTATGTAACGTTTTCTTAACGTTAAAATGAAATGTTTGGTAATCGCAAAAATTTATACGTAGTAGCTAGTTTAGCTTTAATTTAGGTAGGGAAAGGCGGACCATTTTCCCTCCACGTGGGACCCTCAGTAGTCCGAAGAGGACAGCAGCGCACGAAGATAGGCTTATTGGTATAAATACTTAAAGGACGGGGAAAGACCTCGCTATCCCTTTATATTGAAAGTGGGTGTCGAAGGCCTTTCAGGGCTTAACTTTTCAGGTGCAGAAGACAACTTTTTGGCGGCTGAAGACGACATTACACAAATATACATACTCAATAACATGCGTTTTATTATAAGTTATTTTTAAGTAGTTCTAGATTTAAGTAACACTTAAAATTCAAATTTAAACACTTATAATTCTTCCCTGTCCCCATAGCTTTTAAAATATTTTTTCACATTCTAAAAATACTCACTTAAAATTTAATGTATATATTTTTTTTAAACTTTAGCGGTTGCTGTCTGTCTCGGTTAATGAAGAACCGGGGCGGACAGCAAACACAGGATAACACTTAGCTATTACTGCCTAGAAACTATGGCTCGGTGATGAGTGAACCGTGTCAAGGCAGTAAACACAGGACCACAACATTCTGTAGACACGTCAATTAGCGTGTTCTACTGCACTCTCCCTTGATGTTGGTGTGAATCCATAAGGCTAATTTGGTTTCATTCCAACAGCCCTTGTACCATGCCATCTCAGGCGGTATGCATTCTGCTGCATACTGGTGCTGATCCTTTTCTGTCTATCTATCTCGATTGCCCATTACTAACAATGGCTGGTCTACCAAACAAAATCTGACGTTGGATTTCTACATAGGATCTCATACAATCCAATTGTCCCTGAACGGTGACCAACCAATAATAACATTGTTAGGGTTGTTAGGTAAAAGCGTTATAAATGTAAATTACTAACTTCGTGTTTTTTTTTCCTCATGGTACAAGGCAAGGTTTACACTGTTTTTGAGTAACTAATTACCAATTCGTAAGTGTTGGTAAAAGCGATCTTAGTTTGTAAACATTGTGCGTACAGTTTGGTTCCCGCGTGTAAAGGGAAGCTTGCTGTCCGGCAATCTGTGTTTTAAG
>JAHWFO010005786.1:1037630-1060422 GCA_023313115.1 Rhysida immarginata | reverse complement strand
GAAAAAATTTTACAAGCCACTGCTATCAAGGATAGTGAGTATCAGTTTATAAAGATCTAATTTTTAATTTTAATCTATCAGATTACAAGAATCGGGATTCTCTTAAAAAAGCTAAAATATTGTTTAGTAATTATAATCGTATGAATAAATTAATGTGCTGGTTTTAGATGGGTTTTTTTCCAGATGTGGATCAAACAATTAGGTGTTATTGAAAGTGGACTGATTTCGATGGAATTTCTTTCAGGTAACTAAGATACACTCAAGACTAGCTTAAAAGGCCATCTCTCAATTTCGTAGCAATTAGTGTTTCAAATTGAAACTGTTTTTAATTACAGAATTTTCTCATTAAACAATGAAACTTAGAAAACTTACAACAAAATTGTTTCATATATGGAATCTGTTTCCTTATCTTCGAAAATTTCTCCTGCCGTGATATAGGTTTCGCACCAACATTTCAGTGATTCATCTTTGATGTTGTAGGAAAATTATCAATCGAGGACTTTTCATCATGAATCATCTGGTAAGTATTTAATTTAATCGCATTTTTTCTTTGATTTTTCAAAATTTAATTCATTTGGATCTTTATGATCATTACTTTAAATAGTTTAGATTTAAAATCTAATGTGTTATTTGAATTAAATTTCAGTCCCAGCCGCTGTAGACGTGAGATAAAGCTGAAGTTACTGATGAATATGCTCTGTGGCCTTAATGTAATTCAGCAGTTTTCGTCTGGTAAAAGCATCTCTAAGGTGAACATTATGCTCTATTAAAAGTTCACTGCATTCAAGATTTTAAGTAAATATAATGCTTGATATTTTTTTTAAAACATGACAAGACAAACGTATAAGCAGCATTTTTCAAGTTAGACAAAAAACTGTTATTTTGAAATCTTTTGCTAATAAGCTGCTTGTGATGTTAAGCAACTTGAAATGGGGAAAAACTCGAGAAATAATCAAGGCTGTAATAAGAAACTGAGGAATCTACAGAATAATCCATCCCGTCGAGGAATTTATCTGAAAGACTTTCCACAAGGTAAAAATCATAGGTCTATATGATCGCTCATGCATGCATTTGAAATGTACATGTAATATATTTTTAGTTTTTCTCCATAGGATCACAGCTGCTTCTTTATTTATGCATAGAAGATTGTTTAAAACCAAGAAATTCCTATTTTCTTGTTTAGAAATATTTAATGTGCTTTAATATTTTATGCAGTTCACTATATCAAAGGCCTCAGAAGATAATCAGCATCCTCTATGACGAGATTGTCGTGAAATTCAGATGTTGCCTTTTGCAGTACGGTCGTTAAGCAGTGAAAGCTGGTCCCTCAGAGGTAGATGCAGAATTTTTTCCGATCATTTTAATCTTAATTTGTTCGGCTTTAGCTAATCGTTTTGAAATCTTTAGGTTTATTTATCGTCGAATGTTTTACTTCCAATAACCTCCAATAGGACATCGACATTCAGTAAGGATCATCTTGTGTGGAAGGAAAACTGACTATTAGAGAACTAGTACTACATCCTTATTAAAGAAAATCATTTCTATCCTTTTTATTGCATTCATTTTTACTAATTGACTTTTTTTTTTTAAATTTGAATATTCCAGATCGTGATTTGGACTACAACACAAGATTCATAAAAGACAACAGCATAAGAACCAAATAAGTTCATGGGTTATTTATAATGTACTTCCTTGCTCTTTACTTTAACGTTTAACTTTTTAAAGTGGTATAATGCTGAATACGAACTTGAGAATTCTAATTCGTCGTTTTATAGGATTTTTGCGAGGAATGAATTTATAGGATTCAGGATATTATTTTTTTATAGGATTGAGGCATTTACTGGTTTTAGATTGAATTCTTAGGATGCAGGCAAGTTTTAGGTATACAGTTTATAGGATTTGGTTTCCACTTTCTTTGAAGCTTTCAAATTCATTCTTAGTTGAGTTTTGGAATTTGGTCATAATTCTTAGGTGAACCGGTTCACATTTTAGTTCTTGGGTTTGCTTCAGTTGAACATGTAGATTTCTCTGGCTCCTATTCAGCATTTTTTACTTTGAATTTATAAATTTAGTTTCACTTATGTAAAAAGTAAGGAATTAAATTTACAGGCTGTAAATCCAAATTTATATATTTGCTATGCCCAGTATTTAAAAAAACTGTTGGCGTTTCTTGCTTTAGACAAAATTCAATATTGTAATAAACATAAAACTTTGACCTGTTTAAAATTTTGTATTCATTAATCCATTTTTTTAGGAAACCAATGGCATTGCGGTGGATTATGTAAAACTTGGTTGCCATTTATTTCAGATTAATATTGAATTATAAAAAAATCATGAAATTGCTAAAAATTCTAATTAAAGTATTAGACTACTTGTGAATAAATTACATTCTTTGAGTTCAAAAATGTATTCACGAAAGTAATTATGTTGGAGGAATTGAATTACTTTAAGAGGTTTGTTTGGAAATTAGGTACCATTAGGCTATTTAAAACGAGAAAGCCCATTCTGATTTAATAAAAACTCACTTTTTAAAGTAAACAAAATATACTAAATAGTAAAAGAAATGTTTGTGCCTCTTACTTAAATAAGAATGCAAAAAATTTTAAAAATGTAAAAGCGTGGCGACGTCTCAAAGTATTATCTAGTGCTTTAGTCAGTGGATTTATGAATGCAAACATGCATTTTAGTGTAAGTACATGATGAATTGAGTTTTTGCTAGACTGATAAAATATTGGTAGTTTAGAAAATATTAAACACTCCGCCAGTTTTACTTATTTACTTTTTTTTTTATGGATTCCTACTTATGAGGCACTATTTTCTAGTGCACTTTTTAAAGTAAAACAGAGTTTAAAAATCGATTTGTAATCCATGCTTGTGCTACAAATACAGTCCGCTAAAAAATGTACAGACACTTCAGCAAAAGAAAACCTATTTAAAAGTTGTAACAGAGACTATCATAAGCGTTGAGATACTTTTGAATACGTCGAACAGTTGCTCCTATGCATTTTCCTATGCAAACAGATATCAAGTAATCTTCTACGTATAGGTGGCAGTTGTGATCCTTTATTGGGATCGTCTTCATTCAATGCACCTCGGATCAATTTGACATGCCTAAAACCTTCGCAGGGTCAATCTGAATTACCATGCAAAATTTCATCAAGACTGGTCCAGCCATTTTCGAACGCATAGCGAACAGACGGGGAACTTTGAGTGTATGGATAGATAGATAGATAACTACTATAAATGTGATTTGCAAATATACATTGAAGTATCATATGCCTTATTCTCTTTTTAAAAAAAAAATCTTAAGTTTTAAATATTTTTTAAAAGACAAATAACTGAATTTAACAAGCTTTGAGTTCTCAATCATAACTTTAAATTTTACAATTTTTAATGTAGGAATTCTTGGGAAAACTTACAATTTAGATATAAATGGGCCAAAATGAGAAAAAATATATATGAAATTAATTTTATTCAAAAACCAATAAAAAAATAAACAGAATTATCATTAATTGTGTAATTGCATTAGCTGTGCTCTCTACCAAGGGTAAATTCATCATAAAAAAATCTCAAAAATAAAATTTGGAATAGAAGCACCTGGAAAAATTACAGTGTTAATAAAAACAGTAATATAACAGTAACTTATAATTTAAATAAATATTTCATAAATATAAATGAATTCATAATAAATAAAATATTGAGTTAAAGGTATACCAATGTATGAAATGCATGTAGAAACGCCCTGAAGTGATGTATAAAAAAAAAAAAAAAAAAGTAGTGTATAGGTAAGATGACCGACCAGTGGCTTCACCTTTCTTAATCCTCTTAAAATGGGAAGCTCTATCCAGTTGTTATAGAGATCGGTATCTGCCACAGTATTACAGTGCTCTAACAGATGCAGGTCTTCTACGGTAAACGGTGGCCTTCAGGAAACCCAGTAACCAAAAGTCACAGGGGGCGAGCGAGGAGGCCATGCTGAAGGAAAATGACGCCAGATCACCCGTGCATCTGTGAAATACCATTTAAAGCACTAGATAATACCATTCGTATTATCTAGTGCTTTAATACCATTCGTGTTACAGCGCCATCTGTTGGTGAATTTGAGTACTTAAATATTTTATTTAATAAATGTCAAGCGCATCATTTGATTTATCTGTAGTACAAATTTTGTCTCATTTGGAGCAGTAGAACGCACTCCAGAGCTCTCTGAAGCGGGAAACTTATTTCTCGCTAAACCTTTAATGACCTGATGCAATCAACGCAAACCACAACGATATAAATTTGTATCTCCATTAATGTCAAATTTCCGTAAATCAAAATTTCCTCATAATGCCTTAAATGATTGGAATTGTCTTCCATTTGCCATCCGCAGTAGTATTTATGATTGTTCTAATATTCATTGTTGTAGTCATTTCATAAGTATATCATGTTGAATCAACTAAATTATCAATGGTTGTGACCCGTTATTATCTTCGTCATTTTATTATTTTATTGTATTTCGTTCTTCGTCTTACTCTCATTGGAGTGCTGTGTAGTAAATAAACAAACAAACAAATAAATAAATCACCGGTATTTTTCGTTTAAACTTGGACTTATTAAAGGCCGTCATGGGTTGTGCAGGCGAGTGGACCATACGTTGTTAAACTCTTGGTTTACGTTATCGTGATAAAACGAGTTTAATAACCCGTAAATGATATGGTTTTACTTTTGTAATTCTATTTATTTACTTGTCGTTCCTTTAATTCTGATTGAAAAAAGAAACTGAAACCTTCCAGTGACAAAATTGACACGCCAGAAGCATTGAGTTACGATTTCGTTAGAATCGATATCCACAAAACAAGTCGGTATTCGAAGAGGGAAGCGCGAGATAGCAATTGGATGGGAAACGTATAATAGGGACTCGAAAGCAATCCGGTTCATGATCGCATGTGGTGTACACATATTCTTATGAAATGCAATTATATCAAAATGCAGCTTTGGTTTCTACATTAGAGAATCATAGCACTTGGTCATTCGTCATGATATCAATCCGATTTACATCACGGGAAATGAAGTTAATGCATCGGATTAATGCAAAATAAATAGAGTAATTTAATTGATTTGGAATGAGCTGCTTGTTCACGAGATCCTCTCTCCAACTCATTCTCTTCACTTCCTTCGTGTTTCGTTCAGAACTCTGCAGCGGTTGTCCGATTCTGAATAAACAAAGTGTGAATAAATAATGAACTATATTAAAGATTGCTCTGGGGGCCTCTAAATGTTTACAAGCACTAATTTACTTCGTTTATTTCCGATATCTCTCTTACGAAAGAAATTGCTTTCCATCACTCCCAGGTATAATTTTGATCGCATAACATGTACAAAATGAAGAATCGTCATTACGTTCATCTAATTCGCTTATATAAATTTCGACAAAAGTTCATACGTTTACTACACGATTAAATTTTTACGTATTTTATTGACGGTTAAAGTGTCTTGCAGCCGATCATTTTTTATCAATTCGAGTGAAGCCATTAGTTTCAATCTCTCGACAAATTTCATGCGTGCAATTTAAAGCAGTAATATTGCTATGCCCATGACAACATTGTCGTTAAAAATTTAGTACATTATTTTTAAAGTTAATGTTTGTCACATAAAATGCTTCGTTTCAAATTTGATTATATAAATCATCTAACGTATTTATAAACGTCCATTATCGATTCCAAAGAATCATTTTAACAGGCAGTGTAGTTGATTCGACCACAAGCTGCCGGTTAAAACCAATAAGAGCACGAATAAAATATTATGAATTTCACTGGAGTGAGCCGCGAAATTATATTAGTTCGATCCCAAAGCAGGGAATTTTTTTTTCGCTTTCCTTTTCTAAAATTGTCAAAGATGAGGAATATTATAGCTCTCCAGAGTGATTTTTTTATTATTAGTTTCTTCCAGCATATGCTTAAGCTGTTGCCGACGAGTGGTCATGTTGTTAATACCAGATTTGAAAAATTCAGCGTTTCTGAATGGGATCAAGTGTTCTACTGCCTCATATATTGATGCATCATTTCGTCGACAAAAAGCTGTTTAAGTACCGGGAAAGATGTTGGCCAAAGATCAGGAAAATCATAAGAGGATGTGGCACAGCTTGTAGCGCAACTGAAAGTTTTGCTGCATGGTCATCAATGAGGTGTGCGACCGGGCGTTATCTTAAAGCAACATGACACCATGTCTATTGACAAATGGTGGCTGCTTAATGGACAGCTTTCGTGGATATCTGCATAGTACCTATCTGCTGTTATGGTTGAGGAAAGAATAGAAATGATACCGGCAGAGTACCACATCACAATAATCATTCCCTTATTTGCAAGACGAGGTGGCTTCGGAGTTGTTCTTGGAACGTCCCTTATTCCCCACCATTGAATCGAACGTGTACAATTGCCGTATAATATCCATTTTTTATAAACAGTGAGAAAACGTTGCGAAATACTTTCCTTCTTCCTTCTTTGGAAAACAGAAGAGCGCACTTTCAATTACTGTGCCTTGCTCTGATCGGTGGGTTCGTGTGACACTCATTTGTCGAGATTTTGTACCTTCCCTATTATCGAGTCTCCAGAAGTACAGAGTGTTGCAAATAACTACAGGGCAGTTTAACGGGAAGCCTACCCGTTCGATTGCAAGGGCCGCCTCGACATCAAATGATAATTGGATAATTTTATCAAAAACATGACAGTTTTGACGTTCACCCCCCCCCTCCCGACTGTGGAAACTGCTGGCTGCTGCAAGCCACCTTCATCTCCCTCCATTCTGCCAATCGATCGAGCCGGCCCCTGCAATCGAGCGGGTATGCTTCCCTTTATACTGCCCTGTAGTTATCTGCAACACCCTGTACCTTTAACTTCTGGGCGATCTCTGTCGAGGGGCTGCTTCAATCGGATCTTTTAATTGGTCAGGATCAATGAAGGATGACCATGAGGTTCATTTTGCAGGATCGTATCTCCGGATCTAAATATTGCAAACCAATATCAAGCGACTCGTTTAGAAGTAGTTCCTCTATCAAATGCTTTATTAATCCTTTCGACTACAGCCTTCGCAGGTTGCCCAATTTAAATCAAAAGAGGAAGATCATAGCAGCATTTCAACGCATCAACCCACAGATGCTGGTCGATACTTGCTTGAGTTGGTGGTCATGTAGAGGTGTAACAAATGAGGAGAATAAAAACTCCTATGCATATTTAGCATTTCTTGCCAATAAACTCGGTTGAGAAGTAATGAGTAACACCCAATAAACCGAAGTAAACATTATCTTGTGACCTACATTTATGCGAATATTCCACTTTTCAATGTATCGGAATGCATGATCTGCTATCTCCCGTTTCTTCTTCATATGACTAGAGGTTTTGATAATGAAATTTATCAATACCAAAGGACGGCATTCTGCTTCAGTTCTTGAATGGCTGCGGCACTAGGATCGTGTTCATTGAGGCATCATGCCTAGAAGTAGCGTAGCATCCTAACAACATGCACCATCTCTCCATAAATTTAAAATATAAAAAAGAGAATAATAATCAGCTTAAACGAAACATGTTACTGTTCCCTCGAGAATTTCCGTCGTCTTTATGAAATTTGCAGAGTGCTTCAAAGATTTAAAATATTAATTCGTGCAAGTAACAAAAGGAGAAAAGCACAAAAATGTATAAAAAAAACGAAGCTTTAAGACTCCCTCATGACTAATCACTCTTTTTCTTGAATTGATAAGCTTGACAAAACAGTGAATAATGGAAGAGTTCAACTGGAAACAAAAGTGTCACCTCTGTCTCTCTCCGTTTGAAAACTACCCGATTCGCATCTGCTAAATAACAACTTTACAATTAGGAAAAGACTCCCATTATAAATTATTAAACCTCCCACCTAACACAAATTCGATTTGGCAGACACCCGGCTCGTCGCTGTCAATTACACCGATGGGGGGGGGGGGGGGGATACAAGGAGGGTGGGAGAAGAGGATTTTTGATTCTGCGACAGCAAAACGGTTCCAGGAAACGACTCTTCTTCTCTCAACCTCTCCTTTCCTCCTCCTCCAAGTCAGTTTGAATGGGTGTTCTCTCATCTCTGAAAAGTTGCGGGAACGAATTATTCCATCAAAAAAACATGGAATCATTGAAACTTATCGAACCTGAAGGGAATTTCTAAAGGCCTTCCATCGCAACCAAACGTCGATTAGAAGGCAAATGATTGACAACCGGGGAGTTAAAGGAATTGATGGGACATGATCAATCACCAGTGCTCTTCGCCATCAGTGTTGATCATTCATAAGCGAACCTTTAATTTCTTCCGTGAAGAGTGCTTATGTCATTTGGGGCTATTTTAAATCTATACGAATCATTAAATTTGTATGATATAAAAGCTCTATTGATTTTTATAATTACCTGTCAATAACTAAAGAACATACTTCGCACGCATTTTAATGAAATCTTAATAGAAATCAAGATTAGTCGGATATATAAATAAAAGAATTAATATCTCCTTAAGTTTCCCAGGATACTTATTAACACGAAATAAGACCGAATAATGAGCACATGATAAAAGGACAAACATCCATGCCTGAGGTGGTACTCGAACTTTTGGCCTTGCCGTCGGTCGATATCTATCTAATTGCTCCGACATCTGCTGTTGAAAGTTTCTCTAATCAATGCGTAATGTTGGAAGTAAACACCAGTTTGGCGTTATTGATCATCTTTTATGTACAGTACAACTACCATGTCTCTCTAAGAAATATCTTCATGATGGTCAAGAACTTCCTAGAATCTTCAACTTTCTCTTCCGAATATACTGTCTCGTGTCTAGATTTTTCGCCAGAATAACAGCTGCATCCCTAATTTACGCAATTTATCTACTTAACCTAATAATTTTCTTTCATAATCTCGTTTATAGACCATCTCCAGATTCTCTACAGTATGAAGAAACTGAAAAAGTATTCGATAAACGGATTCACATGATCTGACAGAAAGACACAAACGCATGAAGGTGTGCACATCATTCTGAGAAAAAAAAAAGTTTTTTATAATGGTTACATACCGGGGATAAACCACAGAGCCGGTGGTAGCAGAGATAATTGAGGCATAAGAGCAGTGGCTGAGAGAGGCTTTCCAGATCTGGACTCCAAATATCCGTGAGTTCACATTTCACTTTGGGAATGGATATTTGTATTTGTTCCAGGACTTGTATTAATAAATTAGACATATGAAAGGGCGCGAATGGTCTGAAAACCGATGCGCCCAAAAATCTAACAAACCACGGCATACATCTAAACCTGAAGAAGACGATATGATGGAATCAAAATGGAATTATACATTAGGAGTAGCCAATGTAATTATAAATTTGGAGTAGGCAAAATCTTTACAACTTGCCAAGTATTACCGTCAGTATTACCGTCAGCAATTCGGCATTGCGCTTCAGAAATTGTTGTCCTCAGAGCTAGCATGAACTTTTGTTTTCCTTCTCCATGATAAAACTAGATCTCATATTTCACGCGAAACAACCCAAAAACTGAAAGAGAAGAAGTTTCAGGTTCTACTTCTGCCACATGATGCTTTGTTTATCGCACAATTCTTAACCATGATCTTGTGAACAAGGTTACAATTTTTGCCGCTAGATGGTGATAGGTGCGCTTTTGGCGATAGCAAACAGTCTTAGTTTCCAGCAATAAACAACCTCATTCCACCCCAAACAATCTATACTATTTCCCAGACTGCAGCATTGAATGTGTTCCACAAAACCGAATCTGGCAGCACTCAGCGGACATTTGCCACACCGGACTGCTTATACTGCTTCAGTATCCTTCTTGTTCAGAATGTAATCAATAACTATAAAAGAAATACAACACACTGATCACATACAGGAAATTAAATTTTTATTAAGTAAAAGTCAGTGTTATCAGGTCGTAGAGCAGCGCCGTTACTAAATCCGGTAGAAAGTGTAACTAAAATTTACTAAAAAAAAAACAACTAATTTTATCAGCTTTTTAAAGATGTTTTTAACTTTTTTTTAAAGTTGTTTTTAACTTCTTTTTCCGGGTGAAAATTAAAATATGAAATCAAAAATATTAAATTTTCTTACCTATAATCCCTCGCTCCTCACCTCATGGTGAATGGTCAGAATCGTTAATGGTCAAAATAGTTAATAAACATTATGCCAAAAAAAAAAAAAAACAAATCGGCTCCTACTTCTCACATTCGGATATGACCTCCACATAAGATTACCGCCCAGGGAAAGGTTAATAAGATAAAAGAAAAACACATTACAAAATATTTGTGAAAATAATATTGAAATTTAATCAAATAAATCCAAAACATCTTGTACAATTGTTTCTTCATTGGGATTTGCTGTGTTGTAATCGTAGCCTACATGTTATTTTTAAACAATCTTAACATTTTCTCAAACGGCTCAAAATTGGTGCAGTTGGCATTCTTATTTTTTAAGGAATACTGTATTGTCATAAGAGATTGTGCCATTTCAACACTTAAACGACTGCGAAGCTTGTTCTTAGTAATAGCATGTAGAGAAAATGCTCTCTCTACAGTGGCATTGGAGATAGGCAAAAGCAAACACTTTTTTGCAAGAGCAGCAACATTATAAAACCGATAGCTACCTGCTGCGTCCCTGTCATTTGCAACCTCGAACCAAAAGGATTCTACATTATCAGTGTTTTTCCAAGATTTATTTGAAATACACTGCCACCCTTTCTCAATGACAGAAATGTTGCCATGATCATATCCAAGGAACTTTGATAGCTTAATAATACTTGGTTTTGATTGTGAAGTTGCAACAGCTGTGGTCAGAATAGATATAGTTTGAAGGACAGATAAATTACTTGGTAGTCTAGCACGAATTTGTTAACACAGCTCTGAAAGACAATCTCTGCATTTAAGCTTGACATCATTTTTCTCATTGTTAGACAAACCATCACAAAAGATACTAAATTCGTAGCCAAAATCTATCCCTCTCTCGTGCATTAAAAAGTTTTCAAATTGAAATTTAATCAACTAGTCATCAGAAATTCGGCATAACTGGGTAGGAACCACAATTTGGAGCAGTAAAGTTTTATACATAAGAAATAAATCTTCAAATAATTTAGCCGAATCTACATTATCACTCTGACATAATGTATTTATAGTGCATATATCCTTCAACATATTTTTTAAGAAAACAATGTAAACCTTATAGGCTCTGCAATTTAAAATTTCGAAAAGCTGCTCAGCAGAAAAACATCTATGTCGATCTTTAACTAATCTAAATAACGGCAATAACTCAACCCACTGCTCATAAATAGCTGAAACAGCCTTGTGACGTGCCATCCGTCTGGTTCCGCTGAGTTTGGGGATTTTAACTGGTGCAGCATTGGTTTCATTTTCATTAAAGCAAACAAAGATACATATTCTTTGATTCTCTTGGAGGAATACGAAAACCAGTTATGAGATTCACGTATTAAAAATTCCAATTTTCGTGGCAATAATTCACACGCTTTCTCAGCACATAAATGGAGGGAATGGCATACACATTTTAAAACAAGTAAATTAGGTAGCTCTTTAGTCAGTATCGATGAAAATGAATGATTTTCACCAACCATAACATTGGCATTATCGGTACCAATTCCAACCAATTTCTTAATATTCAATTTATCTGATAACAACTGATTCTTAAATTGATCTGCAAGAGATTGAGCATCGCAATTATCTAATTCTATCAGTCTGTAGAAAGTTGTAACCAACCTTTTTTGATCATTTGAAAAATATTTCAGCATCACGCAAAATAGCTTACAACATGAAATGTCTGTACTTTCATCTACAATTGCTGAATAAAAGTTATCACCTGTATCATTAATTAGCTCTTCAAATAAAGAGAGGTGCAATTACATGTCTTATTAGTGCAGAACATTTTGTTCTATGCATCCTGATGTTATTTAAGATCTTAGATTTACCATCTAAACTAGAAACTATTTGTGTAAGATGATCAGCAGTTCTTAAAGAAGAATGTTCGGCGATAAAACAAGCTAACTTCAATTCTGCAATCTTCTCAGCTTCTGTTTTCAATGGTGTAAAATTTAATTGTCGACAAGATATTGCTGACTTCTCCATCTCCACGTGATTCTGATGCTTAGTACTTTCACAATGCTTCAGTAAGGCAGCTTTATGTGCATTCAATTGACATCTACAGTATCTGCACAGTGCATGTTCTTTTGAACCAGGATTTGGTGCTATCCAATCTATTACAAAAAAATTGATAATTAACAATTCGATCCAATCGATCAAAAGAAGTGCAATTTCTTACAGTAACATGTGCAATATACAATTCGGGGGTTCATGTGAACTATGTGGACATGTGATTTTTCACTAGTGATCAATCGACAATGGTTCAACAATCGAGGAGAAAAACCAATGCAATAAAAAATGGTCGTCGTGACAATTACTAAGAAAAATCGTGATGTCCACATGATGTACATTTACCGTATTAATTATTCTTACCTTTTAATTCTTCGTCAGTCTCCCAAGACTTCACATATTTTTGGGCGTATTTCTGCTTCTTCTGTGGTGGTGGCATCGTTGATTGCGATCGCGGAAAATGCACCTGTGAACGCACGCACGTGGTCCTGGCGGTAGCGCGATTGCCACTGACTAACTGAACTGTCAACTACTGAATTGTGAGTCTGTTACTCTGTCTGTCTGTGACTGTGACAACTACTACTGGTCAGAGGAGGTATTACTGCTACTGCACTCATTTGCACTGCTCTGGGTCATATCTATACTGTCATATCTATCATATCCGAATCCTACCCTGATATGATATAGGCCTGATTGATGTCAGACTGTCAGTCACGCCACTCCGCGACAGATTTTAAAATTTCTATTTTCAAACAATACTATAAAAAATTTTTCTTGGAAATCTTTTGTCACTGAATTTTTCACTCAAAAAAATTTCTTACTGAATTGGTTCTAGATTTTTAGTTTTTAACTAAATCTAGTAACAAAATCACTGACCTGGTAACACTGGTAAAAGTTATCATGCGGTTCTTCATGCGTTCAATAGCGGCCACTGAAATGCCTCTGCAAATATGGCAACCAATAATGAAACC
Organism: Rhysida immarginata; assembly: GCA_023313115.1. Taxonomy (NCBI): domain Eukaryota; kingdom Metazoa; phylum Arthropoda; class Chilopoda; order Scolopendromorpha; family Scolopendridae; genus Rhysida; species Rhysida immarginata. The sequence continues at coordinate 1,047,314 of JAHWFO010005786.1, read as the reverse complement.
TAAAAGGAATATTACCCGATGGACCAATCAGAAAAAACTTTAACTTTTACTTTTTTTTCAATGAATCATAAAATATGTCTAAGTGTTTTTATTTAAACTATTTAAATAACTTTTAAGTACATTATGTTTGTGAGTACTCTGTATTTTTTGATGTAGTCGTACGTACTATTTATATATTGTATATTTATTCTACAATATTAGCATTGGTAAGACGAAAATTCGAGAAAATTGCCGTCTTCTATCAGCGCTTGGTGCAGCTTCTTCAATGTCGGGACCCAATGCGAAAATTAAAATCGTGCACTTTCCGAAGAAGAACGCCTAAGTTGAAATCCACGGAAAGATTCATCTTTCACCACCGGAGAGTAAGTGTTAAATGAAGCAAAACCTTCGTTGATTGGCCACTTGGAAGACACGTGATGTTACAGCCAATCAGGAATCAGCTAATCACTCACTCGACTGATCACAAAAAGAACCGGTTCAAACACAAACAGGTTCAATGGGAAACAGCTTACAAGGGGATTTGATTGAAATTTTAGGAGGTCACTCTACAACATTAGTATACCTTCTGTGTTAAAGGATTTGACTCAATGGGCTTTCGTTTCGTAGTGCTAGATAAGCCAAGTGGGAAGAAAGGTTTACAACAACGGTACCCCAGTGGTTAACGTCAAGTTCTGTGGAATTACTGTTCGGGTTCAATTCCTGTAATATTATAGAAATTTTTTTTCACTTTTTTTCCCTTTTTTTGTGTTTTTCGCCATTATTATTTGTTTGCATTTTGCATAATAACATTTACGTACACAAGCAACCTCACAGGTCAAAAAAAAATGCAAAATGCGTCGTACAATATTTTCACAGACGGTCATTGCCTTGCCGTGGCGTGTGAAATAAAAAGGAAACTATTAAAATCTATTCGCACTATCGACGGTTTATGCGCAATCGTCACCGCCACATCACGGATCGCCAATGACCATCCGTAAAATATTGTACAACGCATTTTGCATTTTATTTGACCTGTGACATTGCATAATAACATTCACGTGCATAAGCAAAGTGCAAACAAATAATAATGGCGAAAAAACACAAAAAAATGGAAAAATAATGGAAAAAAATGAAAAAAAATTTTCAATACTACAGGAATCGAACCCGAGCCAATAAATCCACAGAACTTGACGTTAACCACTGCGTCACCGATGTTAATTTGTATAATTTTCTTGACTTATCTGGCACTACAATAATAAAGGTAAAATATTTTTTTTTCTCCGAAACGAAAGGCTATTGAGTCAAATCCTTATCCTGCTTATCTTATTTGCAAAATTTCATTTCAGTTTTTAAAAAATGGGTGCACATCAAAGAGACTCTTAAACTTAAAAGTTAGTTGTGGGTCATTCTTCGAACTTCATAATTTAGTGGCAGAACATACCAGGTCAAGATCAATTGCAAAAAGTCAATTACAACAAACACAACTAAAGGTAAATATAATTTTAATTAGCAGAGGACTTCCGAATAAATGATAGGAGAAAATGTTCGATTGATTAGTAATTAACAAAAGGAAGAATTTCACAACTATTCTTCATGAGTACTTAAATTTCCTCGAAAACCTCTGTTCTCTGTCAGTCTTAAATTATTTGAGTTTCTTCTCGCAAGACGTAAATGACATGGAAAAGGGGAAAAAACCCTTCAGGCTTAAAAATCAAGCTCCATGAAGTGTCTGTCACGTTTTTCGGAAGGCAATTGAAATATGGAAGTCTCAAAGAATACGTTGAAAAAGTACACGTGAAAAGTTTTTGAAGTTTTTCGAAACGACAAAACAAAGAACAAGAAGGAGGGAGGGGAAGAACGTAAAAGAAGCTAGGGTAGGAGTATACATATATAAAAAAGAAAAGGAATCCGATCGATATTATTCATTTTTCATATCACTCTCAGCCTCTCTTTTCTCTTCTTGATGAACGTCACAGGAGTTGCGCTCAAAAAGACCCTTAAAACACGCACTGAAGGACACATCCGACAGACACGGGAAAGTTTTTCTTTTTGCATCGAGAGAAGGCTTGATTTCAAAATATATCTATCTTTTAGGTGATAAAAGAAGACACAAAAATGGAATATTCCGTCATCCATTTGTGCAAACCTTTAAAATTCAGAAATCAAAACTCATTTAGAAAATGTATTAATGATTTTAACAAACTCCGAAGGGATAAACCTTCTTAATAAAACGATAAATCATTAAATCCTTTATGGATTCCAATTTAATAAAGAGGTTACAATTTAGTGTTAAGGACTTGAAACAAATTTAAACTCGAGTAAGGTATTCAATTTCCTAAAACTAGCGCAAATTACTCAGTGTTTGTCTCGCAATGTGTAAAGTTTACCATTCCTAAAACGAACTTACTTATCAATGGCATTTATTTGCTATTGTTGTAAGTACTGTCTTCTTCTTCTATATATATAAAGAAGGATGTTTGTTTGTTTCTTATGCAAATCTACAGTTTTATTCCGATCTTGATGAAATTTTGCATACTTGACCTTCAAACCATGAGGAAGGTCACTGTCTACATCAGATTTCGGAAAAACAATAATTATCGATAAAAAATCGATATTCATGGTTATGGAAGGGCATATTAATTAGAAATATCTCATGACCAACAATGCAAGGCAAAGTTTGTGCAACAGTAGGTATCAACAATGGTATCAACACACAATTCACAAACTCTGCACGGACCAACCAATATATATCTCATGACCAACAATGAAAGGAAAAGTATGTGCAACAATAGGTATCAACAATGGTGTCAACACGCAATTAACACTACGCTCGGACCAGCAACAGATATCTCATGACCAACAATACAAGGCAAAGTTTGTGCAACAATAGGCCCGTCGTGTTCGCATCAACAATGGTCACAATGCGCAATTCACCAATAACAATGAGCACAAAATTATTCAAAGAATTATAACAATGAACATAAAATGATGATGCAATGACAGAACAATCGTTTCCAAGAATTATTAACAATGAACAGGAAATCGATATAATAGACGATATAGATAGGGCAGTTTCTCTCGATGAGGCAAAGGAGGTACACGTGTCTTCCTTCAGCTCCCTAACAAGCGTAATTATCCCGGGCAACGCCGGGTCCTCTGCTAGTATTGAATATATAAGACATAAGGTTTTTAAAAAGAACCACCGACACTTGAAATTTTGAAGCAGAAACAAGAAATTACATCTACATATTGAGAGCTGCTCAGGGTCAACATAGATTAATGCTCTTTACGAGGGGCGATTGATAAATAAGGTCTCCATGGCTGTAACTTTTTTATTTGTTAACCGATTTTCAAAATTCTTTTTGTATCTTATACTCACATCTGTCCTCTATGTAATGCACTATTCACTTTTTGACATAGTCCCCATTCCTTTCCAAGCATTGCGCCAACGCGTGACTAGTTGGGTGAACCCGTCGGAGAGGAATTCCGGAATTGTTGTCGACACCAGGATTGAATGGCAGCGTTTACCTCGCCGTCAGAACCAACTCATGTCCCTTAAGGGGCTCTTTCTTCTTTGGGAAGTGGTGAAAGTCGCAATGTGCAAAGTCTTTCATTTTTGAACTGCAATTTTTCATCTTTGAACTGTAGGCGCTGCAACGCCTGTGGTGTGTGGTGACTCGTGTGCGGGCGGACGTTATCGTACTCCAGAAGAGGGTCCAAAGCTGCCATTCAATCCTGGTGTCGACAACAACTCCGGAATTCCTCTCCGACGGGTTCACCCAACTAGTCACGCGTTGGCGCAATGCTTGGAAAGGAATGGGGACTATGTCGAAAAGTGAATAGTGCATTACATAGAGAACAAATGTGAGTATAAGATACAAAAAGAATTTTGAAAATCGGTTAACAAGTAAAAAAGTTACAGTCATGGAGACCTTATTTATCAATCGCCCCTCGTACTTTCTAGTCTGTCTAAAGAAAAAAAAAACGATTTCAATTATTAGAGCTCTAAGTAGAAATTTAAAAGTTAATGTCAAACTTAGAACAATGTTTAACCATGATTATAACAACTCAAAGTTTGATAAAACCTAGGATTTTCTTCTATTATAAAAGCCTCAAAATTTGACTATTCGTGGTAATGTTAGGTTATTTAGTAACATTCGAAACAATATTCAAATAATTTGGTTTTCGAGCATTTACCAGCCCTAGTATTAAACATAAGCTATGACGCATAAATTTTAAGTAATAATTATCGGGCTTTTACAGTAAAATATTTACAAAGAAAACGAATTATTAATTATTATCTCGACTCAGACCAAAGCCCATTTCAAGGGATCAGCTCTTAAGTCCATTTGATAATAAGTCCGACATGGCTTCATATACACTATTACACTGTATACGAAAGTAAAATATCTTTTCATAGTATCGGATTGTTTCAAAAGTATTGACCGAATTTGATTGAAAGATAAAGACACCAAAAACAAGAAAATAATACATTTTATTAAGTGAAATATCTGCCCTCAGCAGCTATATATTGTGCAATGAAAAAAATGCTACGGTGACAGAAAATTACAATGTTCCAAAAAGCCGGTGACAGCATCTCGACCAGTGAACAGATTGTCCCACAAGAAATTATCCAAATGAAGCATGTGAAAATCGGTAGGGGCCAAATCTGGTGAATACGCAGGATGAGAAAGAACCTTCGGACCCCAAAGCATTAATTTTTTGCAGGGTTGCTACAGACACATGTGGACGAACACCAGTTTGGAAGAGTATTGGACTGCACGAGGACGGTTTTGTTCCCAATTTCTGATGGCATTCGTCCAGCTGACGGCAGTACACATCGCTGTTGATCGTCACCGGTAAATCGTGCAAGTTTTTGTTCCGCTTTCTGCCGTAACTGTTCGGTATCGACTTTACCGGATTCCCGTATACTGGCTTACGATTAATGTTCATATAACCAGCGCCAAATTTCGCAAATAATCTACGGACATTTTTGTCACTCGTTGTGCGTAAATTAACATTAGCAACGGTTTCCCGAACTTCCCTCCAAGTTTGCATTCGTGCAAAATCACTAGCCTGACATCGCGCTGCTCCATGACGTTAATGTCTGCACAAGGGATAGCAGATTAGAGGTAATCTAATCTGCTATCGCTAGTCTGCACCACTACACGTGGAACTACTGGAGAAACTTCTGGACCAGTCCTACTTATTTTTAGGGGATTGTCGTAGATTTTGCTGTAGGGCTCATGCAAAGTAGCCTCATACCCCGTCCGCACTGCTTAAGCTAGATATCTTGGCTTAAATTGTAGGCTAGGTCGTTCGCACCGAAGTGCTCAGACCACGCGTAGCCACTCGATCCAATGCAAACGAAATCACGGGAAAAAACGTATCCCATGATTCATTGCATTTGTGGATCAAACGGGTAAGCTAGTTTAAGAAACTAACCCATCATAAGCTAGCTTATCAGAATTCTGGGTTAATGAAAGCTAGAATCGTTCGTAATGCAGTTTAAGCTAACCTATTAACTTAGGCTAGCTTATTTTCTGCAGTGCGGACGTGGTATTACGGCAGCCAGTGTTACACTCAGGATACGTTTAGAAACTCTTTAAACAAGGTGGTACAATGAAATACCAAGTAACTTTGGATAGCTGTAATGAATGAAGAAAAAATAGAATAACAATAAGTAATGTGCATTTTAAAAATTAATCAGTTTTTTCACACTTTTATTTAACTTCACTTCCCAGCTAGCACTCATATGTTATATTTCCGTTGGAAACTGGTATTTAGGTTGGTAAACTTGTAAGAGCTGAGAATGGAAATGTTCAGATCTTGTTATTAAAGTGTTCGGTTAGATAACGGTTAGATGTTAAGTAATCCCTACGTTTGGTACTCGTTGGGAAATCGTAATATAATTTCACTCATGGCTGGTATAAAATGGCGATCCATGATTGGATGTGCACTAATTGACGTATGTGCGCAGTAAAAATGCGCAGAAGAGCAATACAGCATCTAATTCAGAGACCGTTAAAGTAAGCGCCTCTGATCTAATTTGACTGAAAGCGCGCCTTTATTTCTGGTTGACAATTGACTATTGAAGATTGACATCTACGCTCGCTTCCTGCTTTTTTTGTTTCTCCAAGAAAAAAAAGTAAGTTATAACTTACTATTATATATGTTTCAATATGTTACATATATGTTTCAATATAATTATTTGTATGTTGATGTAACTTTTTAACACTTATTTTGTGGGATTCTATTTTCACATCATATTAACAATATTTATTTCTCTTTAAGAAATTGCTGTTTTCTTATTCCGTAGGAATAATCATATAAGGTATGCAATCTTTTTTGATCTGAAATCCACATTAGCTTGTGTTTGCTTGAGTACAAATAGAAATAACAATTTTACTTGTATTTTAACAAGTAGGATAAACTGTACATACGTATAAGACTATTATTACTTGTCCAGAGTCATTAATAATGATCGTATTATTAGAAAACGACGTTTATTTATTTAATAATAATTGAAGTTGTTCGTTTAATATGAGATTATTTTTTATAGCTTATTTAATTCATCGTCACCCGATCACTACTTTTGGGACACTATGAACTTTGGCCATTCTGAATTATTATTACTTTGCATGCTTTTGTAATTTTTAGTGTATAGTTTCAAATTATTATATATATGTATTTTTTTTTCTACAGATGCTGCTAAAATAAATTCTGGCGAGAAAGTCACGCTAAGTGTTATAGAAGCCTTTCTGAAGGATTTTCTGCGATTCGCCCCAGATAAATGTGGAGGCCGCAGGCAAAGGAATAATATTGTTTAAAATAAAATTGTTTATTTCAAACCTTTCTTGTATTTAATCATTTGTACTTGCAATTATTCAATTTCATAATTTTGCAGGGGATTCAGATAAGGACAATAGATAATGACAATATAAAGTTAAATACCAAGAATAGGCTTTATAATAATTTAGCTGGAGGAATTAATGTCTTTATAGTGAATGGAGATATATTGGTAAAAATGTTAATATGTTTTTAATATCAAAATTATTATCCTGATTCTAGTTGTAATACAAATTATAGTTGATATCTCTGTAAAGGAGTATTCCGGTTCAGTTCTGTTTAATACTTAAGAAGCAATATACAGCTTTCTCATGCCAGTTACTATATGTCAGTTTTGATCAGGGTTGTCCAATTTTGTACACCCTGGAAAAAACCATCCTGAACAAAATATAATTTTGTCCAATTTTAGTAAAGTAATAAATGTGCTTCAAATTTGAACATGGTTACATTGGGAAAAGGATGTGAAAGCATTATATTAATGTTGGGATCACGTTAAGAAATCATTGGGAATATATTCTATAGAATTCTATATAATATATTAATGTTGGGGTTATGTTAGAAAATGGATGGAAATACGTTATATTAATGTCAGGGCTATGTTAGAAAATTGTTGGAAATACGTTATATTAATGTTGGGATTATATTAGAAAATTGTTAGAAATACGTTATATTAATGTTGGGATTATGTTAAAAATAACCCAGATCTAACGGTTAACCAACCATCAGATAGCGTACCATTTCTGCGTTAGTATGGACCTAACGTTGGAATTACGTATTGGAATTTACATTGGAATTACGTAAGCATGCTACCTGGGTTGTTTGTGCGTTTGTGCGAAAATTTTGTAATCATTATTTTGTCCATTTCCTGACAACCTACAGCTTGCAACTTTCCCCAACGGCGTCTTATCGATGACAATGCATGTTTCAATCCTTAGTTTCACTAGTCTTTCATTTAGTCGTAAGTAATTTAATATTTAAGTATAATATGTATACAGTACAATCATGACGTAATGACTGCCGGTATTGTTGTTTATTGTTATCGTTGTTAATCTGATTGCTGTTGTTAATTGTTGTTAATTGATCATCAATGCTAGGAAAGTTGTTGATTGTGACGTCTTTGCGGAGAGGATTGTTTAGGACTAGCCAGCGTAATGTATGTAAACGCTTTCCCGAGATACAGACGTAGCCGACTGGGCAGATAAATGCGCCCCACACTTTTACCACCTTTTTTTTTTTTAATTATAGTTTTTACCTTTTACTGCACATTTTAAGATAAAAGTATGTGCTTTAAAAGTTTTTATTTATATTTTTTATTTTCAATATGGTCCTGCTCCTCAGGAACTTAAAAGTTAACTTTGTTTTTCGCGAAATATTAAAAAAAACAAACGATTTTTAGATCACAATTTTCAGTTTGGCTAGAATATCTACTTGAAATTTTATTTTTTAAGAGAGTTTCAAAGTATACTACAGAATGTCTCAAACCTTTAGGGTAAAAATTCTACAGATAGTAAAGGACTGTAAACTGGGAATTTTGAGATAGGGAACCATTCCAGAATTACAGAGTGGTCGGAAATACATATTTCATGCGCCACGAGATCTTGCTGTTCGCTAGAGGATGTGGCTGCTCACTTCGCGAGCACCTGGACAACAAATTCCTTAATCACAGGACTAGATGTATATGGTAATTAAGTTCAACCAAATACCAGCCAGCAAATTAAAGGTTAAACGATGACCGTTCATTTAAACCCACAGGGTGTCCATTTAACAACTTTTGAACGTAATAACGTAATCATGTATCGTTTTGAGCATGTTACAAAGGAATTCCAAAAGTTTTAAGTGATATACTCGTTTATTGCAAAACCACTCGTGGGAGGCACTGACATCGACAGAAGAAAAGATGACGTCTAGAATATAGATTAACTTACGGCAAATAACCACCAGATAAAAGATCGTCTAATGCCTGGATGTAAATCTTTTTGGAGACCGGATTGGTAGTGAAAGGAAAATGTAGTGTAAAGGCTTCTTTAGCTACAACAAAATAAGAGAAAAATGTCTCAATGATACAAAAGGGATTTGTCGCTGGAATCTCAAATACATTGTACAAAATACAATAGTTATTGTTTAAAAGGTACTGCACATACATTCCGAATACCCGTTCGTCACTTCGCCTAAGCGACTACGTTAAACAAATATATTCTAAACTAGCTGCTACCCGCGACTTCATCAGCGTTAAAGTCGAAATAGATAAAATCTCCTGCAAGTATAGATTTCTTATTTCCCGAGATTTCGTGATTAGTCAATGAAGGGCATTTCCCTTTTATATTAAGAAACTGCCCCAAATAAATCGAGATCAGCAAGGAAAAATTAAATTACGACTATATTTTATGGTTGAATAGAATTAATGTGAAGACCTAAAAATTATGAAAAACTTTCAGTATTGGCCTGCCACTCTCTAAGAGTGAAGGCCTATGTGTTCGTTTCAGAAACTCAAATTTTTTTTTTTTTTGCTGAAATCGACTTAAAAACTCATGATTCGAAAAGATATGTTGAAACTTTGAGAAAATAAAATTCCGTCTGTACGTATGTATTTGACCAATTTTTGTGCAGCTAACTCCTCTGAAACGGCAAATAGCAGAACCAAATAAAAATTACACCTACTTAGAGGGTACCCTAAATTGTGCCTTAGCGTATATTTTATGTCAATTGTGTAAGGCTTTTTCAAGATATTAATTTTTTTGGTTGTAGCGTTCAAACCAGCGAACCAACTCAATAAACTCGACATGTACATACTCCTCTCATTAAGGCGAATTTTTTTATACATGACTTGTTTGGTTGTGATGAGCCGTTTTGGAGTTA
>JAHWFO010005786.1:950035-1035994 GCA_023313115.1 Rhysida immarginata | reverse complement strand
GCTGCCATTCAATCCTGGTGTCGACAACAACTCCGGAATTCCTCTCCGACGGGTTCACCCAACTAGTCTCGCAAAGGCGCAATGTTTGGAAAGGAATGGGAACTATGTCGAAAAGTGAATAGTGCATTACATAGAGGACAAATGTGAGTATAAGATACAAAAAGAATTTTGAAAATCGGTTAATTAATAAAAAAGTTACAGCCATGGAGACCTTATTCATCAATCGCCCCTCGTATATATAGATTAACTATTAAAAAAAACTAGGTTAAATTTAGTGGGAGGGAATCCGTTATCTAAACTGAGTCCAGCATTCGAAATTTGACGAGACTTCTATACCTTGTCTCACCCTAACCTGATAGCACTGAGAGTGTAACTGTGTGTAAACGAGCCTTTATTAAATGGGATTCGTGCGCATTAAATAAGTGTTCCAAAAAATTTTATTTTACAAATGAAAGAAAAACGTATTTTGTAATATATAAATAATAAAGATTATTTTATCAATTCATGTTAATTTTTCTTAAAGATATATGATATGTTAATTTAAATAATAATAATAATAATAATAATAATAATAATAATAATAATAAAAATAAATAGCGGTTTTGAACAGCTGGCTTTTTTGCATCTCTGTCTTGTACTTTTTCTGGTTCATGTTCTTTTATAATGGCGGAATCACCATAATCCCCAATGCAATATTATGCCACTGACAAGTTTTTGAATGCCACTTACAAGCAAATTTCTTTGAATGTAGACAGCAGTCATTAATGAAATTATTAAAAGAACGGAAGAATTAGCAGGCGATATTTAGGGCTAAATCCGCAATGTTGCGCTCGGGATAAGTTCGCATCTAAATTAAATAATAAATTATTTCAAAAAATGTAATTGTCATGAAAACTGTTTTTGCCATTTATCGTATCTTAAAAAATTTTTCTTCAAAGATTGTAAACTTAACCTAAACTGTTGATGAACTGCCGAACTTTCTAAACATATTAGAAGTTGCGGATGACTACGTTTCATTAGCAACTAGGCTCAACCTCGTTTTGGTGTAACACTTTCAGTAGTGCTATCAGGATAAGGTGAGACAGAGTACAGTTAAGCCACGAAAGATACCTAATTGGAGAGGACGGTTCTTCATTCGTAGACCATAACGTGCTATCACATGTAATATCGGAGATCACGGCTTATCGCCAAGGTCGCCTATAAACAAGCGACAAATGTCATTCCCAATCCGCGTCACAAAGACCATTTCAGCGCACCACTTCTTTGCTACGGATTCCGCGCTGGCTATTTAGAAGAAGATTGCGTCTGGAAAAAGAAACCCAAGCCCCAAAACCATTCGAAGGTTTATACCCCCATTTGAGTTTCCGGTAATCTCTCCCCTCCTCCTCCTCATCATCTTTTCTTTTTCCTTGATTCCATCTGGCGCTCCCATCTACAGATGTGCCTATTTTATCCTCCATCAAGGACTACTTTCATAGAGTGTGACACCTTCTTGTCGACTCCCTTCTGCCCATTACGAGGGTTGTTTCCACCGAATCATCGAACCATTTTCACGGGAAGGCCGTCGTCGTGGTAACCGGGGGCAAACGACGACGACGATGCCGTCAACGGGGTTTTTTCTCTTTCTCTCTCTCTCTCTCTCTCTCTTCTCTTTTTTTGGGAGGGCGGCCGACAAAAATGCCGGAGCCCATTACTATTGGCTGGGAGCTCCGAAAAGCGTTCACTTGTCATCAGACCTATTGTCATTCAAAAGGCACGGCACCGAACGATGTGACGACGATGGTACAACAGGAAATTGGCCCCAGCCATATTGCACAAAACGCCGACCCCCCCTCCAACTCATTTCTTGAAATAACCCCCAGATTTACAAAAGCTACTACTTTTCCGAACGGAAATAAAAAAGGAAGTGTCGAGCAAAGCCGACAGGAGGGGGATTCGGTCTACAGAAATAAAATCTACGACGAAGTATAAATGGAACCTATATATATATATAAAAGAAATAACCTCTCCATTCCTAAACATTACCTTTAAGACCAAGAAGGGGAAAATACCAAAAACAAAAAAAGAACACAAAAAAATAACTAAACCTAAGTGTTCTATATGTTCTTTCCGTCAAAATATATAAAAATATTATTTTCTCCCTATCCCAACGATGTTATACAACCGTGTTTGCAAACGTAATCTTCAACCTGCGACTCGATCCATTTTCATTATAAATCCCATTTTTATGGCCGTCGTAAATTTGCAGACACCGACGGTCCACAGATCAAAGCGAAACATCACATATCACGAGGACGACGACGGTAAATCACGCCTATGGCGTTATAAATCATAAAAAAATAAAAAGCAAAAATCCGTCAGCAAGTAGCTGTTGCTTTGAAGGCGAAATGGAAGCAAAACGGATTCATTTGCCGCGCCAAAGAAACCATAACTTTAATCTCCAATTTTAATTAAATAACACAATTAGCCAAGTGTGTCAGAGGCGTAGAGTGGAACTCCCTCAATCGATACGTCAGAGTGGGTGGAAGCGTAATAAATAGTCTTCAAAATTTATCTTTATAACGTATCATTTCAGAACGTATAAACACTGAAAACGTTTTAGGTAAAACTTTCCCAAGTGACGTGGCAGTTACATAAAGCTAACGTCATTTCAGAAAATTACTTGTACAATTCCATTTTGTGAAACGAACAATTTCAACAAAGAAAGTGATAGAGGACCTAAAAAGTGAATGCCCTATAATAACAGTGAATGTGGCGCTTTCGCTTACTTTTTTTTTCTTTTACAGGTTGGGGCTATTGCTGTTGCTTGTAGTCGAGGCCGTCTGGCAATTACATAAACAAAGAATAGTGGAAGTTCCTTATTGGACTATTGAGTGTAGTCCATTTTTTGTGTCAAAATGCAACACTCTAATCAGAAAATGGCAGAAATGCCCTTTATATATGGACAGTGTTCGGACTGGCCATCGGGTATTTGGGAAAATTCACGATTGTCCGGAAGGATGATGCGGCCACTTCGTAAAAAGCTTTACTCACAGTGGGCCACTTGCGTTGGGATTTCCCCGCTAAAATTGAGGCCACCAGTCCGTTACTGACTATGGACGATACGCTCTATTGCTGCTAGAACGATTTCAGTCAGCGAATTGTGAATACATGGATATCTCGTGGAGGATCATAAGATTTTTACTTATGGGGCCATTTAAAGGCCAGTGTGTAACCAAGACCTGCTATTGAGAACAATGACCTTCTTCGCCACGAAAGAAGGGTATCAGGAGATACCGTACCACACTTGGATTAAGGTAGAGAGCAGACATTCATGATGCGGCTGTTCCGAAGCCTCTAGCGCTTACAGCAGCCATTTTGAGCACTATCTATAGAACTATCTGTAAACTTGATGTGAGAAAAACCAACAACTGTGGATAATAAACATGATGAAAAGAATAACACATCTTGTCCATAAAGACTTTAATATGATACAACACATATACATATTTCAGTCACCCTGTGACCATCATTTGTGGAGACGAGGTTTTATTCTTTTCATCATAAACTTTATAAACAAACATGTATGAATTAAGAGCTTCTGTTATTAAAAAAGTAAGCGAAAGCTTATATTTAGATTCTTTATCATTTTCCCAACGGTTTTCCACCTTGCATAAATTGGTTCGCTTTATTTAATATGCACAGTTTCGGCGGCTAACTGGAATGGTGATAAAGTACCTTAAAGTGGAAAGTGATGGTTTACTTGGTTTATTCTCGGGGGCGTTGATACTAGGTGGCTTGCGCCCTTTTAACATGACTAATTTTTTATCGCATATCCGAGAATTTTCTCTAGTTTTTTCATAATCTGGGACAAACACAAAGGGGCTATGCCCTTACGGTATAAAAGGGGCAGCACTCGATGCAAACTTATTTCGGAAGCAGATAGTGATACTTCCACCTCACCGATAGTTAATCCGACATCTTACCGTCTAAAAAAATATGCATAAACTGATGTCTGTAACCTGACAACGCCATCTGTTGGTTAAAAACCGAACAATTCCAGCATTAATTTTTTTTTCTTGCAAAAAAATTCCGACTTCATTTCAAACGTTTCTGTGCAAACAGAATTTTTTTATCTGCATTCGTGTGCGACTTACCGAGTTTGAAAGTTTTCCTAACTTTTGAATCACCCTGAATATTTGAATTTATGTCCTATTAGTATAGACACGTGTTGCATGAGAAATAAAAACCAACAGTTTTTCCTCAACGTATTAGCATCATGATCATAGATCCCCATTTGAATATGTGGTAGAATTTTTATTTTTCCTAATGTTTACAAAAATTTCGTCATCAGTGTAAAAATGGCGAATTTATTGCAAGACTGCTAATTCTAGAGTCACTTGCTCGATTGTATGTACAATACTGGACTAAGGGTATTCATAAATAAGGTGATTTAATTTTTTCTAATGCAACTTGATAAATTTATCAAATATGTATTGTACATGTTTATACTAATCCGCTCAAGATGAAAGTTGTAGAGATAAGACAGGAGCGGCGACAATTTTACAGACTTTTCAAGATTTATTAAAAACAAGGGAGAAAATTAATTTTGAAAAGCATTATAAAAAACACGCTTTCCAAATCCAACGTTTCGTTTCCGTTATAAAAATCGGTAGATTATGGATATTTATTTGTTGCACCAGTCCTTCTATAGTTTGTTATTTTTATCAGCTTATTACGCGACTTGAAGGCAAAGTCATATTTTTGACTTTAACTCTATGGGCAAAACAAGTAGGAAAACAAAAACCTTATAAGAGACGGTCTTGTTTACGTCATGTGACCACATGTCTGGTTCGATGCCTCGATGCCCCGAATGTTCAACGAGGGAGACAGAGAAAAAAGAAAACCACCTCACGAAATCCATTTCTTAAATCAACCTCTTTTTCTCTAAACAAGTATAAAAAAAAAAAAAGGTTTCCTCCTTCCATTCGACTTAGCCGCCTTTTAACCCTTCAAGTCCCACTGAAGGAAAACAATTTGCAACTCCTTCTAAGCCCTAGTTATCCTTACCAAATGTATCCATAATTTAAACTCTGCTATTAAGCAATGCCATTCCTCTCTCTCTCTCTCTCTCTCTCGTGTAATATTTTATTCGATTTCTTATTTATATATTTATTTTATCTCCTTTTGTCTTTCTCTCGCTTTCACACTAACACACAATACACCCACACACTTTTTTTGATTCCAACTGGTCCTATTTCTTCACTCCCCCCCCCCCCCCTCCATCCCTTTCAGTTCTCCTCCTTTTTTCTTTCGCCAATATCTGTGATAAATAAATCCCTACATCTCCGTTTCATTTCCTGCTTTTCACGCCTTGGGGGCGTTGAAATCGCTTTTGGGCCTGAGGCGTGTGCAAATGCTGGGGCGGCGGGTAAGGGAAGGAAGGGTAAAAGGGGGAATCTTCCAACATCCCCCACCTCATCCTGTCTTTCCAGCGGAGGGATTTTCTTGTCAGCCGTTCTTACCGATCATCCTCTGCCTCCGGCGGGGGCGGCGTCGTCCTTCGTCCCGGGAGGGGAGACGACATCCATCACACACCCACCGCACCAACACTTTCTCCCCATAGATCTTGAACCAGCCTCCGTCCCTTTCCGGTAGAAGCCACTTGTATATTTTTATCTTCGCGGAGAGAAAGAGAAGAAAATAAACTATGTATAAAAAACTGACGAAGAGAATAAGAGACAAAATAGAACCATCGAAGGGATTCATCCAACCCCCTCCCCCTTTGAGTTCAATCCACATCTATTTTGAAGCATACAATACTGTCCGGTGGGATACCCCATCTTATCGTGTTTCTCAATAAAGCGAAGAATATTAAGAATTCACATTAGAATAAATATAAACAGACAGCTCGCATAATACTCGCATTTTTTATCCTAAGAATCCATTGTTTTTAAACGTGAATGCATTAAGCAAATGAGAGTTGGGCCTTGAAGAAGGATTGCCAATAAAAAGCAATATTTGTAATCTGTCAGATAGTTCAAAAGAGTTATTTATTATCTCTCTATGAACTAAAATCTTCCACTTAAGGAAAAAAGAAACGAAGTGCGTCTATATTTTTCTCTTCTTTCAGTTTGATCAATGGCAAGAAATTGACGAGTACAATTTATTTACTTTCACAAAAATAAAACTTAAAAAGTGGTTATCAACAAAGAAAAATAACAGTTATAATATTTGTCTCGAAATCATATTTTACTGAGGATGGCTAAAATTAATGCACCACACTTTATACCACAATGAAATGTTCATCCACGGCTTTGCTACATACACAGATACATCCTTCGCACTTCCTTTCCAATTTATTTCACCCTTTTCCCGCGAGGGATGCCAACAGAAGCATCAGTTCAAAATGGCTGTTGGCGCTTGATGTCCGTCAGAAGCAACATGAGTTTCTTATGAGGAAACATTATGAGGACGATGATTTAAAGAAGTCCTGAGCCCTATTGTGCTAATGGCGATTTTTACCGAGTAGGATATATGCCCCATTTCATAAATAGCCTAGTCTGTGAAATAAAATTTCATTATATTAAATGTGATATATTATCTTCGGAATGACCCTCGTACATATATAGAAGCTTAGTGTGAATATGGGGGAATGTGGGGTAGCTATAAAAACAATTTTACTGCCCTATCCCCTTTTATTACACAATCGCTAATCGGTGAAGAGGAGATGTTGTAATTTTTCTCATAATCATCAACGCTTACCAATCCACAGATTCTTCACCAAACATTTCCAAAGAGCTCTGTCCTGGGCTTTGCTTTTCCCTCTGACGCTCCAAGTGTCGTCACTCCATCTGGTATGGACATCATCGTGGTCTTCTAATATTTTGTGGATACCAGTCAAGAAAGACTATAGTCCATCTGTCGTCTTGCATTCTTGTTTCCAGCTCATTGCCATCTCAGGTGTCGTATCCTTTCCATTATGTCGAACCCTTTCGTATGTCCTCGGATCCAAGAGGTCATTTTTTGTCCCTTCTTGTAATATCCAGCATACGTCGTTCCATGCTTCGTTGGATGCATTTTTTTTCCCTTGGGATAACGAAAATACAGCCATTTCTTTGAACAATCGACGTCAGGCTGTTGGCCACTTTTCAGAGATGTTCGCGAGAGACTTCTTTTCGGAACTGTAATACTCGATTCCTGATCAGACGATGATTCTCATTGTTTGTCAGCGTAACCGGCTGACATGTGCACAGCTTACTTTGGGAGAACGCTGACTGTACGGCGAAACTCATCGTCAAGAACGTGTAACATGATTGTGCTACTCGGCAGGCGTCTTGTCAAACTTTTTAAGATATTCATCTGGAAAGTGTTTCATACTTAGGCCTTTGCACGTTTGTGGAAATAATACTCAACCATACTTTTGTTTGTATTTTGAGAACCACTGCTGCAACATTGCACTAAGCACTGCATCTATAATGTGACCATGCGTATTAAGAAATGACAAAAGATTACATAATTGCGTATTATACTAAGAGTTTATTTTGCGAGTCATATAATTTTACGCATTTACATAAATAAAAAGTGGGAGGGAGAATTAAAAGGTAGTGGAATACATTAAGGGTAGATTTGATTAATTTTGAATGAAACAGCAATCAGCAAAACTATCGAGAAGAATATGGATTTCAACCAAAGTAATAAATACGAAGAAGTAGCAGAACTCTATAAAATAATCTTAATCAAATACAGCGTTGGGCATTTATATCGTACAAACATTTAACTTTTAAAAAGTTAATTTTAAATTTTAAAAAGGTTCGTTCTTGTTCTTTGTTTTCAGTGACCAAAAATAGAATTCTCTTCACTCTGTAAAATTGAATTTCCTTAGAAAGACATTTAAAAGAATTCACGACGAAGATTAGAGCCAAAAACAATTCCAATAAAATTTACATGCCCAAAAACAAATGATATTAAAGGCTTATAAGCGACTAAATCAGCAGCTTAATATATTTGAATATATTTTATACAGTAAGTAATCTGCAATTTTGGGTTGAACTTATAATATTATTAGAAGCATCGCCTCAATGTAGCCTCATAAGCCTTACAAGAGAGCTTTTGCGGAGAAAATTGTCAACCAAATTTTACAATGATCCCGTTCTCTTATTACCCTTCCTTTTATTAACAATTTTTAGGCAGGGGAGGAAAATTCTCTTTGTGCCTTTAAAAAACATTAGGGCTCGCGATTTACCCAAGAGCGGCCATTAACATGTGACTGCAACCAGCGGGGTCATCCCCGGGAGACTGCAAACAAGAACCGGCGAGGGAATTGCAACTACAGCGCCGTCTGCAGGGCCTAAATGACCAATCATTTTTCTTAGGAGACGAGAAAGGAAAATTTTGATTAAAAAATAAAAACAGAAGTTGAAAGTTAAAGAAAAAGAAAAAAAAAAAAAGAAAAAAAGAAGCAACAACATCACATCGCCGGGTGCATTTAATTTAATTAGCTGATGGCGAATTACTTGAGGTTAGGAGTCAAAGGTCATTTTTGTGCCGGTATTGTCAAAGCCAAGTTTGAATTTTTCCAGTAAAATAAGAAAAGTCAGAAGGAAGAGAGAGGGGGGGGGGGTCTCTCTCGCCTCCTCATTACCCTCCACGCTCTTTTTTTCCTCCTCTTTTCCAAAGCGGTCCCTTTAATTAAAACCCATAGAAAGCGGAAAACAAAGCTTGAACACATGCGCACCTCCCCTCCTCCCCTTTTCACTCTTGATCTTCATTAACCGAAATGTTCTTTAATTAAAACACGAAACATCATCACTAAATAGGCTTATTTTAATGGGCAATGGCTTCTCAACATAGCGGAAAAACAGCGCAGCAAAACACCGCCATTTTTTCCCCTTCGCTTAAGGATTGGCAATGCTGTTTAATTCGCTTAGACGTGGACCATGCACAGACTGTGGATTATCATCCACACGACTGCCACTTCAATTATTAAAAATTTTGTTGACATCAAAGGCTACTAAATTACTAAAAATTGTTAAAAATTTTTGTTTCTACATGCTACTAGAAACCGAGTAGTGGTGGTACGATGAATGAAGCACATTATCAATTAATATACGACCATCTTCAAGTATTAACAAACAGCTATCTTACACACCTTAAGTGTTCTGAATTTGAATAAATAATAATGCTGCATACCCTTTGGTAAGTTTTAAAATATTAACAAACTATAATCTCAAGTCAGTTTGATCATGAATGGTTATGAGGATAGCATTTATTCGTGTCATGTTTTTCATGATATGCATAAACTATAAATGTTTTTGTATTTTGTTAAAGGGATTAAGATAAATTAATTACTTAAAAAACATCTCTAAGTTTGGAAAAAACGTTAACGTTTGGCGCTTAGATAATCAATCTGTCGTCAAAGAGAAATCTAAAGAGGGTGGAAGACTCTTGAGTACGGGAGACCGGGGCAGGTTTACACACTTTTTTTATTATTATTTTTGTATTTTTAGTAATAAATCTATTTCACTCAATATCCATTCATTAGTTAAACTTTAAGCTGTAGTATGCTGCCTTTAACTTATCTTAAATTTATATTATTTTCAAATAAAAAATATTTTTTTGAGGCGATCTCACCTGTGTAAACTTGCCCCGGGGCAAGATTACACAATGCTTCGGGTATGTTTCCATAACATTTAACATAATGAAATATTAGGTTTATTAGAAATAAAATTCAAACAATTTGCAATAATTATTACTTAGTTTAATTCAGTGAGTACAAGTGAGTCAGGATACACATTTCAAATACAGGATTGTGTGTCCACCTGTTGTAATACAGTGATCGTGTGTCCACCTCTTACATTCCTGTGCATTGTACCCACTGTTCTCCAGATTTTGACTTTTTATATGGCCCCATATTTTGTGTAAACTTGCCCCATCGCCATGTTTTGGTTACAACTAAGCCTCTGTGTTTTGTTTATAAGGTTAAAAATCAACTCAATAATAACTGAAAATAACTGCAACAGGATAAGCAATAATGAATTATGACGATCTAATGGTACAAATCCTATAACTATCTATACATTAGTGCGAAAATTTACTTACCAGAAGAAAAATGAGAAAAAAGTTGTATATTTCACTGTTCTCACACGCGACTGACTCCAGATTGTTTTGAGGGTACATGGCGGTTGTAGCGTTTCTCCTGACTCGAAGGTGGTGCGCTTCGACCAACGATAACTGAACTATATGGAATGTGTAAACCTGCCCCTGTCTCCCCTATTTTTGTTGGAAATATCAAATAATTTAACGGCCAATTTAAGATTTTAACTGTGAACAATTTATTTATTTTTTGATTTCGCTTTAGTTTTTCTTATGGCATATAATAAAAATAAAGAATAAAGGATATAATGAAGAATTAGAATAGAGAGAGTTTCAAAAAGAGCTTTGCAACTTTAGAAAGAGTATATACATTTGTGCAGAGGTCATGCAGAGTGTTTTAAAATAACTTATCGTAGCATGACCAAATTTAAGTCAAATGATATACTCTAGAAAACAAATATTTAGAGATGAGAGCAAATTTCGTTAGTGGTAAAATTAACACTCAGAGCTGCAGCAAAAATATAGCTCCCACTCCAGAACATGTTTATGATAGTCCAAAGACGGACATGAATTACCCACTATTATCAATATCGTACCTAATATTGTCCAACAATTTCTCTTTCTGTAAATCAGACAAAGATGCTCTCCTCGTTTCTCTGATCTGACACTCCTGGATTTTTATGGGGATTTTAAGATCGAAAGGTTGTACCATCCTGATGCAAGTGAATTCGACTTAAGGCTGCAGTGACGCCAAAAAGGCTACAGGACATGTGGTAAGAAATAGACTACAAGTGGGACATCAGCCGTATTATCAATGAAAGTCGCATCGCACTATACCTATTCGACACAAAATTTGATAGGCTTTGCTACATTAAGACATTTCGAAACCGTATAAATCTTGTGTATAAAGTATACGCTCTTTTTAACATGCTTTATACCCTATTATTCGCCCTATTTACAGGGATTCTAAATTTCAGACCTGTACTAGACAAAATTTAAAATATTGCCTAGCATTGTTGGTCATTAGATATATATTGTTGGTCCGTGCATATTGTTGCTGAATTGCGTGTTGATACAACCACGTTGGGCCTATTGTTGCACACACTTTGCCTTATATTTCAATATACGAATTATAATAGTGATTCTGAAATAAAACTACACTTAATTAAATCAAACGATTCGCAACAGTTACGGGGATCTCGACCTTTTAACATAACCTCTATCTAGTAGCTATTTCTAACAATATTGAAATGTTACCCTAGCTCTAAGAAACCAATATTATCAGACGAGGAAAAATATTTCGCCTGAAATCATTTTAAACAGATTAGTATGTGGTATATCTATTAACGTAAAAATTTAACCTAATACCAATAATACATTACTATCATGTTCGGTTACTGCCCCATTAAAAATCACAATATATCGGTAACCATGAGAACTAAAACTATGTTGAGATTAAATTTTTTATTCAGAACTATCCTATTCTAAGACCATTTCCTGTATAAAAGAATTTCTGGGAATGGCATTGTATTTTTCCATAGATGAACAGTTTCTAGCAAACAAAAAAATTACTTTCAGTTTTCATTTTTAAGATTGCTGTCGTTGCATAGCAACAGATCTGTGAGTCGGATATACAGAAACTCTCGACTTCCACACATAAACATATACAGACAAGAAGGACGTTTCATTTACCTGAAAGCCCCTGTAGGGCAAAATCTGCTTCAAACGATGAAGAGCCAGTGTATTACCATGTCGATGAGACAAAATTACACCATTCTCTTGTCTTCTGGACAACAGATCAGATAAAAAGAAAATCAACATCATAAAAATATGGAATGTTTATATTATGCAAACGAAGAAAGGCATAAAACATATTGAAGAACGTGCGGCATAAATTTGAAATTTTATTGGATCTATCACCTTGAAAAACGTTGCTCTTTCGGTTGATTGTCATCTTAAAGGTGGCATTTTTAGCGCTTCAAACTTTCCTCAAATTACCTGTGAAATTCCACCATTTTGATTCTTTAAAAAAGACGAAATCGTGTTTGAATATATATTTTTGGCAGAGACAGGGACACGCGACATAAATCTTCTTGAATTTGAAATTGAAAGATTTCTGAAGTTAAAATTCCCTGTAAGTTCGCTGCTTCGATCACAAAAAAGATTTTTATTTACTATTACAGAAGGCCGACTTAAGGCGGATTTCAATAAAAAAAAAACAACAACAAATATGCCATGTCGTGTTTCTATTCTTCATGTATGATCTATAATGGGATTTAAGCAGAGTACTAAGTATGCTCCGTGTAAATGGATTATCTTACTACAGATTTTTCCTCTAATAAATGCAGTATAGTGCTAAAACAATTTAATACACTTTAACAGCTTCGTGGCACACGTTCTCTCCTCTTTCTATTTTCTTATACTTACTTTTTATTTTTATTGGCTTACTCTGGAAATATGTTACTTACTATTAGATTACATAGATTACTCAATTAATGTTACTCCTAGATACCTTATATTTGAACCATGTAAATCGCACAAGAATCTTCCAGCAGGCCGTTAATCCAGACTTCGTGAGGAGACGGAGATGAGGAAAGAGTCATGCAAAACCTATTCTCTTTTCAATTTTCATTTGCATACAGAGCTGACTTGTGGTCTAAATTACTGGGTGATTCCTCCCTCTCAAACGACTGACGAAGTAAAAGGAACAAAAGGGGGAAAAACAGAAATGATCTTAAAGATTATGTTGTTAACGTCATTTTCTTTAGCTTGAACACTATTCTACATTGCACATCCGAAATGCCGATTAAGCGTAAGTTTCAGCATAAAAATATAAACTCGAAATTCTTAGAGAAAACGACACAAAACAAAAACTAAGATCAATTTATTTGTAAACAAAACAAATAAGTTAACTCAAAAAAGAAAGAAAGGAAATTGAAGAGCCATTAAGTTAATAAGCGAAAAGTAGCGAATTAACTTTTAATAAGAAACTATTACGACTCTTTATTTGTGCTCCAAGAATGTCAAACATTAAAAAAATGCTGTTAAAGGGTATGTTTGACACACATCTGAAGATCTATATTTCGATCGAATTTAAAGACTTAACGAATTCCAAATTTCTAATGGATTCGATATGTTATTACAAAAGACATCAAATGTTCAAAAAATTATGAGGAATAGAACTTTATAAACGGATTACCCTTAAAAGCTTCTTTTAAGTATTTATTGATAAGACGACTGTTAAAAAGTGCTCATAGAAAAGTCTTTTATTATTTTTACCCCACATTTGTAGAATTAAATTTTTTTCTTCTTCTAAATGAGCTCTGTACGTCCCTTTAGGCCAAGAAAAATGAAAATGTCAATAAGATAGAAGTTCTTTATAGTTTTCTTTTTTAAATTTATTAGAAAGTAGAGAATTGTCATCGTTGTTTTTATTGTAAAATTATTTTTGTATGAAAAGAAAATCTCTTTAAACAATTGGAATTTTCTAAAAGCGGAAAAAGTTTTCGGAAATGTTATGCCAAGTTCTATCTTCCCCCAATCGAGTGTCATGTGCGATATATATCATACGCGGCTGCAAAAATTCGCAAATCAATTTCGCGTAAATTTCTCCTCATTAAAAAAAAATGGAATAAAAAAAAATTCAACAAATTTCTCTTCGCCGTGTTAATTATTAAACAACAACGGAAAAATGTTCAGTAAATTATAGCCGAAAGAGCATTACGCGATAATAATATTAATAATAACCTCACAAAAGGAGACTTTGAATGGGGAGGGGCGAAAGAGAACCTCCCTCCACCTTAGCTGATTTCATTCCCCTTATTATGCAAAAACACATAAATCACGTTCTCCTTCCACTTGTATTCATTCTCTCTTTCCCTCGTTCTCTCCTCTTTCTATTTTCTTTTTCTTTTCGCCAAACAGCGCCAAAAAGATTGATTTGTTTTCGTCCTTTTTACGCGGAAAGAACTCGGCGTTGAACCAGGCGCACGGTGGCCTTCACTCCCTCAACGACAAAGATTTACTTTCTCCTTTGCTCAATTTGTCTCTCTCTCTCTCTCTTTCGCAGACACACACATACACACACGCACACTTTAGTCCGTACACCACAATTTAATGACCCTGCTATAAATTCATCCCTTATGATGAATAAGAGTGGCTTACACTCATGCGAAGTAATGACTCTGGATTACGAATCCACAACGCTTTCGCAGCTATTCTAATAATATAGAGGAGCCAGTAAAGGGGCAAAAAAGGGGGAGAGACGGACATTAAAAAATAAAGATTTCAAAGCGAACAAGTGGAAATGAGTCGAGAGGGGAGGGGAGGGGGGAAGGGGGGGGGGAATAAAATTAAATAATAAACGGCGTAAGAGAGAGGAAGACAGCAGCAGAAGAGGAAGGAGTCGTTTGTTGGAGTGCTCTCTCCGAAGTAACGGTGTCATGATTAAATCGTTATGCCTTCCTCGAGTAATAAATATTGAAAAAAAGTCTTTATGCCAAGGCATCTCCCTCCCTTGTTTACAAGGCAACTGTTACTCTTTTTTCAGCGGCTCTTCGGAAAAATTTAATGAGCAACGAAAACGCGCCCGAATCATCACCCTGTGATTCCAAAGCGCCTTAATCCGAGTCTTAAAGCTTCTAAATCGAAAAGAACACAAGCCTTAAAAGATATTTATGCGCCTATGACAAAGGTTAATAATAAATAATTCAGATGATCATAATCTCTATGTTCAATTTCTTTAATTTTTTTTATTTTATTTTTGAAGTAGCTAATTGTACAGTTTTCGGGCGATGATGAAATGAATTATTAACAAGTGATTATACGAAATGTAAATGGAATTAAGAGATTTTTGCTGAACTGCGGAGATATTTCCTTATCCAATTTTTTGCTATAATGAATAAAAATCTTTATAAATAATGCTTAAAAAAGCGCACATAAATTATATTCCTTCCTAATGATATGTTTTAAAATTTAATTTCTTAAAACTTTTTTAACATTAAGAATAGCATGATGACAATTGTCAGAATAAATCTCCTTAATAAGAATCTCTATTCTCTGAAAAAATTAATTATATTAAACAGTTGTAAATAATACTCGGCATCACAATTTTTATGTTCA
Source organism: Rhysida immarginata (assembly GCA_023313115.1). NCBI lineage: Eukaryota > Metazoa > Arthropoda > Chilopoda > Scolopendromorpha > Scolopendridae > Rhysida > Rhysida immarginata. The sequence goes on along the minus strand of JAHWFO010005786.1, from coordinate 1,020,799 downwards.
TATGAAATTACGTTATCATTGTAAATTCGACAATATCTGATTTCTATTGTCCTACAGGGTGTTTGGTATTACTAGATATTTAACATTTAAGTATTTATTATATAATTTAATTTTAATTACTCGAACTATTCGATAAAATTCTCCGAAATGGCTCAGCCTCAAGTTACACTGGATAATCCACCGTATTATTTATTTACATTATTTGTAGATATTAAATTAAAAAAAAGACGAACTTTTAAGTGACGCTTTTAAACAATATAATCAATAAATTAATATAATAGGCGACGGCAGTTTCGGTTTTTCACCACTATTATCAATATCCAAACCTCTTTTGAAACAGACACCCTATGTAACATCTTATTTAAACTAAAATTTATGTTTAATGAGATTTCACTACGTTGAGACTGAAATTTCGTATCCAAAAATTATACAGGGTGTAAATGGACGACGTTTCACAAATTTAAGGATATGTAGAGGATGATGTGATGAACATTTTTTATTAATAAACCCATAGTCCCAAACGAAAAGCGACGGAGCCACAGCTTGTTGATGTCCTGGTTTGTCAAGCATTGAACTAGGCACGTTTACTACGATGCCCCCTGTCATTGCACCTTGTTGTTGTTTATTGTAATTTATTGTTCCTTTTCCTTTATTGCTTTTTCGAAAGCTTTAAAAATTAAAATTAAAAAAAAAATACGTAATGCGGCCAATTTACATGACTGGCAAACTTACCCGCCTTTACTCTACCTTTCAGCAAAAGTGCTACACCTGACCAATCATACAACGGTCGCTGGACGGTTCCATTGGAAATACGTTCGCGCGTTAGGTTTCACGCTCGAAATTCCAATGCAGTAACAACACAGTAATTCAGACAGCCATTCCACGGCTTGACGCAAAACAGAGCCATTTACCCCCTGTATAGTTAATATCGCAACAAAAAAAATGGTTTAAATTTAAATTTTGAATTAAAACATAAAATTACGGTTTTAATCTTATATTCACTTGAATTTTTACACTTGTCTATACACCGACTGGCCAGTTATTATGGCCATTTAACGTTTGTATGCAAATTAGCTCAGATTTCGCGCTGAAGTAGCTAGAGGCCCAGATCATTATAAATAGGTTGTTTACCACGACAGTAGAAGTGATTTGTTTCTGAAGATATAGGTAAACGACGCGATTTAACAGCCTTTCAACGTGGATGATTGTTGAAGCTCGGAGCCATGGAGGGAGTATCAGCAAAACAGCTGCATTCGTTAAATAAGCTGTTGTTAATGTATTTAAAGACTGGACTGTCAGCCGGAAAACTGGGTCTGAACGTGCGAGTTGTGGCCGTCAGCGACTAGCCAATGTTCGGGCAAAACGGAGAGTGGTAAGACTGGTACAAGACAACAGAAGGGCAACAGTTAATCAAATTCTGGAGATCTTAATCAGGGATACTCTCAAATGATCTCTGAACGGACTGTTCGCAGTACACTGTATCATATGGGATATGGAAGCCGAAGGCCTGTTCTACTGCAGTTAACAAGATAAAACGTCTCCAATTCGCATAGAAACACAAGGATTGGACAGTCAGGCATTGGGAAAAAAAATCATGTGGTCCGATGAATCACGTTTCCAGTTGCATCATGCAGATGGTAGAGTAAGAATTTGGCGAAACAGCATAAAAGCATGGATCTCACATGCATGAGTACAACCCTTCAAGCTGTGGAGGCAGTGTTATTGTATGGAGCATGTTTTCATCGCATGATTTGGGCCCTTTAATTCGTGCGGAACAACGCCTGAATAGCACAACGTACCTAAAGCATCATTGCTGATTCATTTCTTCTTATCATGTTGATGTCGTATCCCAATAGAGATGGCTTCTTCCAACAAGACAATGCGCCATGCCACGTGCTCGTATTGTGCAGGAGTGGTTTCAAGAACATGAGGGAGACTTTATCTTGCTTAGGTGGCTCCCGCAATCACCAGATCACTTGCTTAGGTGGTCCTCACAATCCAATTGAGCATTTGTGGGAGGAAGTTGGAAAAGCCATCAGGCATGTGGTTCCATATCCATCAAATTTCACACAACTGGACAGTACTATTTAGGCAGGGTGTCAGATTCCTCGCATCACCTTTCAATATCTCATGGAATCAATGCCAAGAAGAATCGCCGCAGTATTGAAGGCAAAAGGTGGCCCAACGAAGTACGGATGGGGTGGTTATAATAATCTGGCTAGTCAGTGTACAGTTTATTATCAATTGTTAAATATTTATTTTGTCAATAAATGGTGAAAAATAGTAAAGAAAATTCCACGGCCTGGACTCGAACCAGGGACCTCCGGGAATACGCCCCGACGCTCTAACCACTAAGCTATCGTGGTTCTATACGCCAGCCACCAGGCCGTGGAATTTTCTTTACTATTTTTTACCATTTATTAATTAATATCGGAGGTAATGGCGTGAAAAAATCCTCCTTGACCATTTTCCAATTTATTTTGTCCCTTAATAACTTCAAATTCTCCTGAAAAATTGTATATTTCACAATGTAAAATCTTGTTTCTTTCGTGTTACTTATTGTTTAAATCGTTCTTCGTTTATATCCCGCTCATTTCCATCTTTTACTGTTCAATTCATGTACGAAATGGCTTGATAATGGCAAAAAACCGAAACGACGGTCGCCTCTTATATTCATTTACTGATTATATTGAATTTTGTATCACTTAAACTTCGTCGTCTTCTTTTTAATTTATCTATTATTTTTCCTGATACGCCCATCAGTTTTAGAATATTGCTTTAATAATTTTAAAAATTCAATTTAATACTAATGGTGAAAGGAAATATTTTCTTTAGAATTTATTCATTTCTATTCGCTAATAATTTATTCCAATATCCATCACATAACAAGAGTATCGTCTAATCACAACAAATTCCTGTATAATGCTTATCGTTGTATAAAAGTAAACAACATATTTCTATATATCATAATAAATTGAAACTGCTATTTATGAATTGAAATTTATTATTGAAATGATCTCCAACGAATAATTCAATTAGGGGGACGTGGGCCGTGACTAAAAAAAAAAGAAAAGAAAAAAAGAAACAAGCACCGAAGTTCCGTAAAGATATTCTGTTCGCGTATGCTAAAAGGGTTTTCCTTCTCCTTTCTTTCTTCTTGCTCTCCTTCCCCCCCCCCCTCTCCTTCTTTTTGCCCGTTTGACTAAATTGAATCAATTTATTTCCATTTTTTCCCCTCATCTACTTTTATCCGCCTGGTATGTTTTACGTGTTCAGGAATTATAAAAACTTCGCCATCTGTTGCCATGGAGATTTAGACAAATAGGATCGTGGCGGCAGCAGCTGTTGCGGAGAGCAATTGGTTACAGACAGAAGGACAGAGAACGACTCCTGACTGATATTCACTCGCGGCCCCCACAGAAGGCTCTTTCCAACTAGCACCTGCACCCATTTTCCAAATCCCCTCCTCCTCCGCTTCCTTACAAAAATCCTCCTCTTTTGTCATCCCAAGATTCCTCGGCAGGAGGGGAAAATAAGGGAATTAAGATGACTAAAAGCAGACGCTTGACAATGTTTTGAGGCAACAGGTTGGTCGCTCGTCGTCTGCTTCATAAACTGAATCACAAGAATTCAACGGAGCAGACTCCAACGAAAATTCAAAAACGATTCCCGTGTAAATTATAATCGCCATCGATTTTTTAAGTGCTTACCCTACCATTTAGTTTTCAATGAGTATCCATAAGCTTATTACGAATCCTATTTACATGATGCGATTAGTGAGTTATCTTAAAATGGTGCACTTTTTTATTTTTTTCTAAAACGCAACCAAGTGTGATATGATTCGACATTTTCAGCCATTTATATGAAATATTTACTTTGAAGAAGGAGGGCTGAAAGTTAAAAGCATTTTGGACAAGGAAGTGCTTTTAAGAGGGTTCAGTTTGTTGGTCAAATTGTGAATAGCAAATACTTAAAAACTTGAAGTAGAATATTAATGAGCACTAGAGGAATGATATCAGGAGAAATAAACTTAAGAAATTAAAACGAATAAATTTGCAATATTTCTCATGTCACGGAAATTATACCTTTAAGGTTGGAAATACCTGAAAATAGTCCACAACTACCTAATTTTAAACTGCAACCAATAGTAATTATTTGAATGTGGGCTCTCGTTCAGGAAGCCAAACTCAAGAAATGTGTTTTTTCTTTTGTTGAACACCTCTTGTTATAGACTGAGCGAATTCAAGAAGTAAAAATAAATATAAATGGATCAGGAATTTAATGGTTGACAACATAATGGTAGACATATTCGAAGATTAAAAGTGTTTACTAACTGTTAATACAGAGAATGTTTATTTTACAGGTTTACCTGAACTCAATTTCAACATTTCAATTCAATTTCAACATTAATGGTGGCAGTGGTATCCCGTAAATTGGACTTGATTTATTATAGAATTAAACCGTTTATATTCTGCTTCACTTTTCATTATTAATTTAAATATTATTTGCCTGTCATTATTTACCCAACAGCATAGGTGGAAACATTCTATTTAAGCTAAGGTCGATCATTTCAACACGTTCATACGTGATGTTACTAGATGAATGCAAAACCAAAGTCTTTATAAAGAAACATGTTCGTGGCTTGAGGGCATTAAAAGAAGCCGTTGCCTTCTGCTTATGTATCTCTTTGGTTGCATATATCGTCGGCTTGAGAGCACATAAGTGATATTGTCCTCTCTGTTTACTTTTGAATAAACGCAAATTCAAAGTTTAACGTGCTATATCAAATTGCAGAATGACAGTTACAATTTTCAACCAGTATAAAAATGATGTTAAACTACAACCTCTGACAATTAAGTTCGGTGAATGAGTTCACACAACAAAATGCAAAACAGAGAGAGCCACATTTACTTTATTGTCCTTCGAAATAATCACCTTGGAAGGCAATACACTTTTGGGATCGCGTGTATAAGTCCTGGAAGCTCCTTAGGGATGGCTTTAAGTTCACGTGTCACATTTGCTTGAATGTCTGGAATGTCCGCAAATCTGTGTCCCTTTAAGGCCCGTTTCAGGCGTGGGAACAAGAAAAAGTCTGCCGGTGCCAAGTCTGGTGAATAAGGTGGATGAGCTATGGATACAACCCCTTTGTTGGCCAGAAACTTTTGCACGATTACGGCAGTGTTCCTCTTTGATCCATTATCCACAGTTACGTGCGCACGCTACACCTTCAACTGAAGAAACGAGCATCTGCTAAACCATTGCACGCACAAACGTGACCTGTCTGAACTTGCTTAAACAATGACTGGGCTTGTATTTACATGCATTGTTACTCGCGTAAAGCTCGCACAGATTGGGGTGTGACGTCATTCACCGAACTTAATTGTCAGAGGTTGTATTTAAATAAAAGTTAAACAAACAAAATAAAATGAACATTATATATTATATATATGAGGTCAATAACTGGTGTTATGCAAGGTGATCTAGAGCAACTGGTGTTATTCTAGATTACCTTGGGTGTTATGTACTCTGGTCTTTTCTTTAATAACAGGCCACAGGAAACTTGGAGCATAAATGCGTAAAGACAGGAGTCACAAGAACCCTGGAATACAATAAATAATAGTTATTAATTAAAAATACAAATTAAATAAAAAATAAGATATAATAAACAAAAATAATTAATCAAAATCAAAATAAAAAGCTGTCGTTTCGGATAGAGACTAACTATCCTTTATCAAAGCAAAAAAGGATAATTCTCTAAAAGCAAATAGAATATTAGAGAATTATCCTGAAGTTATGAAAGTTGTACTAACGGACGGGTTTATATATAGTTTGCATGAGGAATAGTAATACGGTATTGGCTGAAAAACAAGAAGAGAACAAATGAGATTAATTAGAAGAACTGTTGGGATAGGACAGGACGGAGGACAAATAGGAAATAATAAGGGGGCGGCGAGAAAAATGCAATAGGATGACACATATGAAATTGAAATTATAAAATTTAGGAATGATAGGGTGCCTAGCAAAAAGATTTCGTAAAATTCCTTTTTTCCAGATTATCAGCAGACAAAAAAGGCTGTCATGAAAGTATATTATTGACATTGTCCCTTATTATTTCCTATTTGTCCTCCGTCCTGCCCTATCCCAACAGTTCTTCTAATTAATCTCATTTGTTCTCTTCTTGTTTTTCAGCCAATACCGTATTACTATTCCCCATGCAAACTATATATAAACTCGTCCGTTAGTACAACTTTCATAACTTCAGGATAATTCTCTAATATTCTATTTGCTTTTAGAGAATTATCCTTTTTTGCTTTGATAAAGGATAGTTAGTCTCTATCCGAAACGACAGCTTTTTATTTTGATTTTGATTAATTATTTTTGTTTATTATATCTTAATTTTTATTTAATTTGTATTTTTAATTATTAACTATTATTTAGTTAAACAATAGGAATCAAATTAAATGTTTACAAAGCGTTTTGGCCATGGATTATCTACAGTCAAGCTTGTATACTGTATACAAGAGAAACGAGCGCCACACATATGTATTTTGAAATGATACAGGTCTTAAAAAATATGATTGTCTACAAGAAAACAGAAAGGCGTTGTCTCTTTTTTTTTTAAATTTTTTTTTAATAGCTGGAAGGAATTTCTGCATTTCATTCAAGTCGAAATGTACGAAACTTTGCTTAATGGCAAGTCACAGCGTCATAAAATATAACATTGACAAACTGTTTATTATTATAAAACATTTAACAATTTAAAATTTATTTTTTTTACGTTTACGCGTTCGCTGCAAATGAATTGATTTGTTTTAATTTGCTATTCCGCTACGTTGCGCAATGTTTTCGCGAACCTAAAATTTTTCCTTTCATTCCGTTTACACAGTTTTAATAGTGGGCGCTTTGTTGAAGTGAACTTTTTTAATATGGAATCATTAAAAAAAATAAGCCCATTAACAAAAATTAAGTCTATTAAAAAAAAAAGCCCATTAAATTTTATTTTGGCTACGAAAGACCATATTATTTAATTTTAATTATTTAATTCCAGAAAAAGAAAATGAGAGAGGAAAGGAATAATTTGGTATTTAAGGCGACATTTTTTTGGCTCCCTTCTAAACTCGCTTTAAAGAGAGTTTGTGTACTTTATAGAATATAAAATTTATTTTCAAAACGCAAAATAATATTTGAAATTTTTACAAAGTCCACATTTGAGCACAAAAATACGTATATAAACATTTTAATATTAAACTCATTCAGATATGACGAAATGAAAGCAAGTAATCTTTGATCTTTTCTCTTATAAGGGGTGCTAAAAATGGTTGCCATTATTACGATGAACTGCTGCTTGGGTAACGTTACCCAACGAGTCTGGTGAGATTGCTACACATCTCGTTTTAATTTCTATCCAAAGGATCGCTAGTGAAGCCGGTTTTCTGCGATACACGACATCCCCAAAGATACATCAATTGTACATCTTCGTCCTATCCAGTGTCCTTGCAAATTCTTATTCAGATAAGATCGCACTTCTCGGTAATTGTGGAGTGTGCGCCGTTTTGTTGAAAGAAGATTTTCATCTTTTCCATATGGCAGGAACAACATCCATAGATGTAATCTATTAAAGAGTGTATACATTTTTTGCGGACTCTGTATTTTTTCGACTTAGTATTAATAAAAAAATTGTGAAATTTTTCCTAAATATAACACCGAAATAAAAAGAATACATGCAGTATGCAGGATTCTCTTCCTCATGCTCCTACTAGTGTCAAGAAGAAGAACAAGGAGACGCTCTACTTATCGGTATTTGTTTACTTGAAGAGCTATTCTTTTTTCGCGTCACCATATATTTTTATGAAAACTTATTTATATGGGCAGCTAGGAGGCAATTTTTAATTGATTCTAAAGCTGCTTCAAAATCAAATAATGCAGTCGGAAGCACTAACCATTTGCGACATATGCACGGTTATCTAAGATAAAATAAAAGATCCGAAAACTGTAAATGGCGAAAGTTTTCTTTGTAATATAACAAATTATTAATCGATAAAATGAGTGAAATCGCCAGATGTTTTTCATAATACCTAGCAATAAAAACCTGGGAAGGAAGGAGAATGAATTAAGAAAAGTTTATAGCTCAACTTCAAAACAAGACGTGAAAACTCGGTGAAAACCTTCTTCAATTTGCTCATAACAATTGCTTTCCCTCTTTCCATTATCTAATACTACTTCTACCTTTAAAAAATAAATTTCATTATTTTCTTAAATTATTTTTCTTGAAGTTTTCTGCAGAACTTGAATCTTTTTTTAATCTTTCCTTTTCCAATTTTATAGACTGTCTATGTAATTTTTTTCGCTCTAAAGTAAATAATTTCCCGTCGCTGTAATTGTGGCCTCATCTTTTGTTCCGTCCACTAGGAAAAGCATTTCCCCGTCGACAGTGAAACTCACTTGGAAAACGATTTTGCCTCAAAGCAAACAAACAAACAGGAAAAAAAAACCTTTTAAGATAAAAAAAGAATAAAAATAAAGCGAAACTATATTTCAATGATCTAACGTCTCATTACAAACGATGAGTTCCTTGTGTCTTTCGCTTCTCTTTTTTTTTTCCAATTTCCTTTTCTTACTTCACTGAAGAAATGATACAAAAGGGAACCGGGGAAGAAAAAAAAGATGAAGGCCCAACGCTTTTGTTTAGACAATTACCATTAATATTTGTCTTTTCTGTTGACAGAACGAGGAGAAAAGAGAGAGGGGAAAAAAACTTTGCAGACCCGTTTGCTAGGAAATTCGCCAAAATTGTTAAGCAGTTACGAACGAATTTATTTTCAGTAAAAAAAAAAAAAAAAAATTAAAAAATCAAAATAACATTTTCTTTAAGTTATTTTTTTCGTCTAGTAAATAAGTAGTCTTAAAACAAGAAGGGAAAAAATCTGTTCGTCGCCAATTAAATAAATCTCCGTTTTCCCGCTCTGAGGCAAAAAAAACGTCGTGAAGAAACACAACAAATTAAATAGTGCGCCACGTTTATTACAAATTTGTTCTATATGCTGCATCTCTCTCTCTCTCTTTTTTTTTTAACGGTAATTAAATATTAAGGTTTATAGAAATGAGAAAGGCTTTTCAAACTTTTATTTACGACTCAATCTGACAACGCCAATGCATACTCTTAATTCTGGAGATCTAAAGTTCCAATATTTTCGTGAGCATAGAATAGCAATCACGTCACCGTCGTTATAAGTATAGTCTTCGCATTATAGACGATTCATTTAAACCGGGGCAAACAGTGAATCCACGAAGATAGAACACCACTAGATTACACTGTTTTGCAGTTTCTTTTCTTTTATATGCATAAGTACCGTTTTTTATTGTTATTTAGCGTGTTGTTTTTTTTTTTATTTCAAATAAATTTCTAAAGACGCGAATTACGTTGTAGAAATGTAAAAAGGAGAGGTTTCATCCATAACAAATAATTTCGGCAATTTATCTCTATGAAAAGCTGTATGCTCCATATTTAAACGCTGTTACATACATAAAAACCAAAATATCCAAACTTTGTATAGGGAATAAAGAGCAAATTTACTTGGAAGCGTCTTTCTCAAAATTCGCTTAATAAAAATTAAAGATTTAAGTATTTGTCTAAATTTACAGAAGTAATTATTCAAAAGATACTTAATTTTGAAAAAAAAGCTCCTACGTGCAATATTGTTGGTTGAGTCGATTTTTTTTTGTTGCTCGCCAGTATAGTAAAAAAAAGCATAGGGTTGAATGTGGAGTCTATTCATCGGCTTTAATTTTGATTTTGGTTTCACGAGAGGCAATGTGATAGATATTGATGGCGATTTTCAACATTTTTTACATCAACAGTTGGAATCGTTTCCCTCTAAGAAAATACTATTGAACAATTCTAATCAAATGCGGTAATGTCAATAGAAAAAAGTGGATGGGCTAGAACTTCCCAGCCAAAATCTCTTTGCTGGGTCAGACTTGCCTAGTGACAGCTTTGTTGGCCAGATGAAAGTTGGTGTGGGACCAAACTCTTTATCTATTGATCTTCCTTATCGGTTTAATGTTCTCTTGAACTGTAGACCATACTGTAATAATTTTTTTTTGGTTATTTCTTCAGTGATTTGATGAGGATCTAAACGCAGCAGATCATTGAGCTTCCAGTGCGAAGACATCAGAGAGGTCAAAAATGGCCGAACATTTAATACATTTGGATAAACAGTGCATATGGTTTTGGTGACCACGGTTTCACACAGCATGCAATGTCGAACGTGATTTTCCTCGTGCTTTTTGTCACTCTGCAAATCTGGAAAATAAAAACACTTAAAATAATTTAAAGGAGAATAGTTCAATTTAATTTACGTTGAAAATACAACAATGAAATTTACAAAAAATAAAGTCCAGGTCAAATTTGAACGCCCCTCGTATAAAAGCATAATATAATGCAATGCAGATTTTGGTTGTTAAACAATTCCTACATCTTCTTACAATACCCACAACGGGGGAAACCTTTTTCAAAACATATTGAATATGTTTCGACCATCTTAAATTCTCGGTTGACCACAAACCTACAGCCTTTAATTGGGGGTGGCCGTGGCCTGGTTGTCTCGTCGGTTGGCTTGCCAATCGATGGAGTTCAGCAACTACAGGCGCGGCCAGCTGCTGGTTGGGTGACGGCCTGGGCTTGAGAGCCACCGCTGGCGGGACAGCTATTTGGGGCGCGGCTGTTGGGGGACTTTGGTCTGACCCATTTGCCGATTGACCATAGCTGGTGTTCCAGCGGTTGGTGACAGCCTCTGGTTCGTTAATCCCCAGCAGCTTTTCCATCATGAAACCCCCCGTGCTTCGGAGGGCACGTTAAGCCGTCGGTCCGACTGCTACTGTCATCTCGTAGCAGTCGTTATTAATGGGATGGCGCAAAACTCCCTCGTAGGAGTAGGTGCCGCAGATTATCGCTTGCGATAATCTACCCTCTGTACCAGATAAGATAAACAGCCTTTAATTCTCTTTTCCTAACCAACTCTTGATTGCTCAGAGTTAGTTTAAAATTTTCAAATTAGTCATGATCCTGCTTCCTATTCTTTAATTGGAAGACCATAAATGCAGGCTTCTTTTTACATTTAAAACTAATTTATTATTTACCAACCATTCTTCAATGTTCTTTAAAAAGCAATTAGCTTTTAGCTGCAAGTTTACAATATTCTTAGATTTAAACAGAATACTAAAATCATCCGCATACATTACCAAACAAATCGTTCATAAATATTATAAATAGTGTAGAGGACAATGCTGATCCATGAGGAATACCAATCACCGTCGGGATGGCGAGAGACAATCTACCATTAATATAAACACAATTTGTTCTCTAATCAAGAAAAGAGGTCAGAAGTTGCAAAATTATGCCCCTATATGCATCGGCATGAATTCCATATTCAAAAATAAAACTTGTGTCTTTCTGGAAATTCGGTAGACGGTGTAGAAATTGTAAATCGAAGAATATCTCGATTTTTTATGTTCATTGTTATCAAATAAGTCACCTGTCATCATACTAGCCTAGTTATCTACTCTCGTCGTTATGGGTATGCGTTCGTCTTTTAAACAATGACTGCATTGAGCAAGCTTACTATTATTATTCATAACATACTCAAAGTTACCTGTAAATTTCAAAGATACTACTGTTTCTCTCCAGAATAAAAACCTTGCATCAAGAGCACAACAAGAACCTCACAGTGGTGAGATTAATAATAATTCGATTCGCCCAAGCGCGTCATCAAACTAAAAACAGGCAATCAACCAATGAATCCCATAAAACTACTTCACATGTCCGTTAGCTGAAGAAAATCACATGTGTAAGAGGTAAGGTTATCTATGGACCGCAAGTAACTCCAGTCTTGTGGAATACTTGCTGTAATTCACTAAAACAGTAGCCCTGTGAGATAGTGAAGTTAGCTTTTGAATTTGTTTGAGTACTTTATGACTTTATGAGTTAAAATGACTTCAGTGTTAACGTGTTTAATAGAATCTACCTTTACTAAAAGAGTCTCAGTAAAAAAAATTTATTTCAAATGATTTGAAAATTATTATAGAACTTACTCATAGATAGCCTATAGCTTAGGTTAGGTTAGATTAGAACCAGGATTAACCAGGGCGACCATTCAGTGACTCACAATCTTCACCACCCCGGCTGCTGTGACCATCATACAGCAGTCGTTAATCCTGGTTCATCCAGGGACCCAACTCGTCGGTCTCAGGCCATACAGGCCCTGGATGGACGTATAGGATTACTATTAGTTAAATTATTATTATTATTATTAAATTATTATTAGATTATAGATGCGATTTGTGTTTGCTTAAAAGTAGATTAATATCTTTAAAAACGAGGCAAGTTAATTATAAAAAATGACTGATACAGCCAAATCGATTTAGATAAAAATTGGCATTTAAATGCTCTGCATATTGATCAGAAAGTTTTTACAGATGAACTTAACTGAATAAATCTAACGAAATTTAATAAATAGCCATTATTAGTAGAAACTGTCTATTCTAACAATAATTTGTTAAATTATAGACAGTTTAATACAAATGGTATAATACCAAATATTGTGGGTAAATGGAAGTAACAAACTCAATAAGAAAGGAAACCACAATTTATAATATAGGCACCGATTCAAATAATGTGTCGTCTTTGAACGTTATAATTGCTTCATAAAAACTTCATTTTTTTATTAAACTTCATTTTCCACCTTGCTCTATGAATATTCGTGCAGTTGATCACTTAGACATAGGTTAAATGAAATTTAGGAAAAGTTTCACTCTATTGTTGCGTCCCTTTACTATTAAAAATTTAACAAATTCTCAACGTAAATGTTGTTATTAAATTACCATGAAAACCCATATAACTTGACACGAACGCAAAGTTGAGGGGCGAATTTGATTTGGATAAGAATAGAAAGGAGAGTGAGTGTTTAGTCAAAATCGAAATTCGATATTGAAGCTTATCGAAATCTCTACAAAAGTCAATCTCGTATCGGAAAGCTGATTGAATTTGTGGTCGTCACGTGACAGTCTATCGAATTCAACCCTCCTGGCCGTTTTTCATACTCATGTAAACAAGAAAGTTATGGAGGAAAGAAAAATGAAGGGGATGTCGGGGAAAAGCTGAAATTTTCTTACGCAAACCCAGAATATTAAAACCCCTTTGAAAATTAAATTCCAATCTATGCTTTCTAAGTTGACAAAGTAATCATTATTGTTGATTCCGATTTTAAAGCGCAGGTAAAGTATGCACAGTATTTTCCTTAAAGATAAGTGGTACTCCGTTATAAATGTGGTTTATTTAAAGATATGTACAATTTCATTTCAATTCTCGTTTTAATATATCTTTCGCTTAATATCGAACCTGCACAAAGTCATATCGAACCTCCACCTTAAGTTTTGTTTCCTAAATAATTTTATGCTCAATGGAAGTCATAATGAAAGTCATAAGGGTGACAGCTCTATAATAAAGATGAAGATGTAATTCACTGCCGTAGTTCAGTCACTGTTTTCCCAATCACAAGGAAGCGCAGTGTCTCACTCGTAGTTGTTCTTACTCTTCTTTGTTTATGGCTTCTCGTATCTTGTTGAATGCTTTTGTGCCTCATACGTTTGAGAATTACAAATTATTGAAAACTAACTATCTTAAATTTTTTAGAGTGGCTACGCTTAAGAATAGTTTTCATTTCGATATTAAGTACGTATAAAATCAATGGGATTTTATATGACGTTTATTGTCATCTCCTTTTAGCGATATCATTTAAAACCGATGTAACAAGCATATTTAATGAAATGACATATGCATGGGATTGTAAAATTGTATTCATATTGATTTTCTATAATATGTGCCTGCTTTACATTATGCTAATACTGAATAAATAAACGTTCCCTTAAATTCTCTCAAAGTCCCTTAAATTGATTTCATTTAACGTTGTTTTGTAAGGCTTTAGTTTACTGCTCTATATTCCTAAGGCAATATTCTTCACAATCAATACAACCTTATCGTATGACTTCTAAACATTGGATTTAAATCCCACAAAGTAATTGGAAGTAGCGATCCGACTACATTGTTCAGAAACAAATCCCCATTCGTAACAACAACAACAACAACAACAACAACAACAACAACAACAGACTTGAGATACACAATTCTTTTTTTGAGCAAAAACAAAGGAGAACTTGCATCGCTTAGAAAATTCGTTTGAATTTAGCCATCTGATAAGCTCCAACAATGAGTGCGATCAAGTCCAACAACAAAAAGAAAGATAGAAAGAAAGAGGAAGAAAGAAAGAGGAAGAAAGAATAAAACAAAACTAGTATATTTACGCTCAGCGAGAGCTTAATGCATTTGCTCCAAAAACGAGTCGATTTGCATTTCCATTCTTTAATGACTGCAGCATCCTAATTGATCCCACGACGTTTCATTTTGGCTCCAAAGAATAACGGCTTCCTGGTAATGGGAGTAAATATTCAAAAACAACCTCTGACACGCTCTGAACAAACACAATTGGAGACGCGTGGCAATTATGAGACACAATTCATTACAATGGCACTCGAATTAAATACATTTTAATTAAGAGCTAAGGGCCTGCGGGGCTTGGATTGGATTGAAATTAGCAAATACTATCTCAAAGGTACGCGCAGACTATCGAAAACCAATTTATTGATAAGTCTGGCCTAATCGAATTTGAGAATTTTTTTTTTAATTTCCAATATATTGTAAAAGTAAAGATATTAAATTTTGTCGTAAACAGAAGGACGTTCAAATTTGATCGCGTGTTTGATTAATATTTTAGTAAATTATAGTTTGGCGAGGCCAACACTACCAAACGAGCTAATATTTAATTATAGGCACAAAAAGAAGCAGTGGGAGTAAGTTTCAATCTATAAAAAATTAAAAAAATCGGAATCTGTTTGTTTATAGCAAAGCATAGAAGAATATTTTTATTGTGCTGCGAGTGTGTTGAGAATGAATCACAAAAAATAAGGAAAGCAGATGATGAGATGCACGTGAAACATGCACGGCTAGTGTAGCAGGCAGACGTCACTCTTGACAGCACAAACTGGAAAATTCCTTCCTAAGCACCCGGGCACTAGCAGTCGCAATTCACAAAGATTTAATTCATCTTCCTCGGGTGTAAACAAGAAAACACCACCGAGAATGGCTTTTCCATTCCTCATACATAAATGGAAAGAAAACAGATTAGTACTCAAAATCACTTGTATTATATTCTTATGAAATGTTGAGTGGCCAATTTAATAAACATACATTTCCTCGGAAGTAGATTAGTCCAGTGACGTGAAAATGCGTCAGAGACCTGAAGGTTGCATTTAATATGTAATCATCAATTGTTGTGAGTTATGCGGTTGAAGGATTGACAGACGTAAGGATTGGAGTGATTTCGAAAAGGCATCATAGTTGGTGCAAGGAGCACAGGCTACAGAATCCCCAAAACCGTCAAGAATGGCAAGAAAAACAAGAAAACACAAGAAACATGCTCGATGACAGGGGCCTAAGATAAAATGAGCAGAGCATGGTAGTGAAATCAAACAAGACGAACAACAATTCATTAGATACTGGCTAGGTATAATGTTGGATTGCCAAAGAATATTCCTGAACGCACAAGTTGGTGGACATTGGGAAAAATGGGTGTTCATAGCCGATGGTCAAAAACAATCTGATATCATCCTTTTGGGCAAAAACAGGAAAGTTCGCTTCAGTGGGTCTGTGAACGCCGCACAATGAGCTGAGTCGCTATTCTAGGGGGACAAAGTTATATTGTGTGTGCAAATGTATCTACAAAAATAAAATAGTGTAAAAAGAACTTATTAAAATTCAAAGTTTTCTGATAAAAATCTAGTTTTAATGTGGCGAGCGCGTTCACTTCACATGACCTACCACGTGGAGTATTGTTAGGGCAGATATTAAAATAGTTAGTATTCTAACAGCGAGCTAAAAACATTGAGTTATGCCACGGAAAATGTTTAGGTATTGGCAGGGCTACAAAACAGCTCTTTCCCGACGTCAACTTCAGCTATTCCAAAATTATGAAAGCATGCTAGTGTAGAGATCGAACTTAAATTATAATATCTCAGAGAATGCAGGTTTATGCGCCTTGAAAATTTAATAGGTCCCCCCCCCCCACATTTTGAGATATTAATCCTGAAATTTTGAAGTTAATAACTCCTAATACATTTTTGTGGACTTGTGGAAGGAAACAGCTTTTTGATTTCTGAGAAACCAATATTTAAGTTATATTTAAGTTGCGGATATTGTATTTGTTGCATTTTATACGAAGGCCAATGGTGTAAAGAGGAAAGCTTACTTGTGGTTGTTAATAGAAGGATGCAGAAGTTAGCAGGAACGCATTGTAACCAGGACTTTTTAAGAAAAGTAAATCAATCATCAGACTGCGAACCAATTAAGATTATAAGATTTTTCTGGTAAAAATAAGTAAATGCATTTTAAAATCGGTAAATTGTTGTTAAAAATATTTAAGAGATATTCACTAATCTAAATTAAGAAAGCGCACTACAGAATTCGTGTGCTATTTTAACCGAGCGAAGTTAAGCTGTCCTTTAAAAGGCTTTTCCCTACTTAGAGTGAAGCAGTGAAGCTAACTTTGGAGATTTCAGGCGGAGCTTTCGCAAATATCAAAACAAAATCTATGAAATCATTGAACCAGATAAAGAATTCAATAACAAAAATTGTATGGTAAAATGAGAATAGAAATACTGAATACTATGCTTCGTGATTATTTGATTAATGTAGACGAAAAAAGAAGGGAAAAATTCCGCGACCTCGATTCGAACCAAGGACACTGAAGACTGCTAAGCAAGTCTGATTTTAAAAGAAAAAAAATTCCCAATCTGCGAGCCAGGTATCTGCCTATCATTGGGATTCCACTTGACTACTTGGCAGTCTTTAGGATCTTGTTGCTGTATCAATTTCCGCGGTAGCCCAGTTGGTAGAGGCGACAAGCTAGAGACTCGTGGTCCCTGGTTCGAATTCAGTTCGCGGAAGTTTTCCTTTCCTTTTTCAGCTATATTAATCAAAACCTGTAAAGACAAACAGGAAAAAAACTGTCAATTTGCTACACAAAACTAGTGTAGAATATCTAGATAGGATAGCTAGAGTAAATGCTGGAGTGGATGGGCACTTAAGTGGCTTGTGCCCTGCCTTAAATAAGAACGCTTCTTAGAGTGTTTAACACCGTGAAATTACTTCGTATCTGCCACTGCGAACGTGATTTTCAGCGTTTCTGAGATGAGAGAAAGGTCATGAATACGCCTCCAGCTCTGGAGTTACGAGCTCATACAAAATAATAGCCACAATGACGGAGTGAATTGATTTCAAAATTCTACATTTATGACGTTGGTAATTTCAAATTCAATAAGGTCTACTCATTGAAATGTCACAAAATGTGTACACAGAGCATCAAAATTCAACGATTACATTCAACGAAAATCGATGTCAATTTTTTAGTAAATCGACAAATAATCTAGCATATAAATGCCCAATATTCATGACTGGTTGTGGAATCTCGTGTTATTCGACCCACGCATAAATCGTGAAACAAACAAATGCAACAGATAGTTTTAAAAACGGTGTCAAATGAAGCTAACTTATAACCATAAGCTTGAATAATCAGTTTCATTTTTTTCTTTTTTAATTAAAAAAAAATAGGCAAATAATTGAATGTAAGCCGATTTCTTGCTGTAATACTATTAGACATTCTTGTCATTGAATGCGAATGCGATTGTACACAGTGGTGCAAATAAAAGTAACCTCGCATGAATTGCAGAGAAACCAACCTAACGCCGTAAGCAATGATTGCGCTGTCCCATTATCAGCGCTGCAGGTATACACGAGAAGCGCATCATTTGAACGATTCTTAGCTGAAAAAAAAATGGTGCTTTTAGTGTAGCAGAAAATCTTCATTCTTTAGAATTATGCACAAACCAACTCCTGGAAGCAGTGTAATATTTGTTTGCTCAAAACTTTGAAGATGAGAAAATTCCAACAAATGAGCGATGCAACTTTTAATAAAAAAAAAAGTGGCGGGATACAGGCTCTGTTTTAAACAAGCGTAGAACCACTCCAAAACGAGTAAGAAATCCACAAAATGTCCAAAATCTCCAAACGATGATGCTACAGAGTCCAAGCAAATCAACGCGCCGTTTGTCTCAGCAAACCGGAATTTCAAGAATATCGTGTGGACGCATTCTGCACGACGATTTGAAGATGCGACCATACAAAGTATCCGTGGTCCATGAACTGAAAACAGCGGATTGCCCTCAACGTCATCAGTTTTGTAACTGGCTATTTCAAGAAATCACAATGAATGGACTGGACATACAGCTGTTTTTCATTTCTGATGAAGCCTGGTTCCATCTCTCTGGCTATGTCGAACACCCGGCACTGGTCGACCACTAATCCTCACGAATATCATCAAACTCCTTTGCACGACCAGAAAGTTGGGCGTATGGGGTGCAGTCTCTGTTCGACGCATTCTTGGTCCAATCTTCTTCCATGAAACGGTGAACGCAGCACGTTACATCGCAAACATCTTTAACCCATTCGTCAATCAATTAACTGAGGAGGAACTAACGTACGGCTACTTTCAACAAGATGGAGCAACAGCCCATACTGCACGCCGTACACTGGACCGCATTCATGAAGTGTTTGAACCTGAGAGAGTTGTTAGCAGAAGTCAGGACGGAGTTGGTCCAAGCTGGCCTCCAAGATCACCAGACCTCTCAGTTTGTGTTTTTTTTTTTTTGTGGGATGCTCTAAAATCCAAAGTTTATCGGAACAATCTCGCACACTTGAAGAACTAAAGCAAAATATTGTTTCCGAGATTGAGGCTATCCCGCAGTCTCACCTGCTTTCTGTATTTAACAACTTATTGACCAGAGCTCAAAAGTGTCCAGAGGTGAATGGTGGTCACTTTCAGCATCTCCTGTAATCATTTCAACCTTGGTTTGTTGTTGCAGAAGACTAACAGATAATAAAATAAAACGAAATAATAAAAAATAAAGTCCCATTAAAAATAAACAAATAAATAAATGATATAACAAAACTTCCAAGAAATGTTTACCAAACTTTTCACTTTATTTGCTCTAAAACCGTGCAATGGTCAAAGACTGGTGCATAAAAAAACTCATAACGGTGCGTCTCTCGCTATTAATCTGCTGTGCTAATAATGGGACAGCCCAATCATTGCTTAGGCGTTAGGTTGGTTTCTCTGCAATTCATGCGAGGCTATTTTTATTTGCACCACACTGTACTAGGGCAATTTTAAAAATAATGGAAGATTGCATATATTGAAACGAATATTCAGGTGCAAATGATGTGACATTTTTCCACGTAGCATTACATTCTTTTCAAGCAGCGTTACTTTCATCAGGGTGCACTTAACTCGTTCCTACTAGAGCCTACGATTTTTGACGGGTAATAAAAGCACACGGGTACACGGGAAAAATTTTTCAAGCTAAAATCACGTTGTAAACGATATGTTTGTTTTCTGAAAAACAGGAGTCTAATAAAACCATAAACTTTTATATAAAATTTTTTTATTTTTTAATCAGTTATCCTGTAAATTATTTTCTGTTTTAAGTTAACTTTGTACGTTAAAACATTGCTTTTTTGAGCAAATTTGATATGATGATTTTGTCCATTTTTTATTTTTTTTACTATTGATTGAACTGTAGGAATTTTCATGTAGGTTCATTTACTTATCGCAGTCAATCCTAGGCCTTTTTTATGAAACTCAATAATTTCTTCCCTCTTTTGAATGCTATAATGGCATTCTGTTAATTAATTTTTAAATGAAACCATGCAGTTATAATATGAGATGTATTCTGTTGTTTTTATTTACTGAGCAGTGATAAAATCTTATGAATTGGCATTCAATTTCTTCAGCTCTTAATGAAAATGTGTGATATATGATCAGCAATTGGTTAGTACAAAACGCCCCACTGAGCTTAAATGGTTTATTCGTCTTATGCAAATATAAATTCACAAAATTCTACATGAGATCATGATGGAATTTAAGTATATTTATCAATGAAGTGAACCAAATTGTTTTATAACTTATGATTTTAGAAAATAAGAAATATTACTGTGATCATTCGATTGTTATAATTAGCAATTGTACATAGTGTAATTGTATTGTTTTTTTCCTTGAATATTATTTTTTATTGTGTTTTTCTTTCTGATATCTGATTCAACAATTTAAACGCTTGAGTATCCGTGGAACTGAAATACACGAGTACACGTGTAGCTACACGGTACACTGATACACGGTACACGGGTACCCGTGATGCTGTAAATACACGGGTCAATACACGGACATATTAAATACACGTGTACCCATGTATTTTGGTACACGTAAAATAGGGAGCTCTAGTTCCTACTGTTCTTTGGATGTTTTAAGCTTATTAGAAATTAGAGGACTGCATTCACACATTTTTCGCTCGGCGGAAAAACATTACTATAAAATCCGCTAGGTGGCAAATGGTCGTGATAGAATGAGCGAAAAAGACCAACAGTATGGGATAGGATATTCCGAGCGTCGTTCCCTCGGTTCTGTTTATCCCATGAAGGGGGAAAGTGGGCAGTGGGACGAACTGTTTTAAACGTTCAAACGAAGCTGATCGCAAGCTTCTAGATTCGTATATTCGTTATTACTTTTACAAACAAGTATTTATTGTGAATAAACTTATAAATTTTTAGTTGGAAAAATTTTTTCGTAAAAAAAGTGAATTGAAGTCCTGTTTTCGTGATTCTCGTTATTCAACTGTGAATATACATCGGTTTTATGGTTTAAACTTTATCCCTTAGGGGAGGGATACAAATTTTGTATATCCCGAAAGTAATATTAAATTTCTATAGTTTTTTTGAGTGTATTTTGGCAAATTGGAACTTTGCAACAAGATTTATAATCCCCCTTGCAAGTAGTAGACTGTTGAGTTTAGCAGCAAAGCCCAACTCCGGGCGGCAGCTCACAACGAGCATAGTACGCTCGAGCGAATTACGCCGGTGCAGTCCTCTATTAGAAATCGATTTTCCGAAGAAATAATAAATTTGAAAGAAAAATTTCCCACATATCTTTAAAGGGAAATCAAATTTCAATAATTTTCTTTTGAAAATTCTGCTATCTTTCTATACATTTAATATCGTACGAACAAACTGCAATAATTAAATTGTGTCTACATTATGGACTAACGCTCCCAACAATTGCCGTTCGTGGATTCAGTGACAATGCGAAAGAGGCACTTTTGCTATTTCAACACAATTTCTTAAAGTGTATTAATTAAAAAAAAAGAACTCCATTGAATTAAAAGAAATAAAAATAAAAATAAATAATAAAAACAATTGAATAAAAGTCACCCAGTGGAGAAATACAAAGGTTGAAGTGGACGAAACACAGATGAAACAAAGGTCTTGTGGAGCTTATGTAGATGAAACATAGATGAAAACAAGGATAAAAGTAATCATCTAGTGAACCACTGCATTAGCCAAAATCATAATCCAGATTGGAACAAAGTGAAAATCATTGGTAAAGAAATAAATTACAAAAAAAAGACTAATAAAAGAAACCATCAACATTATTTCGAATGAAAACAATTTAGCCAAACCATCTATAGAAATTAATAATAAATGGAAATTACTACTAAAACTACAACATAACCCAGACAATATCATTTCTAGACTAAATCTAACATGTTAAGACTTCTAGACACAGGCTGTTCATTTTCTTTGGTTGGTTAGTTAATTTAGATTTCGGGCGCCTCTTCTACGGGGTCATCTGCACCCACGTTGTTGGAAACATGGCTTTTAATTATTATTTTCATGACTTAAAACAAAATTGTCCAAAATCCAAAAATAAGCAAATAGAAAATTACCGTGTTGCTGCCTCCTGTTGAGATGCGGTAAGCAATTTCCAATGGACGCAAACAACAATAATTTATCTGCTTTTATTTATTTATTTATTTATTTATTTATTTATTTATAATAATTTATTTCAAATCTGTCTAATCTATTTAATAATATCAATAGGCAAAGTACCAGACCCATGGATACAAAAGACAATATGTTTTTTTAATTAAACAAATAATAAACTGAATCTACCCAATGACCAATGACAGAAAATCTGGGCGTGTCCAATTATTGATAAATTTCTAATCTCAATTGCAAGACTATGACGTTGTTTAATTTTGACTGCAAGAATGTGTAACAATTGAAAGTAGGAATTTAAATAAACATAGCCAGTTTTTTTTTGTTTTTTTTTAGGTTGGGCACTTTTAGTCATAACGTACCAGAAGCTCTAATAATGTGTATTATCACCGGGAGTGGTATGCAATTTTCTTTACCGGTAGCTTTAAAAAAATCAATTAAAAATCAATATTGTTTAACTGCAACAACAACAAACTTCATTCTTGTAACCGCTACAAATAAATTATCTTGTGTGCATCTGTTACCGCCAAAGGGCCGAAAAGACCCGACTGCAGTTAAGGTCATTCAGAATTCTATTGGCGATCTAATCTGGACGAGTCGTAAAATTGGCATTCCCTTGTCATTGGTGGAAAACCTTTACATCGCCATTCGAAAAATCTCTCCTTCCATTGTAACCGATTCAAGTGGCGTCTCAATGGGTGAACACAATTTCCGATAAAACCCCGCTCTTGTAATGAACCTTAACTCTCCTTCCCTGTGTAGCAGCCTCAACAATCACACTGCGCCTCGAAACTTGCAACACTTGTCTTGCTTTCTCTATCGCCAACTTCAACAATCAAATGTGTCTATCTATCCATCGGCAACAAAGTAGTAGAACCTCCTCTCCCTCTATCTCTTCCCTTCTCTATTCAATTCGCAAATGTATTAACCTGGAATATTGGCTCCCTCGAAACAAGCACCCTCCCCCCCCTTTTCCTCCTCCTCCCGCCGAGTTATTAGCCTCCTCCAAACTGATGGAGGTTCATCATTAGCCTTTCCTCGAGAATCAATAGATCAACTGATTGTGAGCGAACATTGATTTCCACTTTGAAAACATGACAATTGGATGGCACAGACGACCAACGGGATTATGGGAAATTAATACCTCGCCACTCTCGGAACGAACGAACGAGTGAACACCTCAGTTCCTCCCCTCCATATTTCTATTCCCTCTTTTGTTAACCTTTGGTGAATAGTATTTTCCATGTTTCGAAAACTTTTCAAAGCTTTTCTTCAAAAAACCGTTCCAATCTTTCAACTTCATTTCGTGTTTTACAACAATTATTAATAACTGTTGGCTTTGACTGAAACGCAACCTTTTAACGTCGATCAGCCTACTAAGGACACGAAAACTACAAGGGATATTTCATTCAAGAAGCTTCTTTCGTTTATTTACTGAAAAAAAAAACCTGCAAATCTTTCATTTCAATAGTCTTTCATCAAAATAGAATTTGTCTTCGGTTTTAAAAGGGTTGAGCACTTGTACATAGTTTTTCTTCTTCTTTTCTTGGAGGACTATATATAAAAACTAAGATTTAAAAGCAGAGAACTCTCTACAAAACGTAAAATTCTTACACCCTTTATAATTAAATTTCTAGAACCAGAAGCAATAATCTCTTTATCGTCAAGAGCCAATGGAATCTCGTCGCATGTCATTATAATTGGATGTATTCAGCTATACAGCTATTGTATTTGTATGCCGAGGGCCATTTTCATTTTCGACTCCAAAACATGATATTTTCTAATAACCTTTTTTTCCAGACGAACATACATTATTATGGTCACCAGCCGTATATAGCAAGGAGCAGCTAGGCGGCGTGAGAGAGCGAGCCAATAAGATGCTAGAAGATGTCCACTAGTATCTAGAGCCGCGTAGAATGCACTGTTTTCGTGCTCCTCCGATCATTCCCGGATAATTCTTGCCGTATGACATATCGCATTGTCCTGCAGGAATATCGCATCCCCAGGGAAGACAGTAAATATTTATGGATGTACCTGATCAGCGACAATAAATACATAACCAAAAGGGGTGAGTGCCACCACTAGCTTGTATTCTTCCAACAATGGTCGTAGTGCGATTCTTTTCGGAGGTTTCCCGCCGAATACGACAACGTCCATCCACTCATCGGAGGAGGCAACCTATACCAATCACGACAGGTCCGATTCCTGTACTGCAATGCAAATTGCAGCATTCTCCGCCGATGCACTTTTGTTAAGATGGGTGCAGCAATCTCCGAGGTCAGGTGAATATGGAGCATGAGAAACCACTTCTAAGTTGTTGTCGCTAAGAACAACTTTTGAATGAGGCCTGGCGGATGATCAGAATCGTCGTTTTTCTCTTGCATCAGCAATTTTCCAGTGAACAAAACAGATCCCTAAAACAGTGTTCGCGGGGGTCATGCAATCGTGGCGTCAGTGTTGCGAAAAAAAATAAGTACGTTAGAGGGTTACTATAGGGTGTACCATTCGCTAAAATTTGATATGGACTACCTTGGTGTTTGAGAGGCGTGGTGATCTCACATGAAGTGGTCGCCATTAGCATCAAGGAATACCTCGCATACGCCTTACGAAAGGCAGCCGCCAACATATCGGGAGTCGCAGAATGATGTCTTAAACAAGCGTCCGTATGATCGGAATTAAATGACAGACTCGCGCAAATATTAAATTATGACCATTAACTTAATTTTTATAAGCTAAAATCATGGGCCGAGAGCGAGTGGGACACCCTGTATATTGATAAATGACGGCAGTTTCATTTTTCTAGAATAAGTAATTTTTCTAAAAAATTAGAACTTCGAACTTGAATGTACCTCATACAACGACAAGAAACGATTTAGTTCAGCGTTTCCCTAATTGTGATCCGCAGCCCGGTACCAGTCCGCAGGAAAGGAAATACTGCGCTCCTCAGAAAGTATTAATGAAACAATAAAATTACCATTTTGACCTATATTCACGAAAAGTAAGTTTATTATTAAGTGTATATCTTATTTTATGTAATAGAGTGGGCCGCGCAAAAATATTGCAAAAAAAAAAAATCCCGGTCCGGGCTCGGAAAAAGATCGGGAAACGCTGGTCTAGTTGATATTTTGATATATAGGGCGTCCCAGTATTGGCGTTATTATTGGGACTCCTTTATATTATTAATCAGCCTCTTAATTTCTGACTTAGAATAAAATTTTTCGTTTATTTGTTACCTCTACTAGCGTAATTACCAATAAAAGTTATTCCTTTCTACTGTGATGTATATTAATATAACGTTCATGCACTGATAATATTGCACTGCATTACTTAAAACGTTCGACAACATGTAGAGATAAAAGCAACAAAACTCCTCAGCGTTGTGAGTTATCATTGAAGAAAGCAGAAAACATTCTTGCAGGTTATTTCCAACATAATGAATAATTCATCTTCCATCATAATTTCCAACTCATTTTACGTCGAAGAAAGTCTGAGTCCTAAAGTAGTGAATGCTACAGCAAACACAGCGATGAGCAGTCGTGGTCGAAGTGCTGTTGCCGAAGCTCCCAATCCTTGGCCGTTGCACATATCTATCTCACAATAATCCGTACACTCCATCTTTTCAGATTTTCTTTCACATTCTGATTTTAAGCGACTAAAGTCTGAGAATTCACATCTCCGACTGACTTCGTATTTTCCGTGTTTTCTCCAACCTCTGTAATGTTTTTTCGTATAACAGTATTTCTTAAGACCCGAACGGTCCCTCTCCGTCAAGGCCCATTTACTGTGCTCGCATTCCTTAGACTGACTACATTCAAAGCACTTCGTCACCCCTCCAGACTCCTCAATTATACAGGCAAAGAAGACCAGAAAAACGAGTAAAAACAAAGATGCCATATCTTAATAGGCAATAAAAGTTGCAATCATTCAAACTCTAGCAGAACGAAAGATCTTCAGTTCTTCTCAGAGTTATGAGCATCTAGGAAAAAAAAGAATAAGTAAGCATAACTTTCTACTCTATATTAAACATTAGACAAGGTTTTAATTATATTAACTACGAATTATTTATATGTACTTTGAAATTAGACTAAAAAACCCCATTTAACTAATTTAGCATTTTATTATCGTAACGAATGAGAGAGACAGGGAGTTTCTATGAACGTTTTGCGCGGTAACATCAGTGACCAGTTAAAGATTCGGACTAAATGTTCTTTCACATCAGCTGAATGGGCTCCAGTATCTGTACGAGTTACTCGTGTTTCAGAATGAAGTTTCACTTGAAAACGCCCGCTCATTTCTTGCCAACCACGATCGTTGTTGGACGAAATGCACCGATTGCTTGACCATCTTACTAGCCAGACTTCTATGATCAAAAAACTTCGTAAAAGGGGACGCAGGGAGGCGATAAGGGGAAGACAGGCCAAGATAGAGAACGTGAGTGCTTTAGCCTTATCCAGTTTATCTAAATCCGATGAAATTACGGCAAACTTCGTAGCCGAGCATTCGAGGCAATCAGACCCACCCAAAGCATTCTCAAAGTCGGAACTCCAGAACACGGCACGGCACTCGAACTTCCTTGAACTCCAAATTAGGCGCCATGCATACCTTAACCAAAAGCGACGGATCAACTACGGACTTCTCGACGGATCAACTATCTCGTAGGTAACGAGGGATTTCCTCAGTCACGTGGCGCGTGGACCCGCCTTACCTTCCCAACTAGAGCTAATGTAAGTTGTAAAGCGCCAGTAATTGCGTTTAAGGATGAAATATCTATTTTTTTTAATCAAATAATGCTTCTCTAATACTTATGTTTTGTGAAATACGATGTACCATTGACTCTCTTATAGGCTAAAGGGTTGTATATCATTGACTCTGGATGGTTGGAAGCCAGAGTTGATTTCAGTGATTATTTTTCCACCCAAGATAGAAGACAGCTGACCTAAGGAACTTTATTCAATATTTATCATGTTCTAAAAGAAGTTTTTTTTTGCTTTAAACTCGGTAAAATCCATTTATTATTCTGTGCATTAAAATTTATTCATGTATACAATCTACGGCGTGGTTCCGCTGCTCCCACAATGAAAGTTGCGACACTCGTATATCCGACACAGATCGTTAACAGTACTTACACTGACAATTTCACATTGACTTATCGATTTAATGGAAGTAATAGCTCATTTCCATGGAGATGGAAGGGACAGAAAGAAAACAGCTTCGGGTGACCGATCATCATCTTCGTTGTTTGGCACTACAGACTTAGGTAGTCCTTTCCTTCGTAATCGGTTAGAAAGTCAGCCTACCTTGGTAAATGGCCTACTGCGGCTTAGCTCTGTAATCCGAACTGTTAATAAAGGACAAACGCCTCGGTGGGATTCGAACCCGCGAACCGCTGGTCCCGAGAGCGATAAGACCTGCGCCTCAGCGCTCTTGGTCACCGAGCCGGCGGGTGACCCATCGTGTCATGTGACAATTCTTCAGGCTCGTATTATGTGGGAAACCTTTTCATGGCAGGAGTTAGATCCTTTCATACCTGTAGAACGGTCTCCAGCAATGCTTCAACATTATCGACCAGTTCCGCCCATTCATAACTACATATTATTCCTCCAGAGATGACATCTATCCTGTGACATTAAGGGCCGCAAAGTCACAAAATGTTCTGGAACATTACACAGTTGAATTGACAGGAGAATCAACGTATCTTACTTTAGACTGGCCGTACCACACAACGCTACTTTATATGTATAAAAAAAATCACAACCATAGTTTGGTTCATACACGTGAGCAAATAAATCATGCCGGTATCACCATAGAAAGTTATTTTTATGGCTTTTATGCCAAAATTAATGGAGTCATAACAAAAAAGGAAGAAAAGAAACCACTGTTCCACATAAATATTTGTTCTGTAACATAATGTCCACAGTTTTGGCTGTTTACATATTTTATAACGGAGTCATGTTCAGTAGCTTTCAACCCATTATTATTGCCACACAAGAAAATATCATCTCCAGTTTTTGGGAAATAACTTTGAATGTATGGCAATGATTAAGCAAAACCAAAAAATTTCCCAGAACTTAATAAAACCCCCTCTACTTTTCGGTACTATATACAATTGCTAGAATCTTTAATAACTATTAGTTTAAATGGCTTATGGTGATAAAAGTGAAAGAGAATTTTCTAAAAAGTTAAACATTTAATTTGTAAAATTGCTCATTTTGGCTTCATTTAATCTCTTATTTTTAAAATTTCCTTTATTAAAAAATTAAACGTAAACATAATTTCAATAAAATACACTACCATATAAGAAGAGGGGGGGGGAGTGAAATCATTTCAAAAAACGAAATTTAAAATCAATAAAAATGAAATTTGTTAGCTCTGGATACTTATTTTGAATAAGAACTAGAAATGTTTACATTGTTTTGTTCACACACAGTGTTGGCTTCCATTTAAAAAGTGACGTGCGCACAGAAAGATCCGTAGCCCACGTGAAAGACAGGCCCTGGCGCGGAAAAGTCACCTGACCATCTTAGTCCAAGCAACAATCCAATCTTCATTGTTTCCAACAAACGAAAAATTGCTGATTGTTAAAATCCAAGATGGAAACAATGAAGGTTACATTGTTATTCGGACTAAGATGATCAGGTGACTTTTCCGCGCCAAGGCAACACCACCTAGACAGAAGGCCTGCGCACAGAAACGTCATACATTGTTACATCACATAAAAGCGGCTATTGTTAATCGTATTTCTACCAATAATAAGCCCTAAATTTGGCCGTTTGATGATGATGTAACAATGTATACAGCTTCTGTGCGCAGGCCTTCTGTCTAGGTGGTGTTGGCCAGGGCCTGTCTTTCACGTGGGCTACGAGAAAGATCATCCCCATTGTAAGCACCATAGCGACAATCACTTCCCTATGCTATTCCTATTGTTGCAGTCTTCGTGTTCTTCGTTAGGCTTGATGCTTTCTCACACACGTTATCCACAACAGAGCAGATGTTAAACGTGTGGAGTGAATATTTTTTAACTTTAAAATTTGGAATTGGTAGCCTAAATGTAAAGAGAATTAATTTGTTCAGATACGAGGCAATAATACAATTCTAAAATGGGATTTATTAGAAATATACTAATTATTCAATCACTCTTTTATTGGAAATAAGTGATAAGTAATTTTGAATCCCTTTATGACTGCAAATGTATGAGTGATTCACAATTTAATCTATAGTTCATTGTTGAATAAAAAACTTGGAACGATCTTCTGTGGATATTCGGGAATCGCATTCTTTTATTGCTCAGTGTATGTTTTATTGATCATGAAAACATTCGGCGACAAGTTTGTTCTACGAGAAGACGATACGCATATACACTGTCATATCACTGAATTATGACCACCCGCTTAGTAACGGGAGTAGCCACCCTTCGCCGCTATAACGAGAGTCATAGGTGGAGGGTCCAGCTGCCGTACATGGCGATCAAGGTGCTCCCACAGATGTTCGATTGGATTGATGTCCAGCGAATTAGCGAACCAATCCAGAAGGAGACGTGCCTTGTGGCAGGGTGCATTGTCCTGCACACCATCACATTATGGGAACAT
Source organism: Rhysida immarginata (assembly GCA_023313115.1). NCBI lineage: Eukaryota > Metazoa > Arthropoda > Chilopoda > Scolopendromorpha > Scolopendridae > Rhysida > Rhysida immarginata. The sequence goes on along the minus strand of JAHWFO010005786.1, from coordinate 991,219 downwards.
CGTGAGCATGTACGGGTGCACCTGGTCCGCTACGATTGACAGATAGCCACAGGCATTCAAATCGCCCTCTAAATGAATCAGTGGACCTAACTGCTCCCAACAGAAGATCCCCCACAAGTGCACACTACCCCCAACAGCCTGTTTCAAGCCCACAATAGCCTCCTGCAATCTCTTTTCGTGGCGTTCACGACGCACTCGCCATCGCCCGTCAATCTTATAGAGCAAAAACCTTGACTCGTCGGAGAAGGCGACCTTAGCCCACTCGTCTGTGGTCCAAAGGCGGTGCTCACGCGTAAAGTCTAGGTGTCGTTGACGATGACCCCTGGTCAACATGGGTGCAGCAACCGTGCGTCGACTGTTCAGGCCCATCCGTAGCAGGGTGCGTTCAACGGTAATGTCAGATACACGTCTGTTGGCACCACTGTTGAATCTGTTGGTCAGTTGATGCATGTGGCTCTCCTGTCACCTTTTACGAGTCGTCGTAGGCGCCGCTCACCCCGTTGGTCGATGGCTCGTGACCCTTTACAGTGATGGCCTATTATCATCCCTTTTTGGATGTCCGTTACCCATCTTGAGGCTCGTGCATCTTGCCGTTTGATGCACCAGCTTTAAAGCTTTCTCAGCCTGTTAGGCAAATTTTACAATGTGCAATCGTAGTTGGGGCGAACCATGCGTGTGCCTTGAAGGGGTGCTGGTCATAATTCATTGATATGACAGTGTGTATGTTTGTGCTTATATCCAGCCGAAAGACTAGTCCTGGTCCAAAACTTCAGTTTGAAGGGATTTTCAGGGCGACTGTCTAACAATGACAATCAAGGGAACAGCAACAACTATAGGAACAAGTTGACAGCATGCCTGTTTCATTGATTGAGCAAAACTGGCAGTTGGCGTCAGAAATAATTAAGCTAACGCCTTTGCCTGCGAAGAAATCTTACGCAAAAGCCTAGTGCATACGCGACAAAATTAGAAAACCTTCTAATTTTAATATATGGAAGAAATGTACATATAATTTATACAGTGAAGAAATAGAGGACTACAATGCAACCTGAGCATCACGTGGTAAGGAATGCAACGTTTACGCGAGAGGGAATGTTCAATAGCTACAGTAGTCATCTGTGGTCTCATGTCAACCCATGTGCAACACATGTTAACAGTTTTCAGCATCGTTTTTCGTTGAATATTTGGGTTGAAAATTTAATTCTGATCATTTTATGATGTCGATATTTTCAATTCAAAATTTGAAGTTGAATTTTTGGGAATTGGTTTTTGTCCCACCTCTACTGAAATTCGAATTTTTCCAAAATTCATGAATTTAAAAATTTTACGTATACCGTTTTGTCTCGTGTGATATTTCAAATTTAAGACAGAGTTTAACCTTCGCGTATTTTTCCTTTTTATTATTTACTTCGTTTACATATTCTATTATCCACCTTCATTATGTTAATTGTTTTATTATTCTAAACAGGTTATTTTTCTGTTTTAGGTGTTTTTCATTCTCTGTTTTTGAGTTTCGGTCCCTCTAGGGAAAATCTTGGACCAATCCGCGTCGTCAAATCATTAAAGAGCAAAAGAAAAATCATCGAAAAAAGAGCGTTGGAATTAAGAACTTTTTTATTTTTTTATTTTTACAGTCTAATAATAAACAACGCTTTAAAGTGGTCTAATTATAAGCCATTTTATCCTTTCTTATTCATACATTTCTTAACGGACCAGCATGACAAATTCATTCCGCCAACCGACAAAATTATTTTCCATCATAATTCTCGCGATACGCTTAAAAACGTAACGAATATCAGACAAATTAAACTACCATAAATTCGTTCTTCTTGGTTGCTTATACAGAAGATCTGATTTTATTAATCTTACATAATAATAATAATGCATGATAATTATATCAGTTGAAGTTCGCAAATACATCTTGATATCCGGAAAAGAGCAGAGCTAACGACTACTGTCAAGAAGAGGAGGAGAAAGAAGGACAGCCGGAGTATTAGCGAAGACGACTCGATGCCCTCATTATTGCACAGATCCGTTTTGCAATAGTCCGTACACTGCAAACTTCCTAAGTATTCCTGACACTCTTGTTCCATATGATGACCTCCAGACCAAGCACAGGCTCGACTGACTACGTAAGACCCTGTCTTACTCATGCCAGAGTAATGCTTTGTGGTGTAATAGTATTCCGTTTCATCCATGCAGTGTTGTTGTCGCAAATTCCAATTCCTTTGTTTGCATTCTTCAGATTTCTCGCATTCGTAGCACCTCTCAACCTCCCCACAAATCTCTAAGACAATGGTGTTAAAAGCCAGCAAAAGGAACACGAACACGACCGCCATATGATAAATGTTAGTGCAACTTGCGACGATTCAAATAACGATGGGATGACGTCGAATATCACTAGGAACTTGAAAATCTAAACAATAAAGAAATGCACCCATTTAACTCCATGTTTTAACTGATTCAAAAAAAAATTAACAATTGCTTATCGAACATTTAACATGTGCGTACTGTTCAAAAAGTATAAAGAAACACGTCGGCCAATTCAAATTCGTTGCTTATGGATGAAATCTTTCTACAGTTGCATCTTCTTAGTACTAAGAAAGTGTAGTTTAGACGACGAATTTTTATAATTTGAATTTCATCTTAATGCAAATACCAAACAAAAAGTTTATCCTTTTGTCTTGTTAACGTCATCCAAACTTTCTTATTGAATCGTTCTCTTGTATTTTGTCTGGGCCTGCTGAAACCAAGGGATAGTGGGTACAGGAATGTTACAGCGGACCAACTACGCTCTCCAAGATTACATTGCCATCCTGCTGGTAAGGGCACTTATATGGATTCATAAAATTTAAAACTTACTTTAAACATTTTACAGTTATTTTAAGTTATATAAAACACCAAATATAACCTCAAGTTTTATGCTCAGTTTTATTTTTTATTTTTAATAGTTGAGGAAAAGAATAAATCTTTATCAAATTGTTGAACCTCCCTTGACCACTCCTAGCCCTAGACGTTGGCCTCAGATTCATAGCTCTCATACTTCGATCAATGGCATTCTCTCTCTCTCTCTCTCTCTCTTTTTGTTGCTTTATTTTATTTTTTATTTATTCATTTATATATCTAATTTATGTATTGTTCATTTATATTTTCTGCATAAATACTTAATATGTAATAAACATGTTATAAATATAAAATATAAATATAACGAACTTGGAAATTTCTCTAAATTTCAAGTATTAAAAAAGTTTACTTAAAAGGCGCATTAGACTCGTAGTAACTTATTTTCAATTCCGATGCACCAATAAAAAAAAAAAAGGAGATCAAAATCAGTGAAGAGTCGACTGCTAACTCTCCTTGTAAGTAAGATCTCCATAACTATGAAGTTCGGGCCAAATTGTGCCAATGGGGTAGGAGTTGTGGGGATGGCAGTTACTTGGTCTTTAGAAATATGGCAACATATGGCATGTGATATATCATTCGATCGGAATTGATGAGAAACGTAAGAAGATAAAGTTCCTTTATACTTTCTAAATACTACTGCGGAGAGACTTTACAGACACCCTGTATAAGTTTATTCTAGATATAGTCCACTCTGCGTGGGAAGGGGTTTGCCAATTAAAACTTTCCATCATAACTATTTCTGATATTTCGTTCATTTAGTATATTTCACTTGCAATTAAGACGTTTTTATGACTGATATTTTAAATTAATTTATTTTTTTAGATTAACTGCTCCACTCTAAACAGAATCCACAAAAAAGGGGAAAAGCACAAAAAATACTAAAAATAACAAAAGCAAGGGCAATGACCAGATAAAAACATGAGAACAGAACAGAAAAGAAAACGCAGAGAGGAAGGAGACAGTATAAAGAGACAAAGGCATGATGAAAAAAATAATTTCATTAGTTAATAGTCTCACAAAAATCGTTACGAGATGCATGTCAAAATAAAAAACGGAGGATGTACAGTATATAAAAAAAAAATGTCTGACAAAACCGTGTCATCAAAATGTGAAGAAATTTAATAAAACTTGACAATTTCTAAAAAGCTTACAGAATGATCAAGAGAATCCTAACACTTTAAAAAATCGAAAGGATCCTACAAAAGAAATTACGTTTATCAAATTTTATTTCGATTTCAACCGATTGAAGGAAAAAACTGCCTGAGAGGGTTGGTATACGAATAACTATAACAAAATGTTCGGGCTGCATAGGACTGTTTTTGTAATAACAAAATTAAAGACACTTTTAAAATGCGTAATCCATAAGGATCATTCCAAAAAAAAAAGAGCGAGCTTTAAAATCAGTTCAACTCAAAGTTAATATTAATGAGTAGATTTTTTTTTGTTTCTTTTCTTTTTTTTTTTTTTTTTGAATAAGAAATATGTAGTTCATCTAAATTTCTTACTCAAATGTCGCCAAAGAAGAAAAGGTTTACGGCACAACTAATTCCACCCAAGGATCACGTGCCCACGAGTTATTGCCACTAAAACAATGGAGCAACCAGTGGATTAATAAGATTGATACTTTTTCTTTAACAAAGGCCACAATAAAACTGAATTGCTTTCCCCCACTCTCTTCTAAGCAATTTTTGATCATCAAAGAACGATTGCTTTTTCTGTGCACGTGAAGTGATCTGCAGAAAATGAGCGATTAAATGATTGTTAGATGCAGTTCATTATTCGTCCGACCTTATGATGGGGAAATTCACTAAGAAGTAATAGAGAAACCAATTATGGTCAATTATCAAAGTTCAATTAATGTTTAAATCTTCAATTAATTTTGATAAAAATGACACGAGGAAAGAAAGGAGAAAAAACAAAACTGCAACAGAAAGGGGAAGAAAATGAAATGAAACGAGTGAAGAAACTTTATTTCAAAATTGAATTTCTTTATTAAACACATAATCATTTGGAGAATCCAAAGGGCAATATACATTTAACGAATAAAATCACAACCCACAAATTGCGATCTTAGAGTTACGGGAAGCAATAATGATGATGATGATGTCTGATTATTATGGTAAACAGCATCAGAACAATGCGCTCAGTAAAACTATTAACTCGCAAAGATAAATAAAAATGCTTTATCAAATAAATTAACAAATTGAACCTTTTCATTTCCAGAAAAATTTGGACTTTGTCGTGAACCACCCTGCAGAGCACAGACTAATAATACATAGATGGTCAACTTCTCTTATTTACAAGGTTAAAAAAGTTTGGCTGATTAGTTAATCGCGTTCGACATTGACACTCAGTGGCTGCAATACTAACTAAAATGACGTCATTAACCGTCACTAACCATGCCTTTTTTTGAATTAACGAGGCCAACGAGAAAACCAGGCCTCGAAGCGGAAAAATCACTTGATCATCAGGGTCCTAGCAACAATCCAACCTCCATTGTTTCCAACAAACGGAACAACATTGATTGCTAACATTCAAGATGGAGACAATGAAGGCTGGATTGTTGTTCGGACCCAGATGGTCAGATGCAATGACGTATATTAAAGATAGACCCCGAAACCTGCTGCCATACTTGAAACCAATTGGGAAGTTCCGCCTCCCAGAACAGTAACTAACCTAACCAAAACACATGGCTAAACATGAGGGTAACTAATTAATAATTCTTTCACACGATGACGGAGTGATCAGTTTATCTTTTCGTTAACTTTGTATTTTAAGTACTTTATTATATTTTATAAACAATTTTTCGATCATGGTTTGAATTTCAATTTCGTTTCGATCAATTTCAATTTTGTTTCAATCATCTTTTTATTTATTTATTTATTTATTTATTTATTAGTACCGGTAATCCAATAGTTGAGGCCGACGAGTTGGGTCCCTGGATGAACCTGGATTAAGGACTGCTGTATGATGATCACAGCAGCCGGGGGGTGGGGGGTGAGATCGTGAGTCACGGATGGTCAGCCATCCAATGACTAGCCGTGCCTGATGTTGCTTAACTTCACAGAAGTTGTGTTTCAGTGAAAGCCCACCAGGCCACGGCCTCCCTCTTTCAGTTACGTATTTTCATTTCTGCTACATATTTTGATTTATGCTTGTGGAAAGTGATTCCGGATCCTTTTTCGTGTCTATGTGTACAGTTGTACGCGGAACACCTTTGAGGAATGGTTTTGAATTAATTATTCCAAAATCGTCAAAAACAAAGCAGTCCAACAGTTAACTACTCCACGGCTCACTTCTGCCCAGAACTGTCATGGCTTCAATTGGCTTCACTTTGGTGGCGATGTTAACAATAGGATTCAGAATCTACCTGTAATATACGTCATTGGTCAGGCGACTTTTCCGCTTCGAGGCCTGTCTTTCCAAAGCCACCTAAAGAGAAGGCCTGTTCACTGAAACGTCATACACTGTTACATCATCATCAGAGGCGAAATTTAGGGCTTATTGGATTTCTATCAATAACTAGGAACGTTTACCAATAATAATCCCTAAATTTCGCCCTCAGATGGTGATATAACAATGTATAATGAAGGCTTTCTCTTACGTGGCGTTAATCTTCCTAGTTGGTTTCGTTGAAATAATATATGACGTAGGTTCATTTGATAATATCGATAACGAGGCCAACGAAAAAGACAGGCCTTGTCGTGGAAACATCACCTGGCCATAGTACAATGTCTAGAAGAAATAGTGTTTCAATTGCCGCTGATTTCGCGTCATCATGACTGATGACACCGCCAGATGGCATGACTATCTAATGCGCCGACAATTACTCTATAACGCATGGTATTCAATGTAAGTTTAATAGCATTAACACTTTAAAAATACTTGTTTAATAAAATAAGATAATATTGAAAACTTGAAATAATATGCAGATAAACCTAACAAATGAATTTCAAAGCAGTATTCGTTTTATTTATTATTTAATCGAATTACAAAAGGTATTATTTAATTGTTACAAAAAGTTAAGCGCAGAAGATAATTATATGGAAAAGTGTAATGGTTTTTAAATTGAAATGTTCTTTTTATATTTTACAATTTTTCATGTTTATAATTATGTTTTCTGTGATTTTATAAATTACAGTAATATTGTTAATTCCTCATTTTGTTCTAAACACTTTTTTTACAAAACCTATTTAATCATTTATAGTGTGGTTAGTTTGTTTGTTTTTTTTATTATAATCATTTAACATATGGTAACTAAATAAAAACAAATCTACAATATTTTATTGTGTACGTTTGAGCTTTAAAAGTTTACTTTTCTCACGTACTGCACTTTTGTCTTTGTTTAGTGATTTTACTAGAAAGTGCAAGCGCGTAAGAACGTAGAATTTGATAATGCTATTTGTTACTGCAGTGTTATGGAGATTGCATCCAACAGGATTTATACGTTTCATAGACAAAGATTTTGCAGTATCATTTAGCATATCTGAATGCAATTCCGTTTCAATTCTGTTTCACAGTGTGAATGTAGCTTCCACTTTCAAAATAATTCGGCATTTTAATTCCACTCGAATTATTAGTAATAATCGTCCTAGGTTATATTATTATATTTTAAATTTTAATTTAGAGACACATAACGAAACCGTAAAACAAATGAAAACCAACCGAGAAATGAGAAAAAATGGCTAGTCGATTAAATAAAAAAAAAAACAAAAAATGATTAAAAAAGCGAATACTGCTTTGAAATTCATTTAATTGGTTTATCTGCATATTATTTCAAGTTTACAATCTTATTTTATTTTATTAAACAAGTATTTTTAAAGTATTAATGCTGTTAAACTTACATTATAGAATTATTGTTGCCATTAGAGTAGCCTGTAGTAAAAGAGTAGCGACAACTATGGAATCGTTTTTCATTGGCGGAAGTGGTCACGTGTGTTACTGGACGCCATAACGTGTCGAAATCTCCTTCACTCGCTGCAGAAAGCATGGCACTCAACATAGTTTAGATTATAGTTTCTCGTTAATTTTACTATCCCACGATAAAAAAAAATATGCCTGGTTGCTGTTGGATAGAAAGCTAATATAACGCGGGCCCAATGTTATAGTGTTCTAACTCTGCTTTTTGAAGTTTTGAGAAAAAGCGAGATGATATTTTGATATTTCATGGTTTTCATGCTAATGCTTAAATACTTTTATAAACTTGAAGTTAACATGATGTTGGTAAGATTACAGAAGTTATAAAATATTTTTAATTTATGTATAATTGTTTCGTCGATACAGGTACTTCCGATTTGGAGTTAGAACACTGTGGTTTTCAAATCTCATTATTTTTTATGGAATTATAATGCTCCGGAGATTGTGCTAATGTAAATTGCAATGTGATAAAATTGACGTTAATATAAATAATGTTATATTTTATTACGATGAGACTTAATAACGTTTTAACGATTAAGTTGTATTGAACGGTGTTAAATTTTGACAACCTATATTATTCATTATAAATTACCTGTTTTATTTGTGAAAATAAAACAACATCGGAACAGTTTCCTAAGTAATATACTGTAATAGTTACTTTTCTTAATATTTTAATCACTAGTTTAAGGGTCATTCGCTTTCAACAAGGTTTCTAACAGGAAATTCAATTATATTCTCATCCAAAATACAGAAAAATAACGACATGACCGTAGTCTATGAAGCTTAGCGACAGTCAAGATTACCAAATTTTAGAATGCTTAAGAGTATCAAGGTTCAGTTTCAGGGCCGTAGCCAGGACGTTATCTTGGGGGAGGGGGGTCGATTTTCAAAAATTCCGGACCTTTTTTTCAAAAATTCCACTGAGTCGGACCTTTTTCCATAATGGGTTGGTCGTCGACTCCCGTCGACCCCCCCCCCCTTCCCCCCCTGGCTACGGGCCGAGTTTTAAACACTTTGACATGAAATGCCTGATTTTCACTATCTTCACCTCCTACTCATTTCGTCCTACTCATTTTCAGTACTCATTTCGTCCTACCCATTTCTATACTGATTTAAAATCCAAGTATTATAATACTAAAATAACTCCATTTATTCTTAATTCTTAGTTGTAGCAACAATATTTTTTTACAATGTTAATCTGCAAGTATAATCGACAATAATTTGTATAAAATTGACAAAACTAATTGTAATTTTTAGAGAATCAATTGCGCAACGAGTTAATTTTTAAAATGCCTACACGAAAGTATAATTGACCTAATTTTGTTCAAGGATGACAGATGCTGTGTACTGCTGCAGTGAAGCCACAACTCCTTGCTCTCCCGACAAATTTTAACTTAAAATAACTCCGAAACTAGATTTGATTCCTTCCAAAAACATTCGGATATGGAAAAAGCAAGCACTAAGCCAACTACCTGCCAAACTTGAATGCTCTAGACAGCCTGGTCTTTGACTAGGAGCATACCAAAAATGCAGTTTTCCTCACTGTTACTGTAAAGTGGCGGCGAAGTTCGCCACAATATGGCGTCCATGAAATGAGTTGTCATTACTCTCCTTATAGGCTACTCTAGTTGCCATTAGATACTCATGCCATCTGGCGGTGTCATCAGTCATCATTACATTTCTCAGGCTGCATTTAGTCTTCAATTGACACACTATTACTTTTAGCCACGGTCTATAGATATTCATGGTCATCGAGCTCCATTGTTAAAATGAAGCTAAAGTTTCTAGCTCCCGATAGGGCGGGAACTCTATTGAAAGTGGCTCTGCATTTACAATTGGCCCAAAAACGCCTGCAGCGCCGCCCTATCGACAGACAGAAAATTTACTTTCATTTTCAGTTTCAATAAAAAAAACTCTATCGCAGGTCACGGTCGGCCCTGATGCGATGTATGCGGCACCTGGCGCGATCTGTTTTCTTTAGCTTCTCCAAACAATGGAAAATGGCCGAAGCTCGATGACCATGAATATCTACAGACCGTGCTTTTAGCCACTATAGCCATAGTAATCGGGCCAACAATCCAACCTTCAATGTTTTCAACAAACGAAAAAATACTGATTGTTAAAATCCAACATGGAAACGAGGAAGATTACATTGTTATTCGGACTGTTATGTTCAGGCATGACCTCCATTATTATTTCAAACCCAACCTTAAAAGCTGATCTCTATTGTTTAAACCGTATACAAAATTTAGTACTTGGTTTTCCCACATGGGCGCTTAAGCGCACCGTTGAGACTTTACATTAGTGAATGAAACTAACACGAAATGTTTTATCTAGTTTTTAATTTAATTCTTGATTCATTAAAAAAAGTTATCATAAAAATTTGGCTAGCGTGGAGGCTTATTAGCCAACTCTCCTTTAAATTAACAATAATTTGTGCGTGGTTTTCTCACTAGGTTCGTCTTTGACGACCGTCTTTTAACAATGAAAAGCATATACGCAATTTTATCCGCTAAGAATAGGTTTGGAATAATAGAGGAGGTCATGGTTCAGGCGCCTTTTCCGCGCCAAAGCCAGTCTTTCTCGTCGGCTACTAATTGATAATAAATGACGTAAGTTTGGTTGACTAAGAAATAATGGCAAACCTTTACTTTCACAAAGTGCCCATGCAGTTTATATTATAACTTTATATTATATTAAAAACTATAACCAAGCCTTACTGTAACAATTTTCAGAAAGCGGTTTTCGACCTACCTCATGATAGAATTCTAAATAAGAACTAAAATGGCGCACTTAAAATCATCCAATCACAATCGGTATTGACATTTAGTCACATGTACTGTACTTTTTATTTGACTCATTAGTGAGCGTCAGGACATTTAGTCACATGATTTTTGCCATCTGTGTATCATTAATCTGTCCGCGAGTAATAATGATAACAGGACAACTAGTATCGGAGGTTATAATCCGACGAGAAACTGAAAGCTTCGAAGATTTTATGAGAACAACGAATTGCAAAATCTCACTTCATGAAGGATACCAAGACATACCAGGAGCCTATTTAGGCCCTCATCCTGTTACAAGATACAGGCAGGCAAAGACACTCATAACAAAGAACACTGAACGAACAGCGCCATGAATATGCTATGTTCACGGACGAGGCAAGAATATGCTTAATTCCTGAAAGTTAGCGACGTTAAAAAGAGCTAACTCCGTATGTTGTCATTATGCATGATCATGGAACACGACTAACCTCAAGCTGTTCAGACCATCCATGTGTTGACTGGAGATTAAGATTTGCCCTACAGGATCACTATCCCCTTCTTCATGTAACATGGCATTTTTATGTCCAAAAATTTGCAGCATGCGGATGATCAACGCAAAATATTGCAGGAGTCCGCTTAAAGCAGTTAGTAAGGTCGCTTACCAGCATTACGCCTCTTGAACAACGGCAGAAACTGGATCACCCTAGATAGATCCATGAAAGGTATATATGCTTATTCCAATATACGTTACAAATGCATTATTCTCATGCGTGTTTGAGATCCCTTGAGATGTTGTGATATTTTTATTCACTTCTGTGGATTATCCCTGCAAATTTTTTTTCAATAAACTTTTCAATATGGAGTGCAGTTTTTTTTCCTTATATTCATATGCTGCCGTTGAACATTCTACATTCCTTAAAATCCCAGTGGTTAACAATTTTTCTCTACAAGCGCTCTTATTATTAAATAAATTAATTATTAAAGAATAACTCAAGATTGGCTGAGAGTTTTTTTTATTACACGCCATACCCTAGATGTTTAATTTAATGATGAAAACAGAAAAGAAAATTCCACAACCTGGAATTAAAACAGGAATTGCTCTAACCAGCCCAAAGGTCATGTAGATAGATAGCGTAATGCTTCCATATCCACAGTGGCTCAGTCGATTAGGGCGTCGGCGATTAGCCAAAGGTTCCTAGTTCGAGTCCAGATGTGGAATATATTTTCATTAATAAATTAATAGTACCCAATTAACATCTATTACTTTTCGAGATGAAATACTATCCCCCTAAGGCTGCAGTATCTGAAGTACGGTATCTCAAAAACCGAAGGCAAATTCACAGAAATTTTTTCCAGCAATTAATAGTACCCAATTAACATTATCATCATAAATATTTCCAATTCATAACTATTTTTAACTTCATAATAAATTAAACGTCGTAATCGTTGGCAGAAAGAAAAAAAAATTAGATCAAAAAAATATAACCTTCAGAATTTCAAACATGACTTAACATTCTACGAGGGGTGATCAAAAAGTAATGTCGCGTATTTTTTTTCTCGAAAATGACGGCAGATATGAGAAAACTGCGATATATAAAAGTTAGTTTGGTTCATTGTTAAAGTTTCCTGTTAGTGTCGTGTGCATCCGCCAAGCGCATCGTCCAGTGCTTTTGAGCGGAGGAGGGTTATGCGTTTTCGTTGTGCAAATGGACTGAAACCAGTCGATATCAATAAGAAAATTGTGCCGGTGTACGGAGGTGATATCGTGCAGCTTCGAACAGTACAACGTTGGTGCAAGGCTTTTAAAGAAGGACGAGAGGACGTGCTGGTTAGTATTCGCATGTGAGCACGGGTTACGATGTTGAATGCGTAACTCTGAAACTACTGGTTGGAATTAGATGAATTTTTAACAGTATACACAGTTTTATGTACCCTGTTTGTTTTATCAAAATCCATCATTCTATATGTTACAGAACTTGAGTTATTGTTGATCTTGGTGGCGGCATTTTTATTTCTGTTCATATCGTTCAAATTCGGACCCACGTTCATATGAACTTTTTTGCTTAGAAACATCCTTATTACCTCCCCTCCAAGTTTGTACAGACCGTTCAGATACACCCTGCATATAGCCTTTTATTAGCTCTTGTTGATATCTTATTAGCTCTGATGATACGTTGCCAATCGCTAAACCAGCAACTTTCAACCGGTGTGCCGTGAGTGGATCTTAGGTGTGCCGTGAAAATTTTAATAAACGTAATAAAATGCTATTTTTTTTTAAGAATTCATAATTATTTTTTATTACAAATTTTAATAATTGTGTGTGTTAATAACTAAATCCTAAAAAAGAATACTCTTTTACCTTTGATGATCATAATTTAAGTGTGCCTTGGAAGTTCGAGTATAGATTCAAGTGTGCCGCGAGAGAAAAAAGGTTGAAAAACGCAGCACTATACAGTAACTGCCCAAGAAGCTTTTAATCAAATCCATGTACTGAAAAAAATATTTTTCCATTCTGCTTCAATTTAACATTTTAATAACATGCTCTTCAATTTTCACTTTCATTTTAAGTAATCACATTTTAGAAAGCAATGTAAAGTAACAAACTGTTAGTACGAAACTTCATTACTCATTGCTCGATACGCGTTTAAAAGTCCAAAAACTAAGAATGGAAAAATGAAAGTCCACTTCGTTAATCGGATTTTCTCTAAAAGATTCGGATTCCTTGATGACCCGTCAAAATAATAGTATTATCGAAGTTAGAGGAAATTCAAAAGAAATTCCACACACCATGCAGTAAACGGGTAGAAAACAAGGCGAATGCATGTGATCATGAACATAACCATCAGAATGAGTGGCAATCCGAACGATTGTGCCGCGAAGCCGAATGGTTCGTCGTTACACAAATCTGTATCACAATATCGTGTGCATTTCATTTTTCCAAATCTTACGTCACAGTTTTCTTGCTTAGAAGGGTGTGGAAATATTTCACAGCCACGTTCAACTTTAAAGGGTCCGAATTTCTCCTTGCCCGAGTATTCTCTTGCTGTAAAACAATATTTCGTGTGGCTCAGGCATTCTTCATAAATCGGTGACCATTTCATAGTTTTGCAATTGTCGGTGTTAAAGCATCCGTAGCACCTGTTAACGTCTCCGCAACTTTGTAAAACACAGGTGACCAAGACCAAGAAAATAAACTTGAAAACGGATGCCATTGGGTAATTGCCAGTGCGACGACGTGGACACTCAACAGACGACCTCGACTCCATCGAACATTCTGGAAAAGTAAAGAAACGCACACGCGTTAAACTTTAAAATTTTTTATATTATTCATTTCTAAACGCGTTTTATTGCCAGCAATAGAAGCCATTAATAATTACGGGACAAAAACGTAGCTTAAACATTTCAGCGCTTATCTTCGAATTAAATTTTTTTGGGCATATTAACATTCAATCAAAAGGTGTCAAGCTCAAGCAGAAGCGAGAGCGAGTCACAATGTTGCCTCTACGGAACGCAAATTTTCAGCCTTAATGCTATAAGAAATAGCTGTGACCCTCACTTTTAGTTTGCTACATTAGAGAATCTCCAGTTTGATACATCCGCTTTAGAATATTGCACTGCAAATGCAATAACGAAATAATTCTATTTTTAAAATTTTATCAACATTATTATATTATTTTAAAAATCCTGCATTTGTTTAAAAATCTGTGTTTTAGTCTCATAATTTTTTAATACAGCTTTTTCACTTTTGCTTTCGTACTTTTCACAAACATTTAATTCAATTTATAATAAACGGTCTAAATTTACAGAGCAATTACAGACAATGATCAATTATAGACAAACATTCACTCGTGAATCAGAGGATGAGGTCAGAAAATGTAACCGGTGAGAAGAGTTAGCGATTGGCCGGTCATAAATCCCAGTGAGAAAACTGTGACGTCATTTTAACGCAGTCGAAAACGGCAGTTAGTGCTCCTATGCCAAACCGGTTAGTCCTAACCAGAAGAGAAAGCAACCTTAGGCGGGTTCTTTATCTTAGCCGGATGAGCAATCTCAGCAGATGCTCAGCGTTAAAAAAGGTCGCTGATCAGATATTTCGAAGATGGCGGCGCCCATGAATAAATCATATGCGTGTGCAGACGATGTATATCGGTAGCGTGGGGTCTTTACTATTCGATATGGATAAAGAAGCGTACGAATTATCGTTAGGTGATAACATATTAATGTATGCGATATATGTGAATTACAAGGAGAAACTCGTTATGACGTGACAATGGGCGTACATATAGAATAACTGTGGACGACCACATTCACTCACTTGACACCCATAACAGTTTATAACATTTAATTTAATATTCATCATCATCACGGTCAACCCTTTGCAATCCACTGCTGGATGAAGGTCTTCTCTAAACGCTTCCATTCCTCTCTGTTTGAAGCTTTGGATTTCCAGTTGACACCAGCCACCTTCCTTATTTCGTCGAGCCACCTTGCATGGGGTCGTCCTCTTGGGCGTTTAAAGTCTCGAGGGTACCAATCCAGAATGACTGTGGTCCATCTCATGTCTTGTCTTCTAGCAATGTAACCAGCCCATTACCATTTAGAACGTTTGATCCGTTCGATGACGTCAATCACCTTCGTTTGGCTTCTTATCCAGCTGTTGCATTTTCGATCTCTTCTTGTAATTCCCAGCATACATCTTTCCATGCTTATCTGTGTTGTCTGTAGTCTTTGTGCTGTCCTCCTTGATAAAGTCCATGTTTCAGCTCCGTAGGTGAGTGCTGGTAAAACACACTGGTTGAAAACTTTTCGTTTCAAGCTAAGTGGCATGTTGCTCTTCAAGATAATGTTATTCTTGCCAAAAGCACTCCATGCTGTTCTAATTCGTCTGTTAACTTCATTCAGAATGTTGCCATCCATAGTGATTTCTTGTCCCAGGTAAATGTAGCTCTGTACTTCTTCAATCACAATGCTGCCTGCCATGACCTTCTGTTTTGGAGCAAATGCATTGAACATAACGTTTGTCTTCTGTGTGTTAAGTTTCAGTCCTACACGCCGGGTAGCCTCTGCTAGTTCTTGTAACATTGCCTCCAATTCAGAAGGACTATTACTGGTGAGAACGATGTCATCGGCAAAACGAAGGTGGTTAAGGAATTCACCGTTTATTTTAAGTTCTTTTTTTGACCAGTTCAGTTCCTTGAAGACTTCCTCTAAAACTGCTGTAAAGAGTTTTGGTGAGATTGCGTCTCCTTGTCTTACTCCTTTTCCAAGGTTGGTCCTTGCTTTTCCTTTATCCAAACGAATGGTAGCAGTCGCTTTACTAAATATCTTCTGAAGAATACTAATATAGCTTCCGGCTATTCCCATTCTTTCCAGAGCTTTCACTACAGCATGTGTGAACACCGAGTCGAAAGCTTTCTCAAAGTCGATGAAGGCAAAGCAAGTGGCACTTCATATTCGTTGTGGCGTTCGATAAGTTCTCTAATAACTTGAATGTGATCGATCGTGATATATCCGCTTCAAAAGCCCGCTTGTTCTCTTGGTTGTGCTGAGTCTAGTGCTGAATCAAGTCTGTTTGTCAGGACTTTACTGAAGATCTTATAAACAACTGACAAAAGGCTGATAGGGCGATAGTTCTGGATATTTTCTCGGTCTCCTTTTTTGAAAAATAGAACCATCATTGCATTATTCCAATCATCTGGTACGTCTGACATCTCAAGGCATTTAGTGAAAAAACTTGCCAGTAACTTGTTGAATTCTTCTCCTGCTCAATTTTATCTTCACCTTTTCTTCTTACTTCGCAGAGTCCAACGATATCCCAGTTGATCCTATCCAATTCTTCTTCTGGTTCTTGCAGACGACTCTCTGAGGAAAGGGAACGTCCGTTATAGGTAGCCAGGGTCAGTGTCTTGTGGTGGCCAGGTCCGAACCGGATATTTTTAGCACCCTCTGCCTTCATGCCTTGCTGGTTGCCACCGTAACCAGGGACAATCTGGCTGCCGGGAACTGAGGGCCATGGCCGATTTTGAGAAGTAGTAATGTGTTTAGAGAGTAGTGGGCCAAGATCCTCCGCGTTGGCCCTGTGCGTGTAGGAGGAAGCCCATCCGTGTCCCTTCACCATGCACAAGGCATGATTACTAACAGGCTGCCCCAACTGGAAGGTACGGATTGGACATTAGGCTCCTACTCCTAGTTGATTCCTTTAAGTCCTTGAAAGCAATTAGAGGGTCATCCCCTAGTTATGAGTAGAACCCATTTACAGCCCAATTTAATATTATACAGTCCTATATTACACATTCCGCCATCTTGGCTAGCCTATTATTTCAACCTAGCGTTCTTCTTGTTTTTCCGTCTTATGAAGTCATCACTGAGTTACTCTGCCAGCCAGCTGCTGAAGTCGGCTGAGATAAAAAACCCGCCTCTTGTCTCTGGTCCTTACCATGGATGAAGAAGAGACGGTTAATCGAGAAAAAGACGGTTAGTTCAGTGACAAATTCTCGCTAACTCTTCTCACTGGTGAGGGTTTTAGATCTCACCCAGAGGATTTTCCGTGTAACATGAGGGAATTCGAGGTCTCGAACGCGTCGAGAACTCGCGTCGGCCTCGCCAACAGGCCACCTATAGTCCGTGCAATAAAAGAAATATCTGGCGTGGTGCCAGAATCTGGTATTAGCCAATAAGAAGCCTGGCTGAGCTTCGCACAGTAAATTATGACGTAATCACGAATGACGATGGTAGCAGCGAACGACTGATAATTGAAGTAGAAAACTGAAACGATACGGGAAAGATACGTAAGCAAATATTGAAGCAGCTTTTTTTTTTTAGCTATGTTTATGGCTGCATCTATTAACCAATCAGAAGCGCATACATAAAATGCAGCCGTAAAAGTTTCGTGTAAGCGCTTCTGATGGACTAATGGGTCCAGCGATAAACATCGTCCTATAAATTCTGCTAATCTGCTTATAGTGTAAAATCTGCTTCAATATTTGTTTATTTATGCAAATGTACAAAATAAATTGACCATTGACCGTTTATTATAAACATGAATTAAATGTTTGTGAAAATGTGCGAAATGTTTGTGAAAAAGTACGAAAACAATGTGAAAAAGCTGTAACAATATGGAAGAATCCAAATGCTGTATAGAGACAGCCCAAATGGCGGAGATAGACTTTTAGAGAAACTTGTTATTTCTGAAATACAACTGCAGTCTTCATTGTCATGTGGGCGCAAAATTAAGAGTTGAAAATCAAAACAAAAAATAAACTAAAGCATGCTTATTTAATAATAAATAGGAGCCATAATGTAAAAATGAGGCAACTAAACAGGGGTTAGTCTGAAATTCTATCTCTGCCATTTGGACGGTTATTTGTAGCGTTTGTCTCAAATTCTATCTGTAATCAATAGTTTTCCATTTTAATAGCATTTAAAATTTGTTCTGTAATATTAACTACATTTAAATTAATTTTATTTTCTTTAAATTCTTTGATAAATTAAAAAATAAAACACTCACTTTGGAATTTGTAATCCTCAAAACTGAACTCAAAATGCAGTAAATTTAAATAATTAAAAAAAAAAGAGAGAGAGAAGGTAAACAGCTTGAAGAATAAATTTCAAAATGTAAATTTAAAAATACTGATTAAATTTATTTCTTGAACAAGACATATCAGATTTTACATGTATAAAAACTGTATTTCTTATTTGTCTCGAACAATGTTTCTGATCTGTAATGATATTCCACCCAACAATGGCGTACTTGTGCGAGCTACTCTACCGATGGTTGTAGTTCAACAATGTTACATTATATGGCTGATGAAACGAAATTTCTCATCAGAGAATAAAATAAATAACATAAAATATAAAATTATAAAAATCTATTCACTTTTAAAAACCGAAATCCACTGATTGACGCAAGTTGTTTTTAAGTCAGTTAGATGTTATAGTTTATACTTCTGTCATAACGAAAGAATAAGAAAATGTGATTACTTGCGTAGTTTTCTGAGCGCATCCTCAAGATGTCATGTTGTCGACCAGCGACGTTTCCTGTACTCGCTTACAAAGAAAAAGATGAAACGTTAACTTTGGTTTTAAAAATTAATTTTCAAACGCGATTTCTTTTTTCTTCTTGCTATCAGTTACTGTTTCTTATGTATTTTTATCTATTACCATATCGAATCTCATTCTGTTCGTTAAGCTATTACTGTATTAATAGCCACAGTGATTCAGTCATTATTAGCCTGTTATTAAGTAGCGGAAGAATGGAGCTACTTATTGTTTTCACAATGTTCGTCTGTCTGTCCGTCCGTCAGTCCGTCCCCTTCATAATTTCCGCATTTTTTGAGGTAGAAGGTTCAAATTCGGAATGTAGTTTAATATGGCCATGTGCATCTTTACTATTTAGTTTGGTTTTTGATTGGTCCACTGGGGTCGGAGTTCCGGGGGCGGAAATTAGAGGGGACCAAATGGTCTACGCATATTTATGCATATAAAGGAGTGAAGTTTGGTGTACAGATTCCTCTAAGCAAGATCAACATAACTGTAAAGTTTGGGCCAAATTGTCTCAATAGGTTCGGAGTTGTGGAAGTGGAAGTCACTTGGTCTTTAGAACTATGGCAACATATGGCATATCATATATCATTCGTTCGAAAATGATGAGAAACGAAAGAAGATAGAGCTCTTTTTCATTTTCTAAATACTACGTTCGAGAAAATCAATTGTTCGATTAAAAATATAGGGGGGGGGGTTAAAAAGTGCAGATAAAAAGGTAAAAATAGATGACCTCAGCGCTTCCGCTACTTTCCTATACCTTCCTCGGGAGGATTAATTTCTTGTTATTTATTGTCATTGCTAGATAAAAAGTATTTTAAAGAAAAAAAATACGGGGGACGTGGCTGGAATCTGCTTTCTTTTATTGCGAAATTTTTATTGGTGTAAGTGAAATTATTGACAGCATTGATGAGGATGAATAGCCAAAAAAATTTTTTTTCACTTCTTCAAGATATAAAATGACTTATCATATATTCACGCTGTTTTTCATGTTTTTGCCTTCGATATTTTAAAATACTTGTAAAAATGCTGTTTTAAACATAAACAAAATACAAATTGCACTAATAACACATTATAAAATGCTCTTCACTTATAAATACTGAAACAATAAAATACACGACAGAAACTTAACACGAAACGTTAAATTGCCATTTGCAGTAAACAGGATTCATTCTGAAGTTGGTCGATATAAAGCACTATATAAAGAAAGTATGGACAATTCATTGTTGCAGGCAGCCATTTTGGTGGCTCCTCTTTCATATGATGATTGCTTCTTGTTTTGCAGCAAATTCAAACTTCAGAGGCACATTTCCCTCTAACTTTTATCAAAAATAAAGCGTTCAATCTGCAAGTTTGAATTTTTTACAAAACAAGCACCATGTGAAATAGGAATAAAATAGTAATCAAAATGGCTGCCTGCAACAATGATTGTCCATACTTTCTTTATATAGTACTTTAGGTCGATAGCGACAGCAGCGGCAAGTGCATTCGGCATAATCCAGTAAAGTTAGAAGTCATCCGTCGGACGGAGCATTCTGGCTGAATTAGCTGATGCGAAACCCAGCCGATTCTGCTCATTACAACGCATCGTGGTTGTGAAACGCATCACCATATCGACTGAGGTATCAACGTTTCTTTCAAGCCACTTATGCTACTTTGCTATTGACTCGTGGAATGATTTCCACCCCAACTCGATTGTAGGAGCCAAGGCTATCCCACTCGATTGCAGGAGCCACATATGTAGGGTGGCTGTCACCATTTTTTATGTCGATAAAGAATTACTTTATTTTTGATCAAATTCATTTTAATTAATTTTAGCCAATTTCTTTGCCTTTTGTATTTCTTTCCCTGGTCCCGTATCCCCCTTTTCCCTTTATTTTTGCCCTTTTCTACTTACTCCATTGAAGTGCTAACTAAATAACAGAATTAATAAGATACAGGGTGTTTCAAAACTTCACGTACAAACTTTGAGAGGAGGTAGAGAACATCGCGCTGAACCATATTCACATAGAAAAGCTTCAGCGATATACAGGGTGTCCAAAAAGTCTGGTAACATGGCAGATATCTCAAAGCTTCCAGGTAGGCGAGATCTGATGAGTGTGGTTTATAGGTAATAGGGGGGTGAGGAATTCATTGATCTTGACCCTCAAATTGAAGGTCATCCATTTGCTAACTCGAAAACTATTGAAGATAGAGAAAACTTTTCCGATTGCTACCCTGTAGAGCAATACCACATTAGTCTAAAAACAATTTTTAATCACACCCTTCCCCTTGAAAGATTTTGAGAAAATGGGCGAGAAAGAGTCACTCAAGGTCAGGTTGGGCTGGCCAGGTTGGCTGAGGTGTGCTTCACTGCAATTCAAATGTGTTAGAAATCGCAGCCAAGCTGAGCTTGAGTGACTCTTTCTCGCCAATTTTCTCAAAATCTTTCTAGGGGAAAGGTGTGATTAAAAATTGTTTTTAGACTAATGTGGTGTTGCTCTACAGGGTATCAATCGAAAATTTTTCTCTATCTTTAATATTTTCGAGTTAGCAAATGGATGGCCTTAAATTTGGGGGTCAAAGTCAAATTTGAGTGCGGCAATGATTTCCCCACCTCCCTATTACCTATTAACCACACTCATCAGATCTCAGCTTTGAGATATCTGCCATGTTACCAGACTTTTTGGACACCCTGTATAATAATGTGCTATGAAATTGTTTTATATTTACTTTTAAAAACACCTCTAATAAAAATTAAAAATGACTTTTTATAAAATGTACGTGCGTTTGATAATGTACACATAAAATCACCCTCGCCCCCCTCCGCCCCCAACAAACGACTTCAAACGTACAAAATTAAAAGTAATCATAAATCAAAGCATGCGTCTGATGGTAATATCAACTCTTCAAGTGTTCTAGAGCTGCCAAAACCGGGCAGTAAAATTCTGAAGGAATTTCCTCCCGCGTTAAACAATTATTGACACACGATTTATATTCATATATTCCAATATTCCGGACCCATGCCTATCTATTGCAAATAGTCAAACACGATTCAATTTCAGTTACACTTTCCTTAACGCAAATGCAGTTTGTAATATATTCACGGTGACACCGTAATTATACATTTCATGGTGGGCGGTGGCGGCGGCGTCACTTGTGAAATTTTCCAATTTCACGATGAGCTCAGTGGCCCCCATCGGCTTCACTGAAACTGGACGCGCCATCGCCACGATCTGACGACCTGTAATTAACAGGAACTCCGAATTAATTACTGGTGACATACTGTCCCCTCGATCGTGTCAAAAATACTTAATTGACATCAACCATATTCGCTTCGAAAGCCTGTTTCCCACGTCACGAACGAAACGGGTTCTATTACCAATGACAGATTCGAATTTAATCGAGAAATAATTTGCTCTTCAACTTCAATCAAAAAATACTAAAAAAACAATAGGGAAAAAAAACCCTCCAAACTTTACAGCAAAAATGATTAGCTAAAAAGAAAACGATAAAAACTGATTGGAATTGCGTGATTTGAATTGATTGGGTGATTGGAATTTCTAATCTAATTTGTTTTATTGCCATCTAATTTCAATTCCTAGTAACGATTAAATGCCAGACTTAAAGGATTCGCTAGCCTTCGCTGCAGTGTAAGTGCGTGCACCTTTATTAATTATCAGCATTTAATTTTGCTCTTCGGTAACTCACCACTCTCCTTGCAATCCCATTTGACAATCAGGTATCACTCATAATAATCTTGCTAAGAACAGAGTAAAAGTCAAACAAGAGTGTCACTTATAATATGGACTTAACACCGCTTGACAATGAAATTGCCCCATTCAACGTTAATGAATCGAATCCGTTGCAATTCATTAAAAGAAACAAACTATCAGATAGAAAGTAGGAGGCAACACTTGTGCACAAAAGAGATTGTGTGCACAACACTGAATACATCTCTTTAGTGGGTAAATGTTGCCTCCTACCTTCTATTCGTTAAGCATCCGCAGCTCCTCAAGGTCAGTTTCTAAACAAACTATCAGATGAGCAACATTTCTTTGATAAACTCATATGTTTCGTTGCGGAGGCCTTCTCTCTCGGTGGTACGGCACTGGCTCGCATGTTTCAAAGTGCTTACGTCATTCAATCTGAATTAGCTCAGTGAAGCTTCATCAGGCCAATTGGAATCGTTCAAAGAAAAGACGATTTCGTTTGGCCTGATAGATATTTCAGTTATTTATTAGTACTGCACTGATGACATTTCAACGACTAATCTATTTTTAATTTTTTTTGGAGGGGAGGGGGTTATGCAGAAACTCGACAATGCGGTTAACGTCACGTGAGAGAATAAGGTAGCCCGCGGGATTTTCTTAAAAGTGAAACTGGCCTTTTGTGATAAAAAGGTTGAGCACCACTGGTTTAAACGGAACTTGAACTCGTCATGGAAGAACACAGGCCACTGACTTTAGGTCTAGGGCTGAACTGCCTGCACCATCGAAAACTGTAACTTCTTCGCGCAAGGGTTAGTGGGTTGCCGCCATCGATCTTGTTGCATACAGGCCTCTCCGATGATGTCGTTTGCACACAATTTGCTTCGATATTGTGGTTCTTATGGCAACTGAAGGTTCCACGAGAGCGTGTTGGTGGTCGTTTTTACTCTGGTCTTCTGGTTATTGTTCCAATTTCCTGGCATTATCTCCAGAGGAGGGAGAGGAACCTGCTTCCAATCTCCTCTTTGAAGAGTCCTCCAAATGTTGGTGTGGAGAGAGGCACTGTATTTTACTTTTAGGTAAACTGCAGCTATGTTGAACAGCGTTTCTGAGTGTCGTTTTCTGGAGGCTAGATGGCGCATGTCTTCTAGTATATCGTGTGTTTCAAAAGTTCCGGAACTGCCCCTTCTGTATGTTGGCAAAGCCTAACCTATGACAGCAGGAGAACCATCTCTGCTCGTTCTTGCATACTGTATTTCACTTGTTTGTTTTCATGCAATAAACGCTTTTTAAACTGTTACTGTAACGGTATAAGCTTAATACCGTATACCGCAGGTTTTATAAATAAACTTTTAGTATTTTATACTTTAACCTTTTATTTCATTCTCATATTCGCGTATTTGCATTTATGTAAAATAAATAGCGGGATTCGTAACGACTGGGAGCATCCATTAATTGAAAAAAAAGAGGTTGAGAGACATTGGCTCCTGTCACCAGCCCTTCAGCATACCTGCACGTTTGTATATTTCTATTCGCATTAGTCAAGTTTTAATGGTACTCAGGAACGTTCCATTCCAAATTTTAGTAAAGTTCATTGTATACTTTTTCTTGAACTTGACAAACGAAAAAAAATTAAATCAAGAATGGCATCTAAATAGTCTGAGAAAATAAACGAAAGGGTTCGTGAATAGCCGGGTACTGACTGAGCGAGCAGCCTCAGCCGTATGCCTCGCCACATTTGCCTCGCGAGGCAGCCTCGGTTTCAAGGAAACTGCCCAAACGTTTGCCTCGCGAGGCAAGTGTGAGCCAAAGTCGGCCGAGCATTTTATTATTCTCAGTTCAGGCCGCACATATGGATAGCCGTTGCAGCTTCTGCGTTTATATTAGTTCATCTTGTAAAGAAAAAGTAGAAAAAATCCATGAATATAAATTGCAACATGGGAACAAATTATTTGAAGAAATGTGTTTTATGATGAAGAAAAAAATTTTTACACGGATGTCTGAGACTGAATTTGAAACACTCTACTCTCTGTAAATGCCAAAATACTTAAGAATGACACAAATTTTATTACTCTCAGTTAATTTCCTGGCTTATACTTCGCCATGCGTTTTCCCTTAGCTCACTGTTTGTATATTCTACGCATTGTGAATTCCAAAGTCAATTAAAAGAACCATATAATTCGATGAGCTTTAAAATCTTCTCTTTCTCCCTAGCGCGAGCGAGCGAGCGAGGCAAGATAGAACCGTCTTGAGTGCGCGAGGCATTCGTTCTGAGGCACCTTTGAGCATCGACAAAAACCGAGTCGGCATGGCTCGGGCGAGGCAGTACGTGCGTTTGCCTCGCGAGAGGCACGTCCTGACCGGCCGAGCATATCCCTCATACGTCTGCCTCGCGAGGCTGCTCGCTCAGTCAGTACCCGGCTAATTGCCGTCAAGAATCACGTTAGAAAATAAAATTTGTACAGATTTCAAAGATAAAGGCGTATTCCCATCAAATAATTAATCATTTAAAATGGAAAAGTGTTTACTAAGAAATAAAGTTCTTAGGTAAATATACATGGAATAAATGCTCAGGCATGGTGATGAAAAAATCGTTCTTGGTAATAAAAACTCAATCGACATCTTGCTACTTCACCCTATTCTCTGAAGCAGAAGCCAGTTTTCTCGAAACTTTATTTCGGATTTACCCAAAACATTGTTCATTCATATTAAAAATCGATCGGTTGTTCCCCGATAAACATCGCCATTGTTTTCTTTAAATAGGTAAACACATGTTTACGTGCGCAAGTTTCTTCCCGAATGAATTTGTAATGGAGTGGCACTACCGTCAACCCTTTCCTCTCTCCAGTGTCTCATATCCTTTCCCGCCCAAAAATAAGGAGCCGTGAATCTTCCTCCTTTTATCACCTGCACTCGCACGCTCTTCTCCTTGCAAAAGTTTTGCTACGAGGAAGAAGTCGTTCTCGGGACCGTTTTACATTTTCCGGACGAGCGTTGTCTTCTTCTTCTTCTTCTTCTTCTTCTTCTTCTTCTTCTTCTGTTCCTTCCTCCTCCTCATTTATTTTTATTTTTTTTATTTCCCCACAACCTCTCCCTATTCCGTATACGCTGGATGTTTTCTCCTTGTTTTATTTCGTTTGCATTCCTCCGGTCTGGTTTTATTGAGCCAGCTATATGCAGTTGGCTGGAAGAGCAAGAAGACAACTGTTAAAACACAGACTAACTTTTCCCCTTCTACGACAATGTAAAAACACGAGGAAAAAGAAAAAGAACAAACAGCAAACTTTTTAACCTTTTTTCAGCTCGAGTAATCCCATTTTTTAAAATCTCATTGTTATTGTTGGACCAAAAACTTATCAGCAATTTGTAGTCAGTTATTTACACGGGGTAATTACTATTTTTTTATTCGAAATAATATTAGAAAATAATTATTTTCCCATGTAATTCAGAACAGCGGCTGTATAACCTCAAGTGGGAATTCGTTAATCTACTCGCTGAATTAATTAATAATTAATAACATTTTACATACAAGACTCCCCGTCGTTATACTATGCGCATTACCGTAAATGAACGAAATCAATTTGAAGTTGACAGTATTCGTGATTGCTACCTGTCATCAATTTCGTTGATTGGCGCTTTCAAAAGTTAACTATCTATTCCATCTGGAGTATTTATTGTAACGGTGCAGGATATTAAATTGCCCTTATCATAAATCATTAAATTTGAGCAGTCGCTCTATCTAGATTAAAATGTACCGGTCGAATAAGAAATCTTTACTTAACACTGAATTAATAAGTGAGAATAAATAAGTGAGTGGATGTCATTAAAAATTCTGTGGCAAAGCAATAATGTCATAGCGATTTTACTCTTAACAACAAAGAAAAAGATCTCCTTTCTGGATACGTAGTAATGAACCCATCCGAACGAGTCACATTCAAATGTATTCATTTCCTATTGCTCTTTCATACAGATTTTAATCAAGTTTGGTAAAGATCTCTAAAAGAATGGTGTGAATACATTCCTAAGATAAAAATTTGTCTGAATTCATCTTTCTTTTGTATAATAGATGAAAATTCAAAAAATATTTCAAATTCAAAAATATTTCAAAAATATTTCAAAACCACGAAAATATCTATTCAGTTCAATAAAGCAATCTTTTAACTGCCGCATAAATGTCATATTTAGATTTGATTTTTTACAGGAATATGGAAATTCTCAGAGATTACAGGGCATTAGGAATTCCTGTTTGCCATCCGTCGTTCATAACCAAGATTTTACAGAAAAAATACCCACATATTTTTTTCTAGATAGAAAACTGAAATTAAACAATCTGCAAATTTCAAGTTTACGCATCTGTATTCTGACGAATCGCGTCTTCTGTTATAAGGGCGTCTGAAAAGAGAGTGCATTATAAGCAACGAGATGTAATCGAATTCTTGGTTGCGGAGAAAGAAACTGTGGTGAACACACACAAACATTTGTACGCTATAGTGTATGAAAGTTGTGCTTTCGATAAAGGCAGCATTAATCGCTTGGCTTCAGCATTAATTGGAAAGATGGAGCTGCATGATCGGTTTCGCTGCGTGCATCTTGCCACAGACATGTTAAACTTCAGAAGAACCCAGCAACCTAAAAAAGTTACTCTAGCACGACAATGCAAATCTAACCGTAAGTAATTGCCAAAATGGGTTGGACTGAACTCCACCAGATTTCCATGCATGTATTACTTTAAAGATGCATGCGCGGCACACGGTTTGAAGATGACAAGATCATGATTCATACAGTGGGGACAATAACAGGCTACAGGCGAGAAGAAATATTTGATATAAAGAAAACATTTTTTCTTAGGTTGTACATTTTCATACGTTTGATTAAACAGACCGCTAAGGCGCTCTCGAAACCAACGAGTCGCGGATATGGATGCTTGTGTTTGTCCCTTTACTAACAAGCTTAGAAGATCAAGCAAAGCATCAGTCGGCTGATTCCCTGCTAGGCTAAATTTCCAGTAGATCCAATGGTTATTTAACATACCAGACACCGAAAAATTAAAAGAGGAATAGAAAAGAGAGCCCGATTAAATATTTTCCAAGTAATGCGGTGCATTACTTTCTGAGCAATCTTCATAATTAATTTATGCTTTTCTATATTTTGAAGTTTACCCCGAAATATTTGGACAATACAGAACTTCTGGCGTCTAAAATTACTCAGAAGGCATTAACAATTTTTATTAGTTTTAAATAATATATGTACAGCGCAGACAAAAAAACGCAACTTTCTCTCCCATGTTCTCTAACAAAAGAATCATTTGAAAAGCTTATTTTTAATATCAAAAGTCTCAGCTTGTTATTCCAGAAAACGTAGTTC
Source organism: Rhysida immarginata (assembly GCA_023313115.1). Taxonomy (NCBI): domain Eukaryota; kingdom Metazoa; phylum Arthropoda; class Chilopoda; order Scolopendromorpha; family Scolopendridae; genus Rhysida; species Rhysida immarginata. Next base: position 963,543 of record JAHWFO010005786.1, on the reverse strand, counting down.
GATATCGAAACAAAACTCTTTCATTTGCTTTTAATATGAAAATTATCAAGTTTATAAATTCCTGAAGCGATTTTTCCAACAACATGTAATTCCACATTCGGTAGAAATGGCAGCCATAGAAACCGTCAGTCAGCTGTCTGAGTGATGGGCTTAATTAGAAACAACAACTCTTTGTCCACCATTTCCATTAAACCTAATGAAAAGTAGTGGACCTACCATTATCAATTTAGCCACAGAGTGTCCCCCACAGTCATCATCCATTCCACATATCCCACCTGCCTTTGTCCTTTTGTCCCGGCGTACACAATAGATCTACTCTGTCAAACAGTGTTCCCAGTGAAAATAGCTTTTTGTCGTGATTTTTCTTTCACCTACGAAACTGTCCCCACCTACTCTTTACTAATGAGCCTCGTTTTCCCCGTAGGGGGTTTTTGGGGGACAGATGGGAGAGAGGGCTAATGGGTAGGGAGTTGGGGCGTTTTTCCTTTACCCTCGCAACCAGATGGCAAACAACCCATTCCCGTGTCGTTTGGGGGATAAATTGTTAATTGGTTATAAAACCGATGCTGTCGCTCAAGGTGAGCTCGTCGCAGATTTATTGGCAGAAAAACGCTCTTTATCACACCAATGTCCCACGAGGAATAACAATGATGATGATAATGACGGTAGTGGCGATGACGGACAGACGGGTCGGATGAACGCCATTAAAGAATTTAATATCACTCAACATATGTTGTCATCTTTAATATGAACTCAAAAAATGAGACCGAAGAGGGGGAAATGGGTTGAGAGGCATTAAATTACAGGAACTCTTTCAAAATACCCGTAATCACAGTCGACCCTCAAAAAAAAAAAAAAAGGAGTGACTTCAAAGATTTTCAATTATAAACGCGTTAAACCACGTCATCCTTCATAAACAGCGACCTTTCGCTTGAAGAGAATTACCTCCGATATTCAAGCCACCGTTCACAAAAAGAAGAGGTATCAATTCACCAGTGCTGTAAGAGTTACGGTTCGAATTTTTTTGCCTAAAATTTATCAAATTTCTTTGGCTCAAGAAATAAAGTGGAAATCAAACCCACAGTATATTAATCTAATTACTGAATCCTGCTCTTCAAACTCTTCAAAAGAGAATCGCTGCCTTTTCTCAACACTTTTCTTCTTAAACAGCATATAGCCTGTGCGACCTATCTCTCAAAATTCTAATGTTGTTCTAATGTTGAGTTTTTTAAAAATACTATCACACATAATAGCGCTTTTAAAGTTGCACAAATGGAAGAAGAACAGTCAGTTACTAATCCGATCATTCTAATCCATGAATTCCCATGTGGATTTATTTATTTAAAGTTATTACGTCCTCTTGGTAGACGTGTTTATCTTGGTGTTGGCGAACTTGACATTTAATGATCTAGATATTTTTATAATCTAGAAGAATTCCAATAAAAATAGCGGTTTGTACGGGAAATAACCCATTTAGTAACTGTTTTGAATTACCGCTCTACGTCGTTCATTGATGTTCCCGACAGAAATTGGAAATCAAGAGTAGGGGTATTGTATGTATTACATGTCATAATAATTGAGTCTAATTTTCGAAGGGGAAAGGCGATTCCGAGAAGTTTATTGTAAGCTGATTTCAATCTTCAACAGGGCAAAGTTTGGCAGAGACGACCAAATGAATCGATTTTTTTTTAAAAGGGCGTAACTCACCATTTTCACCATTTTCGTTTTATTATCATTTCTGATATTACTTAGGGTGTGTCTAAAAGGTCCGACCGGTCGCGACCGGTCAAAGCCCGTCGCAAAGCTCGTTTTGGAGCCACCAGTGACTGACTCGAAATTTTGACTATGTCCGATCGACGCTAGAACGATGCAGGCATACGTAGCTGGCTTTATTCATTTTAAATTTTCTCCAGATTCGGACGACCCTCGATTCATAAGGTAACGACCGATCGCCGGTCGGCTGCCTCAATGAGTAGAAACAAAATGGCGGACGAAAGTAGAAAATTCAAGTGTTCGAGTGCCCGATACGTAATAAATACAGAGTGATTCAAATCGTGTGTAAAACAATTTAAGGGGGTATTATAGAGGTCAAGGTAAACACAAAAAGTCCTATTAACATTGGTCCAATTTTTATTTCTATTCAATTTATAAGAAACGTTCAAAGTGACCTCCTTGAGCCTGAAATGCAGATATTGCATCGTCGAATAAGTGACTCGTATACGTTTGTCATTACCTCATGATCACGTCTAATTTCCTCAGCCGATGCTATTATTCTTGCCACTAATTGTGCCCGTGTGTCTATCTGGACACTGTACACCATTTGTTGCTGCACACCAGTGGATTAAGGTGAGCGAAGTGGCCATGCTATGGGCCCATTGCGCCCAACCCATTTGTTAGGTAAGTGCATGTTAAGCCATTCAATAGCAACTCTACCAGGAGGGGCCCCATCGCGTTGGAACCACATCTGTTGTTGGAACCACATCTGTTAACGGATTGCAAGAGGTGTATCTTCTAAGAGTTCATACAGTCTGTTTTCCAGGAAATCGGCATATCTCTGGCTATTCAGACGTTCCTGCAGGAACTCCAGCTCCAGTAGTTGGCCATTGAAAATGCCCGCCCACACATTTACTTTAAAACGTTGCTGGAAATGTCGTTGTCGGACTCCGTGTGGATTTTGATCAGCCCAAATGTGTTGATTGTGGAATGTATTAATTCCATCTCGGGTGAACGTGGCCTCATCAGTCCATAAAATTTTGCTAGGCACATCATTATCATTCGCTACTTGCTGCAGTAACCACTGACAAAAGCCTACACGAGCAGGATAATCATTTGGTTACAGTGCTTGCAGACTTTGATAATGATATGGGTGCAATCTCTCTGAATGAAAAGTTCGCCAAACAAAACTCTGTGTCAGGTTAAGTTGTGCTGCAAGGCGTCGAGTACTTGATGTTGGTTCCATATGAACAGCATGCAGCACTCTGTTCGCACCTTGAACGTTCCGTCGTACATTTGTACCACCAGCTTGAACAACAGTAGGAACGTTCTACCAATGTCACGAAGTCGTTGGAAGGTACGACTAAGATGGCGAAATATGATGAGGAACCTTGCTGCGACGCCACTTTGAAGCAAAATGCTCACGACCGCGCTGTGCATGAACGAACAAACGGAAGCAAACGGCTGCCGATCGTACCACGTAACCTGTTGGCGACCGGTCGGACTTTTTAGACACGCCCTTAGATAGGTCTATCGATCGGTATTAAAATGGCAATTGTCGTGCCACTATTGCAGAGAATGTTGAATGTCGAAATATGCAAATTCACTTAAACGGGCTTCGTCTGTTCTTTTCTAAACAGATTACCTAAAACACTAGCTACAAAATATAACGAGCTACGAATCATGTCTGATTACTGCGAACGGTAAAATAAAAATCAGCTCCTTTCACTCACAGATACTCTTCGATTTCATACCATATAACAGTATTTTCCTATCAGAGGTTATAGTTTTTTACCACGTGACCCAGATTTAGGAATAATCTCCAAACATCCGAAGACACGATAGTTCATGAAGTTCCTAAGCAAATTATACAAAGTTAATACAGTTGATAGTTCCGTGAAAAGAGGGGGAGGGTTCTGAAAGTTTTCATAACACAAACTTGAAGCGATTTAACGTTTTAATGAAGAGGTTATATACCCACAAGACAAGTTTTGATTCATTTGGGAACAAATCTCTGTTTTGAGAATATTTTACAGTACAGAATGTGGTTTTATTTACTTTGTTCATCATTCCTCGATCAATCATTTAATTATTATTTCCATATTAGCAGTAATTTCTTTGAAAGCTTTTGAATTTCCTGGGAATTCGACAAAAGCTTTAATCATGATATGAACTTTATACAGGGTGTCTCATAAATAGAGGTACAAACTTGGTAGAGAGCATCACAAGGATTGAGAATTGCATAGGAACCCTTGACCGGAAACGTCACCGTGTTGGTACAACCAACTTGGTAGGCAGCGCTGGAAGACGTAAAGAGCCGATTTTTCGCATGTACATCACAATTTGTGCGAATATGGGTCTTTAAGAGGTAAAAGGCATAGTGAAGGCAGGCCACGAGTAAATCGTACGCCCGCAGTGGAACAAAATGTGTTGGATGTCAGAGAGGAACCAACGTACAACTATACGTACCCTCGCCGCTGCTGTGGGAGGGTCTCGGGCTAGTAAACAACGTGTTGTGAATAGAAGCTTCAAACATCTCCTGTAACATTCTGAAATCATCTACTACGCCATTTGTAATATTTATGTGCAATAAATGTTTCCACTAATCTATGTCTTGTGTCCGTTCATTTTCTTATACCTCAGCTACCACTATCCCATGACATTTAGGTTCCTATGCAATTCTCAATCCTTTTGGTGTTCTCTACCTCCCCTTAACGTTTGTACTTCTATTTATGAGATACCCTGTATATGCTTACACACACGCTGCAGTTGATATCAAGAAAATAAGGTTTAATAACACAACGAAATAAGTAATGCTGGTGGAAGTAGTTCTCTATCCGAAATTTCAAAGGCGTAATCTCTTAAAATAAATAGTCTTAAAAATTAAAAAAATACCGAAGAGAACAGCTATAAAAGGATCTCATAAATAATCCCATAAACCACAAATCCACATAGAACTATTATCGATAGCAATGTACATTCGCTGATGAAGTTGGCATTGCCCTTGAATGTACATCCCAATCATTAAAACAATTTTGTCGATTTGTGGTTTATGAGTCTAGTCTTCCTTTTATAAATAGTCTTGTTTGAAATTATTACTCTGTGAAAAATTTCATTTGTAATATTAAAACACTCCACCCATTCGGAAGAAGCATGTCTAAGGTAGAATTCGAACTCAAGACCCTATCAGGGCAAATAAAGAATGCCTTGGTAGAACAGGAACAGCCAATTTCGTAAAACCTCATTTTTAATAAGCAACAATTTCAACAAATTAAATCACCTGCGCACTTGAAAAAGCGGGCAAGAAGTCTAAAGCGTAGGCTATATTTAGGGATATCAGGACAAAGGCGTTTTATAAGAACTTTAAAAACAACGATTACAAGTTCTCAGGCTACACAAATCTCCGTTTCATGAACGGCAGACCAACAACAAAGTAATTTCTTAATTTAATCTGACAAGAAATATTATAAAGGGGCTGGACAGAGTTTCCTTTTAAATTTCATCTTTGAACTCTTAATCCCTTGACGTCACTTTAGGTCATAAGTGACCCCGTTATACTCCGTTCCAATTAACTCAAACAATAACCGTCCACTTATTCTTTTTTCCTTGTTGTTGTTCTTTATTAACCCTAATTTAGGTCCCGCGTGCCCTATCCATATCCGTTGTCTCCGGGTCCCTTCCCCTATTATTTATTCAGAAGCCTCCGACTTTAACCTCGCTCCCAGCTGAGAAATGCTTCAAGCGGGAAGTCCCTCGGAAGAACCGTCAAGCGGGGTCGTCGGCGTCATAAGCCTCTCGAAAAGGAAATCGTGGCCGGGGTCGAAAAGGAAAAGAGGGGGTCGACTGGAACCTTCCAGCCAAAGGGAGATAAGCAAACCTCACCTTGCAGGGAATGTTTTGAAAAATGTCATCAGGGATCAGTGGCTAACGTCACTCCATCTTAATCTCGAGATTACTGGTTCAAGCCCGGCTTACCGACTTCTAAGGAATATGAATGAACGATTTTTAGTCAATGGAGGAGGGTCAACCATAGAATGGGAAAGCGTAGACTTAGCTATAGACAATAAATTTCCTTCAAAGACGGTTATTATTAAACAGATCTAATTGTAACTTCCTACCAATTTTATTCCAGCAAAAACCAGCACAGGACTGAGGTAGGGCATCATAATTCACTGGTATGTTTCACTGACAAGTATTCGAAAAACTATGTTTATCAAACATGCATAAAATATACAAATGCATAAAATAAGGCATGTATGTATGTATTCAGTAAAATACTTTTTTAAATAAAGTCAAATCCATTTTTAAAAAAAATGCGCACTGTAATATTAAATAGAAATTATATATGTTAAAATCTTCTTCCATTCTAAAATATGTAAGTGGCTATGGAGACATACGAGGTACGTCCCGAAAGTAAATTCCGTTTGGAAGTACGAAAAAGAGCAAGTACACACGCGGAAAAAAATTTATTATAAAAAAATCGTCATATCTTGAATTATTTTTCTACAGGGCTCCCACAATTTTGAAGGCACTTTTTTCAAAGAGGGGCACTAATTTTTGTATCACTCTTCATAAAAAGTTCCCGCTTGTAATTTGAACCACGTAGTGGCAGCTTTTTTTTATCCTGCTATCGTTGTTGAACTTCCGGCCACCAAGGAACAATTTCAGGTGCAAAAAGAGATGAAAGTCGCTAGGTAAAAGCGGCCAGAAGATTGGTTTGGTTTGTTTAGTATTAACGTCCTTTTCAACTGCTATGGTCATTTCAGGACGGCGTAATAGGGGCCGCAAATTTTGCCTCGCAAGGGTTCTTTAATGTGCAGCCGACAAACGACTACAAGGGACCAACGGCTTTACTTCCCTTCCGTAGGAAGTGCGTGATCTCGGCCGGGTTGAACCCGCGTCCTCGGGCATCAGGGGCATTCACGCAACCACTGAGCCACCGAGGCCGATAAAAGCGGCCAGAAGAGGAATACAAAAACTCGTGCTGAAACGGTATGACTTTAAAAAATGTTATTTATTTGTTCTCCTTTTTTAGGACAGTGCATGGGGTTTGCATTAAATATACAGGGTGAATACAAAAGTCTGAACCCCCCTTTTATTTTTTGAACTGAAGCAGATATGTCAATTTTGATGAATTCAATGAATAGGAAGTTGTGGGTGGCCTATCCCATCGTGCACTTTTCATCATCCCAAATATGCAAATTAGGACACATTCAAAATTTATCTCAAAAACCGTAAGGGATAGAGAAAAAAACCAAATTGCAAACTTGTTCAGCATAAAAAAAACAAACAAAAAAAAAATCATCCAAATCGGAACAACCAATCACCCACAATCACGTGGTGAACTGTTTGTAGCTTACAAACAGTCACACTACACAAGGAAAACTTAATGTTGATATTTCCACCATGTAAAGCATGCAAATCAAAAATTAACATAAATTACCATACTCACATTCACTTTCATGCGGAAAAGCAAATAAAAGGCATGTTTCAACACGCAGAAGACAGAACAATTCCAGGATGGCAAGCTACACTGTTGCGGAAATGGTCAACATGATCTTCTGCTTCGGAGAGGCAAGGAGAAACCTACATGCTGCAGTTAGGTTGTATCGAGACAGATACCCTAACGAACGCCATCCATCTCGTCAAACAATGCGTCACATTATTCAAAGATTCGAGGCTACAGGGAATGTTAATGCAGAACGAGGACGGCCAAAGGCACAAGGCGGCCATCAGAGAACTGTTTTCAACATTCTACACGCACATCATTTTCACCCATACCATATTCATTGTCACCAGGAGTTACTGCCATTGGATTATGTTGCTAGGGCCGCCTTCTGCAACTGGTTACTTACCTGCCTGGATAACAATCCAAACTTCATTCATGAGGTGTTGTAGACAGATGAAGCCCAGTTCACCAGGGATGGAGTTATCAACAGGCACAACCATCATCATTGGGCAGACGAAAACCCACGATGCCTGCGAGAAGCAACTCATCAAGTGAACTGGAGAATCAATGTGTGGTGTGGATTGTACAATGACACTGTGGTTGGACCGTATTTTTACGATGGAACACTGACTGCAGAACGCTACCGGGCTGAAATTCTCAACGTGGTAATCACAGACTTCATTGACAATTTGCCATCGGCCTCGTATCAGCGCACGTGGTTTCAGCATGATAGAGCTCCTCCACATTACGGGTTGGTCGTTCGCGAGCGTCTAAGTGAGATGTTTGGACAACAATGGATTGGCCGAGGAGGACCAGTTCGTTGGCCACCCCGCTCCCCTAATTTTACACCACTTGACTTTTTCCTGTGGGGATACCTGAAGGACAAGGTTTATGCTACGCAGCCCGCCTCACTGGAAGATCTGGTTCAACGAATCCAGGAAGCGTGCCGAGGAGTGACACCAGCAATGCTTGACGATGTTTTGGCGTCAGTTAGGTTCCGTGCCCAATTGTGTTATGGTGCCCACGGTCGTCACATCGAGCATTTTGTTGATTAACTTTTTTTAAAACTGTTTTAAGTAACTTGTTTGTGCTGTGTAACTGTTTGTAAGCTACAAACAGTTCACCACGTGATTGTGGGTGATTGGTTGGTCCGATTTGGATGATTTTTTTTTGTTTTATTTGTTTTTTATGCTGAACAAGTTTGCAATTGGGTTTTTTCTCTATCCCTTACGGTTTTTGAGATAAATTTTGAATGTGTCCTAATTTGCATATTTGGGATGATGAAAAGTGTACCATGGGATAGGCCACCCACAACTTCCTATTCATTGGATTCATCAAAATTGACATATCTGCTTCGGTTCAAAAAATAAAAGGAGGGGGTTCAGACTTTTGTTTTCACCCTGTATAGGATGTCTCACCTAAAGTGAACCAATAGCCAACTTCTAAAATACAAATATGACAGAGTATTTTCAATGGAAGAATTATTGTACTTTTATGTGAGGGTGTTTTAATGTGTATTCCATTTCCCAAAAAAACGAATATATAAGTCAGCTATGAAATATGCAATGGAAACCCCTATTTTTAACGGTATTTTCAGAATGCACACAACATTTGAGAAATGTTTTATTATTGATGTTTTTCAATAATTGATAAAGGATTTCCAATTATTGATCCAACCGTTTAGGAGATAGAGGTAGCGATATTATGGTGTGTTTGGATTTAAAGAAAAGGCAAAAACAGAAATTGTTCCTAAACACAATGGATTGTAATCCACTTTCACCGTCTCGATCTCCTAAACGGTTGGATCGCTTAAAAAAACACCAAGAATGAAACACTTTTTAAATGTTGTGTACAATCGGAAAATACCATTAAAAATATGGCTTTCCATTGCACATTTCAAAGTTGACTTTCATATTCGAAATTGGCGTCGGTTTTTTTGGAAATGGAATACACATAACAGTATAATAATTCTTTCACTGAAAGTGCTCTGTCAGATTTGTATTTTAGAAGTTGGCTATTGGTTCACTTTAAGTGAGACGCCCTGTATGTACAAAAAATTAAACACTTTGAGCTGTGCAAAATGTTGCTCCATATTGCGATTTCACATTATAATCACGACATTATAATCAAAACTGCAGTGGTTGAAAATTAGAATAGTGTCCAAAACGCGGTTTTAGGGTTACGCTGTTGGCAATCCAAAAGAAAAGAAGATTACGTAGAATAACAATTCTTAATTACGCGCTAAATGCGCCCCATTTTCGAACGTAACTGAAGTCTCGTAACATTTCTCTCGTTGAACACGATCTCACTCAGTTGGCTCAGTCTCGTTCTGACAATAGGATATTCTGTGCTTTAATGATCAATGGGATTCCCTATTTTCGGGAATTTCCATTGACGCGAGGGATCTTAGAATATTTTCGTCGCATAAGACTGGGACTGTATACCTTTTGTTAAGTATGCAAAAAACATCCCTTGAAAAGGTTAGTAAATTGCAAGGTTAATGTTTTATTGTGCATTATAACAACCACAACGAAGCTAGCTCTCATTGCCATTTTCGTCATAAACACATAAAATTTCTTCTTTATGTTACATTACAAATACAGGAAAATTACATTTAGTCCAACAGCTAGTTTTGAAATTAACAACGTCTACACATCCCATTTACCTATTCACTATTCTGTAAAGTAGTGTAAAGGAAGTGGGGAAAAACCTCTAACACCTCAGGAGTCAAAAATTGCATTGTGCGTGATATAGTTTTCTTTTTATTTTGTTTGACCAAATCTTGCTGAGAGTGCGATATTTTATCTAAAGCTCTCCGAAGAAAGTCGAAAAACGTTGCCTATTCTTACAGCATGTTTCTTAGCACTATCATCTAGCCAGCTCCTAGAGGAATAACTGGCTACAATAATGGAAATCTCATAACATACCATAGTTCCTTCTTATATTATTTTTCCCTATCCGACACAAATCTACCAAATTATCTCGAATGGTTTGCTTATCTTTACATGTACAGTCGGGTGCATAAAGGTTTTAACCTAAGTCAAAATTGTTCGGCTTCCTTACAATACTTCAATCCAATGAGATTACTTTTTCCAGGTGTCTAGTCGAACACGCTTACTATGGAACGATTCCATTAAGTTTTTGCTTAGCATCGGGGGTAGGCAAGTTTTACGTCACGTGCTCAACTATGTTGACAAAAAGATTATTTTGGCTGTTCTGATGAGAATTTTTGTTTTATTAATAATAAACTAATCAATTTGGTTAGTAATGTAATATAAATGGTGCACAGTATCCATATAATTATATGCGTGATCAAGAGATAAGCTGACGCAGCGCTCGTTATGGTGTGATGCGGAAGTGCTTTACAGATTAAGTGGAAGCTATTTTCTTTTGACTCTCGAAAGATTACAAGTCTCAATTTTTGTGTGTATATAAAGTAATCAACGACAGTTATGCCAAAACCAACCGAAAATTTTTTTAAATTTTTATTATACAATTTTTGTATAACTAGATGGATCCCGTCAAAATTTGACGGAGAACAAGCCATCTTATTATTAATCCCCATCTCTTTAATTAAAAAATAATGAAATAAAAAATTGTCAGAGCAACAAATAGAATAAACAGAGCTTAAATATCTCATTATGCACAAAGAATAAGAAATGAGTTAATTAAATATATAAAATCAAAATAGCTTTAAACTAAATTTCTCTGCAAGTATTAAACTGAGACAAAGTGTCAGCGGATAAAATGATCAGTTTTTAAAGCTCTTTCTAACGACATAACATTTAACATAACATTTTCAGAGTTTTTCGTTAGTCACAAGAAAACGTCATAAAATGATCAAGGCAGGATTTTCTTTCTGCAAATCTTCAGTTTATTTAATTCAAAACAATGATTGAATATTGTCTCATTACAACAATCCCTGGCTTCTGATGGATTGTCGTAACTTTCTTTGTTGGCTTCAGATGCGCATGCGCAGAAGTGCCAATTTTGCTCTTACAAAAAATGCTTTGCGTTTTAATATATAGGATTATATATTTTAATAGTAGAGAATATTAAATGATTTGAACAAAAGAGGATTTTGAACAAAAGTAACGGTGATTGAACAAAAGTAATTAGTGTATATATTATTAAAAATTAAAATATAGAATAAAGCATGACATGACAATTAACAACCCTCAAATAAACAGATCAAATTGCACACTTGGATGAAAAAATTTTAACCTGTTTATGGTGCTCTTTACATACACTGTTTAAAACTTAAACGAAATCAAAAACGCGATAATGAACAAAAAAAAAAAAAAATGTCTATCCACATGGGATTCGAACTCTGCTATTCGAAGGATTTAACGATGTCAGGAGGGAGCACGCGACGAGCACATCCCAAGCGTATACCTGCTACCCTATTTTCATTCAGAAGGGACAGGTCCATTCTAATCTGCCTTGACTCTCAGTACAAGTACCTGATTTAGCAACCGATCAACATCCAGCAAGCTCAGCCCCAACGGAGCAGGTAAAAACCTTTTTGCACCCGACTGTACATACTTGATTTATTAACCTTTCGAGGCTGGACAAATTTCTGATGAAAGTAGTAAGAGTAGGATTCTTTGAAAGAATAGCATACCAGTACTTTTGAAAAGAGAAAGAATTCCCGAAATCACGGCTGCAGCAATTTTCGCCAGAATCGTTCTCGAAAATTCGTTTCTCCTGAAGAGATAAAGGATCAACCATATTAGCATTAACCTTGTACTGTACTTCAATCAGCGAATCATGAGAACTTTCAATCACTGCGTTACTATGGAAACCAGCTGGAGTAAAATTTAGCCTTGTACCGAGGTTATTGTTAAATGAATTATTGTTAAATTGGTGGTCCTTAAAAGGGGGCTCTTTTTTGCAATTAATGCGAAATTAATTTTCCTCAGAAGAATCGTAATATTTTCTTGTTTGCTAAGTTGTTTGAGCACGTGTTGAACAAGGCGCACTTTAAACAGGAAATATGAACGATAAATAAAAGACCTGTGCAACGAGGCTTAGGCAGCTGCTGATTGGCTGATGAACGTAGCCAACATCATGACCACGTGATCTATTGCATGAGGAGCTATCCTCATGTCTTGTGTGTTGGACTAAATGTGCCCTCAAGCAGAATTCAAAAATTCAAAATATTTTAAATATTACTATTAAACCATTTTAAAATTAATTTTATCTACAAAAAGACTTGAGCTAAACTGTTTCCCTTCATTTTCTATAAGAAGTAAATTTTATACGATATATGAACAGAACATATCAAAATGAAAGAGCCTTTTACAATATTCTTTCTTCACACAGATACTGAATGAACAGACTATTTCAGACCACTAAATAAACTGTTAATTATATTCACAGGTGTGTTCGCAATCTCTGCTCCCCGTGTGAAAACAGACAGTTTGAAATTAATTCCTAAATACGATACGTCAAACCGACCATCGCGATGCATCGACTGTCGAGAAATTTGATTAAATTTTACTTGATAGACCTTTGAACTTAATAAGATGATTGAAATCAACTCAAATTGTAAATTAAATTAAACTGCAGAAATAAAATCAATCGTTTCTTTCGAAATTTAAAAAAAAACAAATAAAAATTAAGCTTATCACAAAGAATGCAATTTACGACTTGTCTGCGCATTTACATTTAAAACATTTTGGGGGAGACTCAGAGAATCGTAGTTGTTGTTTCTTTCCGAGCGATCCCTACAGTCTCAAAAAAAACTTTTTTCCCCCTAATACATTCAAACTTGATGAAATTAAAATTTAATCGATCAAACTCCCACGCTTACTTTGCATGATAACGACAAACCTTTAACTTTTCCTTTCTCTCTCTCTCTTTTTATTTCTTCCAACGTCGCCATCGCGGATGGAACTAGATTATTCTATTCTTTCTTTTTTATTCGCTTGTTGAATTTCCTATTCCGGAAAACTTTCTCTGTCGAGTAAAAGTAGAGGGGGTCGGTATTGCAGAGTTAGTGGAGAGGGGGAAGGAGGTAAACGGGCGAGATGATACCCTTACTCCCCTTCCCCCCTCCCCCCCCCCCATCCAGCTTCCGTTCCCTTCTCTTTCACTCCTTCCATCTTCTCTTATTCCAACAATCGATGTTCACGCGGAGAATCTCTTCAAACTCAAGCTCTTCTCCGAGGCGATGGAAATTGGACTTGGCGACATATGGACCCCAATGTATTCGATGCCTCCCTTCCCCTCCACCATCCCTTTCTCTCCATCCACTACCCCTCTCCTCCAACTTCCTCTCATTTTCTCTTCTTGTCTGTTTGCTTTAACGTCAGAGGAGTCTCCCAATTTTCCACAACCCCCC
>JAHWFO010005786.1:871821-949635 GCA_023313115.1 Rhysida immarginata | reverse complement strand
ACTAAGTTGCGACAGTCAATCTTATCGCGCAATCCCAATCTCACGAAGTCAAACAACAAGTAAACAATTTATTTATTTATAATATTCTACTAAAGTGAATTTCGAAAAGGAAACGTGTTTATTTACCAGAAGCTTTAACATAAATTGTCGGGCATTTAAAATATATAAGTGACCCAACTCCATCTCGCGTTTAATTTCTATCTACATGTATTACGACTATTTCATTTTTTTTCTTGCAAAACGTGGCATCAATTCTTCACATTTATCTCTCATTCTGTTTTTCTTCTTTACATTACGAATACTGAAAAAGAAGAATTATTCAAAAATAAGTAATAAATGGACTCAAGACTGTTTTAACTTAAATATCAAAAGACAACCGACCTATTTATAACAAATTCCTTAGAACTCGTATATAAGAATTTTTATGAGTAACAGATAAAAAAATAAGTGTCACCTTTATTTTCAAGAAGCGACTGTGTAAATCAAAATTTCCCTTGTGTATCTAACAGTAGAATATTAATATTAGGAGAGACCAGGGATAGATGATACATTTTTTAGTTTTTATTTTTTCGAATTTTTTTCTAAAACTTTAGAAAGTTTATTGTTTTGTTTTCTTTTTAATCGGCCAATGGTAATTTTCTTGTACGAGGCCTGTTGTTCGTAAAATATTTATTTGACTACGTGAAGAGTCTCAATAGTAAGTTCATATTGTAATATCTTAGTAAAAAAAATAATGCCCAATTCATTTTAGCAAACAAATGTTTATTAAAAAAAAATTGAATAACCTTTTGAGATAATAGAAATATCAGGAGTGGGAAAAAATGGCATTTTCAAGTTAAAGAAATTGCAACTTGGAACTCCATAAGGCTTCACTTGAACAATCTGAAATTAAAGGTTTAGAATACAGTCGAATCTTGTTAATGTATAACCGCTTAATGTATAATCCCGTTAATTTTTCTCTTGGTCCCGTTCCCTTGAACGCTATTCCTATGTAAATCCAACCGTTTATATTTAGGGTGTCCAAAACTTCAGGATAATTCTCTAATATTCTATTTGACTTTAGAGAATTATCCTTTTTGCTTTGATATAGGATAGTCTCTATCCGAAACGTCAGCTTTTTAGTTTGATTTTATCTATTATTTTTTAATTATTTTTGTTTATTATATCTTATTTGTTTATTCATTTTGTATTTTTAATTAATAACTATTATTTACATTTTTGACCAAAAGGTAGCGCTGGAATTTCATGTACAATTTGTAGAATACAATCTTATCATGCGTGAAATAAGCAGATGAGTTACTTGCGCATTATAAATTCCTCCTATGATTATTTACTCGTTATATTCACTCATGACACGTTGTTACGAATTGTTAGATATATTACATGCCTTATCTTGGCATTTTACCTTCCAACAGTACTATATGGCATCATTAGGACACATGCTACAATTGGCTCTAAGGATGTTATTTTGATGCTTCTTTAAGAAACGCTTCGACACAAGCGATTTTCGAAGATTCAAGAAACTGAATTTAAGACGAATTTAAAACTCCAGCGCCACCTTTTGGTCAAATATGTAAAATATAAAAAAAAATATTTTTTATTATAAACAAATATCCCTCATGTTTCTGAGCATTTCTGTGCAAATCGCATCGTTTTATTGTAAATAATTTAATAATTATAAGGTTTTAAAAAGTCTACTGACTTTTGGATCACTCGGTATATTAAGAAGGTTCGACTGTTTTTCTTATGTTAAAATGAATTGAAAATATGGTGAGAGTTTACCTTTCATATAAACGTTTTGTTTGGCATAGCTAATCGCTTTCACTACTACTTGTTGCATGTGCATCAGATTCAGATATAGAGTATCAACCTACCTCTTGAGAAATGTCTCGACTTGCCACGTTTGATGCATTACGGCCTTCTTCTTCTATGTGTAAAAACATGCGGTCTGTACGAAATGAGAAACTAGCCAAGATTACTCATGTTTTCATTCTCTGTCAGCCTATTACTCATTCTACTTCTGTCCATGCTATTACTCCGAAAAAGTTCTCCACGTTCACTTACAAGGCATATTGAGACTTGAACAGCTGCATGGAAATTTACTTCGCACTGACTAAACATAACAATAAGCTTTCCCGGCTGTTGTGGTGTAATTAAAAAAACGAGCACGCACTCAGTTTGAAAACGAAAAGGAAGCGTTTCATTTGTGATGAGTTAAAAATTTTACGCATGCGCATTGTTGTTATAGAATAAATAGACACTTTCAACATTGTATAAATCCCAATAGGTGTAATAAAATAAGAATGAAAATTTGCACGACTGCCTCTTTAAAAAGGTATATGGGTCATTATTTTTTTAAGAGACGACAATATCTGGAGAAACTTATCTCGCTAAGCTGAGTGAGTGGTGGATACCTCCATTCCAAGAAGAAAATGAAAACTTTATAGTCATACAACAAGAAACTCCATCTCACTGGCAAAGGAAGTTTTGATATTATCTGGATGAAAATCTTCCGCAACGCTGAGGCTGGCCGCTCATCAGACGAGAGAGAATACGACACTCACACGTTAGTCCCAAATAGTACGGATCTAATGCTCTACAACTTTTTTTTTTTCGCCCCTTCACTTCTTGGAAATGTGAATGATATGAAACAAGGCATCACAACAGCTGTTGCAAATGTTGACTTCATAAGGTGTTTGGAAAGAACTGGAGTGTCGTACTTCCCAAATGTCTTGCAATAACCCGTCGCTTGATACAAACATAAGACATTTTGCGCTAAAGCGTCTAAAATATTTGTCTACGTTTGGCGTGCATACAATTTAGAAAATATCTATTTGTTTTGCAGGAACCTACATCACGGCTCGCTAATATTTTAATAATTTACCGTAAAATCTTGAATACAGGCCGGGTATTCAAATACACGCCGGTTTCGAATAAAAGCCGGGTGGGGTGTTAAAAATAGATTAATACATTTCGGGTCATAGATATAAATTCTGGCATTTTTCCTCACTCTCAGATTATTAAACGTCTTTTCATGTTTATGCCTTCTCATTGGCCGCTTCATTTAACCTATTCTAATTTCCTTTAGCGACGGGGAAAAGTCAGGGATTTTTTTTGTAACCGGGAAAAGTCAGGGAATTTTACAAAATCAGCAAAAAAATGCGAAATTGGAACGAAAAATTTGAAAAATGTTGATAATGTTCGATCAAAATAGATTTTTTTTGGTGCTGGTGGTCAGGGAAAATTACGTGATAAACCGAGGAAAGTCAGGGAATTTTACGAAATCGTTTTGCTAGGCACCCTGTTATTGGGAATAGCCGCTAACGCCGGGTCTCAAATAAACGCCGGTTTCGATTAATCGCCGGGAGGGGGGGGGTCCAGACCATTGAGACAAATAGACGCCCGGGCTTGTATTCAAGATTTTACGGGTAAGTGTTCATTTAATTATATGAGAGAAGGAGTGGTTTGTAATCATTGAATTAATAAGTAAACCTTCCTTGGACCCAAGTATTTTTGGATTATATTGTCTAGCAGGAAACTTTTGCATTTTTAATTAAAAATTACTAATTATAAAAAAAACAAAAACAACTGCAGTGAGTAAGACAAATTCTTAAAAGAAATAATTCTTAAATATATATATTTGAAATTTAGCTATAAAATGAAATAACATGAAATAATCAAATTATTATGCAAATGATATAAAAATATCCTGCGTTTTTGCTTTTAGTGGGGTTTTTTCCCTTTTATGCAACAATTTCAGCGTCAACCCTTCAAAACTTCCACTTTTTATCATGAAGAGGAATGCCTAAAGAATGATTAGTAATCTAATTATAATAAATTATTCATTGCATTTATCAATAAACAAATAATTAAAAATTAAATATAATTTATCGACACCTCTTCAAAAGAAAAAAAAACTTATTTAAAAAACGGAAACGATACATTATCTTAAAACTGCTTATTCTCTTTTCTTGATGTTCCCCATTTGCACCTTCTTTACTTTTCTACTCAGTCCTAATTTCCTTTCCCTTTCTCTCGGTGTCGGCGGCTATTCATTTCTGTCACTTCATCCCAGGTCCATTTATGAAACCACCATCCCTAGCAACACAAAAGAAGCCCATAATAAAAATGTGAAAGAGCACAAGCGTCTCCTTTTTCCTTTGCCGATAACTTAGACACGTGCACGGAGGAGAAAAGAGGAAGTCGAGGAGACGGGGGGGGGGGGGCAACATGTTGGCCTCATGACGTTAAGCCTTGTTTACTGCTATATCATCTCACCTGAGCTCGACCCGTCGATCCCAGCGGATCAGAGCCCTAGCAAAACGCTTTTACCTCGCCCCTCGTTATCGTTTTAATGCTGCATGTGCTGAGGGAGCCGCTGTTTCCGGGGCAACCGATTGTCACGTGGCGTCCCGCACCGCACCACCAACAAGGTAAACACAGTCAATTTGGCGAAATGGCTGCACGTTAATTAAGCCCTGTCTTCATTGACGCCTTATTTATGGCTCTATTAATGGTGGCAAATCGTCTCCCCCTTCTATGACTCGAGCTATTTTACCTTCTCTCCAACAACCCCACTTCCTCCCTCTCTCTTTTCCAACATTACAACTACAACACACACACACACACTAATATTTTCCTCCAAGGTAAAAATGGGATCTCCTAATATAAAGCAGCACAAGTTGCTTCAGTTTCAGAGAAACGGCGCCCGAGTCAAAAGGTGTCCCCAGGAAAACCCTTTGTCGTAAACGATATGGCTTGACTGAAACTCTTTACATAAAAGTTGTGTCGTTCCTAGCTGGCTTTTCATAAGCAGTTAACACCTCCTCGCGATAAAAACGCGCAAAAGAGAAGCGTATTAAGAAGAAAAATCTCCTCCTACGCTATAATTTTTTTTTCCTGAACAAACTACAGAAACAAAAGCGCACACCCTCGGGAAATAAAAGCTTCCCCGTTGCGTTCTCTACTTCGTTGGTCGATATGCTTACAATATATATAACAACAACATTTGATAAATCCACGAGTCAAGGCTTAAAGTCTAACCATCTGAAACTCGTTCGTTAATGATATACAAAATCTAGCATTAGTACACAAAAACAACATTTTTCCCTTCAAACACATAAAAATGGGTGATCCAACATTAAAGAATCTATTTTTAAAAATTATCATTATTATTATGATTTTGGCCGACTCGGTGGCCGAGAGGGTTAAGGCGCAGGTCTTTCTGCTCTCGAAACCAGCGAGTCACGGGTTCGAATCCCGCCGAGGGCATGGATGTTTGTGTTTGTCCCTTTTCATTATCATCCTTTCATCATGCGGAAGGCAACGGGAAACCACCGCATTATCACTCTTCCCTAGGAAACTGTAAATGGATAGCTTATGTCCACACAGTCACCAGAAGTCAATTTCGACTTGAGGGAACTCAACAACATTATGATTTTGATCATCCTATTTCGATAAGTACATTAACATGCAAAAGGGATCGTATTATAATTGGTCCAACATAATATGGTTCACAATGATGAAATTCACATGACGATCATGCGAAGAATAGTTTGGTAAGTCACAAAACAAATTAGCTTCATGAAGTCCAGCATATCCAGTATCACAGTGAAGAACTGTAAGAAATAAAGAACAAACAGAGTGATCCAGTAAATCAGCGGTTCTCAATCGTTTCACAGCCGCTACCACAAAGCAAAACAATTCACGACCGCTTACCACTACAACAAAGCAAATAAAAAAAAAACATTGCCAACGACCCTTTGGGCCCTTCGGAGGTTTTCCCGTTCAAGTATCACCAGTTTACCTAAGCGTACCACCGGTTGAGAACCGATGCGGTAAACCAATTATTACGCGTTTAGATATTGCACCATCATCGGAGGCAAAACAGCTACACAGGTAGGGTCGGTGCAAGGGTAACTGGCGCCTCTAGGCAAAGAAAATTTATGCGCTCTATATCATTAGTATTTGTCGGTCGCCTAATGGTAAAACCGAACCTGTACAGAGGTGTGAAGTCGACAATCGACAATCAAACAGCGCAGGGAAGAAAACAAACGAGTGGTCCAGGGAATACCGACATTTCGTTACAAGACAAATCTTATTAACGAGACATTGTAAGATGATAAATGATTTAACATTTGGTTTTTTGATTGTAAAATTGAAGTTGTAAAAAATGATCTTTTCATTGTTTTAACAAAAAAAAAAAATGCATGATTTTAGGATTTCTTCTGTTTTAATCATGAGCGACGCTTTTTAAATAGACTAATGATAGAATAAAATGACCTTACATTCACGTTATTTATGTTAAAATATGCAAGCTTTACTGCATAAATTTATGATTAAATTTGTGATACATTCTTTTAATTTTCAGCTGTGAGTCTCGCAAATTCTTCGGAGCGAACTGTGTTTGTCGCGAATTGTCTTGTAACGAAATGTCTAGTAACCAGGGGAAATAGCTAAGAAGCCAGATGAAACCTAGTGAACTCATCCAGAGGATAAAAGGAAGTACTTTCCCATCAGGACGGTAAAATAAATTGCTGATTGACGAGGAACATGGAGGTTTGGTTTGGTTTGTTTGGTATTAACGACCTTTTCAACTGCTATGGTCATTTCAGGACGGCGTTATAGGGGCCGCAAATTTTGCCTCGCAAGGGTTCTTTAACGTGCAGCCGGCAAACGACTACACGGGACCAACGGCTTTACTTCCCTTCCGAAGGAAGTGCGTGATCTCAGGATTTCCCCCTGAAAAATCCTCGTCGTCCTCGGCCGGGATCGAACCCGCGTACTCGGGCATCAGAGGCGACCACGCAACCGCTGAGCCACCGAGGCCGATGGAACATGGAGGAGCTAGGAGATCCAGTATTCTGGAAAGATGGCAGTTTGGATGTCGTCAAAGTTGACGTCCAGGATGTGATATCTGAGGGAACTTCTAAAGATGAGCGGGTGATCCAGAATATCTGCAACCAGGGGATTGGGATGGTCCTTCATCTTCGGAAGCAGCTTCTTCAGCGACTCCTGGACGTGGTTTCCAATAGTAGGTATACCGAAATTGCCAGTAATGGAAGTATTAGTTGCTACTCTCCTGTCGAGTTGGGCAATGGTGAAGTAAAACATGACAGAATTTATACTACAACAGAAGCAAACTGTCCACTAATCATAAAAATTGGGATTTACCATATAATTGGTGGATATAAAGCCGCTGCTATTGTAGAAGACAGCTTTAACAGTGAAAGCGTTCTGATTATCCAACAAGGCGAACGGAAGTCTCTTTTGGGATAAGAAGACACAATATTGGGCAATTCAAAACTATTTTTTTGTTGATATCCTGTGCTCTGGGGACTTCAAAGCAATCCGAAATAAAATGGGCGGGATGCGCACTATGTAATTACTGTCCTTCCATTTAGAAACACCCTAATGATATGGCAATGATAGAAATAAGGTGGTTAAATTTTGCTGTTTACACATACCAGTAACTGATTCATATTTGCCTACATAAAAGACACTGTATCCGACTATCTTATTGTATACCAATTTCAACTTTGTTATAATAAATTTAGATGAATTCGAATAGATCGGGGCAGAATAAATATAACTGCATGAATTTTGCGAGAGTATTCATGAAAAACCTTGTCACTTGATCACTTTAAATTAAGCACTTTTGTTGGTGTTCATTAAAGTCTGCGTTAGACGGTCGTTCCCTTTCATATATTTTTTTCATCAACGTAAAGCTTGTTTCTTGAAGATAGTGGGAAAGAAATATAACCCTCTTGTAATCACTTCAAAGAGCGTCACACTAATGGACGCAACTTACATCCGAGCTGTAATAAATTTTTCTGTCAAGATGGTGCATACGGTTACGGCAGTTAGTGAAAAAGTCTTGAAATAAGGCCAACATTGGGTCAGAAAGAACTGAAACTCGGTGCATTTCAAAAATAAACTTTTTCTTACGGGGCCAACTGATGGATGCCGTATATCGCACAAGACCGCCACAACAGTCAGCTAATGAAAAGTAGCAACTGACTCATGTATGACGTTTGCAACAAACTCCGTTGAACTGCGTTACCATCAAATGTGTGAGCCAGAACGACTATCACTTTGAATACATGAGAGCTGAAGACAATTACACACCTCTCCCCTTTATTCTGAACTGTAATTCTTGATTATATCTTAGCTGACATCATGTTAATAAATATTCCAAGTGTGTACACAGTTTTGAGACGCCCCGTAAACGAAACTCTCTTTTATCTTTAGTTACTTCATCACTCGATTCTCACTGCCATCCTCAAACTCACTGGATAGCGCCTCCCAAAATTTATAGCTTCTAGCTCCGTTTTTTTCAAGAGTTGTCGTAATTAACATAAATGATTTTCAGTTCGTATTTAAAAAGAGAATATTTTTGGTCTATATCAGCTTTATAGATTGAAACAAGAATGTGACTTAGCCTTTAATGCAAAAATCTAAAGGAATAGGAATTAAGCTGAGACAAGGTGGTAAATTCTACCGTCCATTCCGGATGAGCGGCCATTCTATTTTACACCCATCATTTGCTTTGAGTTTCCTCCTACGCTACAATTTAATCTTGCACATCCTCTCTTTTACCACCGTTTTATTCTCTAGCAGGGGGGGTTATAAAGCGAAATTACCAAATAAAAATATTTTAACGTTTCCAGTTAATCAATAAGAGCATCGGACGACTCGGAAAAATAAACCCAGCTTTCGAAATGAATTTCTCTTTACCTAACGCTTTTACTATAAAAAAAAGTCACACAAAATCGATTTCAACCAGCCCGTGCAAATTTAAGCACCATCGTGGAACCACTTTTAGAGAGGAGACAAAATTTCGGAAATTTACGAGCTTTCACCGTACAGAAAGATAGGACCAATTGTTATGTACCACTGGGACGAAAGCGCATAGATTAAACACTTAATACACTAATAAAGGCAAGAAAAATGTATTAAGACAATATTTGATCTATCTACTCTTGAGACTGAACGCCTGATTGCCTCGTTTAGTAAGATTCCAATAATTTACCTTCGAGGCAATCTCACGAACAACAACTATTACGCTCAAGTATAATGAGTATCTCTTGTTCATATTCACTTTTCAATATATTCACACGGGTTTCTCCTTCTCATTATTCTTAGTGTCAGCAGATAAGCCTTGCTTAGCAACGTGTAACTCATTGATTGACGTATAATTGGATCGTGGTTAGAAAGCCTTTCAATAGGCTCGGCCAAATGTTATTTGAAGATAAAATTGAAAGGCTAGGATAAAATCAGTATTAATCAGGAGGCTTATTTCACCGTTATCCAAGTAATTGATAGTAAACAATAAGATCAGCATTAATAATGGGGGGTTTGGTGACTCCTCGGTTTTTTTGGGGTTTTTTTTGGGGGGGGGATAACCGTCCACAAACATTCATTTAACTGGTGGACCGTTCCAGTTATTTTAGCGAGGCTGATTGGTCTTTAGTTGGCGATATTAGATTTTGATCCGGATTTGTAAATTGTAAATTGTAAACAAGAAGTTAATCCTCCCGAGGAAGGTATAGGAAAGACTGGGAAAGTGGTTCAGGGCTGTGGAGTCGCCGGGCGTGGAGCCGCACGGGCGTGGAGCCGCACGGGCGTGAAGTCGCCAGCGTCAGAATTTCGCGAGAACAAAGCAGAGGAAACAACTAACAGTGCAGTCCAAAGTTGACATTTTCCAAAACCATAATATTTTATATTTTTAAGAATACTATATTCATATCATTTATAAATAATTATTAAGAAAACATAAAATCTGTTCAGAAAGCACTTTACAAAACTTAAAAGGTTAGACTAAAAACTTAGAGGTTAGCAAAGACTTAAAACTCATTCCATTAGGTATTGCTAACTTATATACAAGCGTTCCTTTCGATGAATCCACCCTATCAGAAATGTTCCTTCAACAAGAAAAGGCTCCACAATACGGATAATTACTGAAGAAGACTGTTCTCATTCCAGACGTTGCCGATTGTTGATAACATTGTGCATTCGGGTTGTGAGCTAAATCTCATCATTGACATATGCCATGGAATATCGACTTGTTGATTCTGGCAGAGGAGGACAAATTCTAGAGTATAGAGATTTTTCCTTCCGAAGGGAAAAAGTAAATGGAAATGTTTCTCGCTATAAGTGTTCTAATTACGGATCTACCAAATGTAAAGCAAGATTTCGCTTGGAAGATGGATGCCTTATCGTCTATGGAGAAGAACACAACCATTTTCCAGATGCGACAGTGGTGGTTAGATGAGATGTGAGAAATTCTCTAAAATGAAAAATCGAAGAAGCTCCCACGCAGCCTGTAAAACAAAGCTGCAATTTTACGAAATCGTTTTGCTAGACACCCTGCAAAGTTTCAGAGATTACTCAATCTCACTCGGTATTGCGGCCCAGAGATTAAAAAATATACTACATTTGAAAATCAAAAAAAAATTTCCAGGCCTGGAAAGTTTTGGAAAATCAATGGTTTCTGACTTAATGTTTTCTTAATAATTATTTATAAATGATATGAATATATTATTCTTAAAAATATAAAATATTATGGTTTTGGAAAATGTCAACTTTGGACTGCACTGATAGTTGTTTCCTCTGCTTTGTTCTCGCGAAATTCTGACGCTGGCGACTCCACAGCCCTATACCTAGGAAAGTAGCGGAAGCCCTGAGATCATCTATTTTTACCCTTTTATCTCACTTTTTAACCCCCCCTCCCTAATTTTTTAAATCGAAAAATTGATTTTCTCGTGCGTAGTATTTAGAAAGTGTAAAAGAGCTCTATCTTCTTTCGTTTCTCATCATTTCCGGTCGAATGATATATGACATGCCATATGTTGCCATAGTTCAAAAGACCAAGTAACTGCCACCCCCACAATTCCGACCCCATTGGGACAATTTGGCCCAAACTTCATAGTAATGTTGATCTTGTTTAGAGGAATCTGCTTACCGAATTTCACTCCTTCATATGCATGAATACGCGTAGACCTTTTGGTCCGCTCTAATTCCCGCCACCGAAACTCCGACCCCAGTGGGCCAATCAAAACCAAACTAAATAGTGAAGGTGCACATGCCCATAGTAAGCTACATTCTGAATATCAACCTTCTACCTCAAAAAATTCGGAAATTATGAAGGGGATGGACGGACAGACAGACAGACGGACATTGTGAAAACAATAAGTATCTCCATTCTTCCGCTACTTAATAATGAAGATTATAATGAAGATTACAAATTTCGCAGATTCTGGAGCATTTGAAGAGTGATTCGATGGCATTCGTTGACGATCTTTGTCGTCAATCTTCTAAAGAAGCCGGTCGAGTTGCGACGAGTTTCTGACGAAGACTTTTTATCGATATACTCAATACCGGTCGGAATCTAATTCGAAGATATTTCTCGACGTAGATATTCAACACCCAGAAAAGTGAAATATTTGGTTCTGGCATTTTTGGTGATGGTCTCGCTAGTCCTTTTTTCTTACTTGGTAATTTGAATGCAAAGATATATTTAGAATTATTGGAAGACAACACTGACCCAGTGTTCACTGATCTTACAGAGAATGATGAGCATTACTTCGAAGACTTTATATTCCAATAGGACGGAGCTCCTCCACATTATGCACTTCCTGTTCGACAGTTTTTGAATCAAAAGTTTACGTGTCACTGAACTGGAAGGGTAAACGCTACTGAACGGTCTCCCAATGCGATCGCCAAATTTCTTTCTGTGAGATAACTTTTTGGGGGATTACTTAAAAACTAAAATTTCTCCTCAGCCGGCTTTAAAAAATTTACGGCAACGTATTGCCATCATATACCACTTTCTAAATTAAATCACTTCTCCAACAGATATTTGACTACGTGCATCCTAGATCCATCTCATTTGGAGCACTATTTCCAGGTTTTACGTTCTCCGGTCAGGTACAGTGATGATGATTTACAAGACCAAATAAAAAATAATAAAAAGGCCAATCTAGTCCTGGAGAACCCAGTTACAATACCTCTTTGTTATTTCTAAGCCATTCCAGATCTCATTTCCCGATGAGTCAAGGGTCATCTCTTTGCTCATAATGAAACGACAAAAGGTTGAATGCCACTTCTCTTTCGTGCTTAATTATATAAATACACCTTTACTTAAAATTTCAAAAGGACATACATACAGTTTAATGAACATGATTTCTAGGCATTAATTGTCCTTTTTTTAAAAAAAATCTCCATAAAATCCAAACAATCTTTTCTCGAAGTAACCTCATTAGAAGGAAGATTTCTTTCATTATTTTTAATTTTCCACCTTTCCTTCTTTAATTTCCTCCTGTATGTTCGTTCACTTCGTTTCCACCTTAATTGGACTTGATGTACTATCACGTGGCATTATCTTTTTTTATCTTTGCTAGCAAAATTGCATCAGCAAAAAACAAACCTGAAAAAAGCAAGGACAAAAATAACTTCCAAGCTCATATCCGACGTGTCTGTTCCCCTTAATACAGAGTGTTTTTCTCCTCGAGTGGCCAATTTTACCAGTCATCTCCGAAGAGTGTAATTTCCCTTGACGTGTATTAAAAGCACAAGCAGCGAATTAAACAGTGCATTATTGACATCCTTTATCTTGTAGTACGTGTGGAATTCGATCGACGACAGAGTCGCATCTGTCTTTTTTTTTTTTAACTCATTCGTCCACTTTGGTGCCCAACAAAAGGGTGGGGGCGGAAAATTGGAGAAAAGGAGAAAAATTGTGACCTGATAGCAGTTTTCTTCAAGGTCCCAATCACCGCCACATAATGATAGGATCAGACATGGGGAGTGTGGACTATCACTTCCGGCCCCCAGGAGGTGTCACGAAGGATCCAGCGTCCTTCTCTGCTGACTAAGAATGGGTTTTCTTCGCCGGGGGGGATTCTCCAATCCTTACTCGCCATCTTGTTCTCGCTGGTGAGTAAATGGTAACGTTATTGCGACGACAATGGCACAGAGAACGGGCGAATTCCGCTCGGACAAAGAAAGAAAAGTTTTCCGGATGTTGACACTTTGTCCGAAAATTGAATTTAAAAAAAAGTTATTGGTCATCATCGACTGGTGGCTTTAAGATACCAACACCCTCAGAGGGATCTTTCTCTGAAGACATTACAGTAAGTGCAATATTACATACATGAGCGTAAACTGACCGAAATGTTGACGCGCCCCTCTACCCTATCAATGAAATCAATAAAAATAAAGAAGTTCTAATTTTCGATCGAGCTGAATATGGATTCTTTTATAACTAGACCCTCATGGATTATGAATATTCTGTGTTCTAGAATTGAATAAACTGAAAATTTATTACAGAAATCAAAAGTATGCTTCACAGATTCATTTCTGGAAGGTCATCATCACATGATTTCAATAACGAGCCTGATTAATATCTATTTATTACTGAAAGTAGAAAAGAAACATTCCATAGTTGGCATGGAGCCACTATTATTGTTAGTTTAAATACATTTTGGTTATTGTTTGTATGAAGACTTTTGCATCATCCATCCTTTCATGAAATTTTATTTATATGAAAAGCATACAACAATGCACAGTTTACACTTTCAAGTATAAAGCAATATGCTCCGACATAAGGAAAACATATTAACACGACAAACAAGCCTTGTTGTCAATCGTGCAACGTACAGGGTGGATTTACTGGGGTAAGATCACATTGGGCTAAAGCACTGATTATCATTATCTAAACACTGGAACAAATACATGCGTCTTGGGATACCAAAACATAATGACAACACGCTTTCTAAGTATTAATAACATCAGAAAATAACATGGCGTCCCAATTTGAAAGTCAGTTTCCCTTAGCCTCTGCTTATTTCTCGTGCACTCGGGGTCGGTCTATCATTAAGAAGTCCGGAAACCCCGTTCGTAAAGTCCTAATGAGCTGAGGCCGAACTACAGGCTATTGTTGTCATCGTTTGTTTGCTGATGTCAGCCGGTCTCGTGATCTCACGAATTCCCCGAGACTCGGTTATGGCGAGCCCGGCAAAGAACTTTTATTGTTGGCAAATGACCATGTTGATTTGGCTCTGCTCCAGCTAAAGAATAAGGGAAAAGGGTTGAAGTTGGAAAGGGAATAGGGGAGGGGGGATCGGACGGGAATTAAGGGGGTGGCGAACAGAGGGTAGATGGAGGGGTAGAGTTTGATGAAAAGCCGGGCAAGCAAAAGTTTCGCCACGGCTAACAGGGGAGGGGGGGAGATAGGAGGATGGGATTTAGTTGGCCGGAAAGTTTTGGCACACATTCATCGGCGCATGCGAGTGAAAAGGGGTTATGATTCTCAAAAATCTCATCTCTCGGCGATTAATAAAATTCGACTGACGCCTTCTGCTGTGGGCAAAAGAAAAACGAGCATTTCAAGCCAGGGCCGTTGAAAACGAAAACAACCCGCCATTTCCACTATATTAAACGAGGGCGAAAGTTGCCACTTGGAACGAGACAGTTTTTCCCTGGAACCGCCATTAAATACGAAAACGATGAAAACTCGGTCCACAGCAACAGCAACGAAGGCGGAATCGAAACAAATTTTATCTTTCTCTACCCATATCATCAAAAAATCATTTTCGTAACGTCATTGCATTCAACAACAATCTGAGTGATGATGCTTCTAGACTTACTTTCAACAATCGAACACCTTTTGTGTATCTGTATGTGTGTGTCTGTGTGTGTGTGTGTGTGTGTGTGTGTGTTACTCGTATACCGACGTCTACCTATAAACAATTTTAGAGATTTATTCATTCATTTTAAACAATTGATTTTATCCTCACCCTCATTTACTTACTATTTTCTTCATCTAAGCCTACCACAATTCATGAAAAGTCCTATTACAACTTTAAAATCGTTTAATAAACCTAAAAAAAAATAAAACTGTAATCACGGCCTCTTATTTATTCGGTATACTCTGGTATACAAAAGTCCTTTCTTAGTTTTTATTTTAAAGATGGTCTCAAGCCCGAAGCGCCGGATATGGTTTCCTTCATTGTCTGGAAATTTAAATTCTAAAGCAGTGATTATACGTATTTTTCTTGAATTCCTTAATAAAATAAAAAAACGATCTTTTTAATATCGATGAGCGACGCCCCATTTAATGAGTAGCGTCCCGGGTGGCCTCCAATAATCGAGCCCTGAAATTGATTAAAACGATTAATAAAAAAGCATAATCATATTAACCTGAATTGAATGGACATCACTTTTTGTCGCTCTTCAAGTCATTTTTAATTAGATAAACTTTACATTGTTGCCTTAGCTTGCACCTTGATTTTTTGACACCGTCAAATTTTTTTCTAAATTGTTAAAAAGAATACTATCTCAAAAATGATAAATTTCTAAAAGAAATGCTGATTTTGATTAGCTATTTTATTTTGCACTAAAGCTGCTATGTAAGTTTAGTTGGCTTAACATTAAACAAAAGCCAAAGTCCAGGGTTGATTCAAAATTAACAGTTGGTTTCATCGGACTACGTAGGATACTCTCTGATTCCTTGAACGTTTATCATCAGACACGCGCGTTCTTCCTGTACCTTTTACACAAACACTTTATTTTCTCGGAAGGATGTTTTGTATATTTAGTGGAGTAATTACGTAACTTCAACGAAATTAGCTTTCTCCATCTCGGAGTGACTTCTAAAACTCAGGCAGTTCCTGTTTCATTTGGTTATTAGAAACGGAATCAACCTCGTTTGAAAGTGGATGAATGATGTTGAGTAACCCTGTATTATTAACTGACTTATAAAATTGCGCAGACTCCACAATCCTGTAACTTTGAACATGATGTATTCTTTTGTAGCTATTCTAGCGCGGCCTGGTCGGCAACGATGCTGAGGTATCTTGCTGTCGAGGTACCATTCTAAAAGTTATGAAGGAATGTAACTCGTATCATGAAAAAAGTTCGCCACATTATCCCACGACGAGTCCATAGTCTGTCTGATGTAATTTTCGCCAAAAGCTGTTCCTCCTATTTGCCGCAACGAAATTTTGTTGCAAGATCTATTTAATATATACGACCGGTCGCGAACATGCCGTCTAGAAAGCAACAACCAGAACAAATTCAACTCTTCAGATCTTTCGCTGTGCGTGCGTTAGGGGAAACTAGCCCAAAATGGCAAATTCGGGCAAAATAACATTTGTATTCCTATACTTCATCGTTAGATGGGACCGAAGTTTAACGTTTCATCTTTTAAGCTCGGTTTCGTATGTTTCTCATTTAAAAAGGAAGGAGATCGACCGCGTGGCGTGGTTCAGTCGTTATAGCCAAACTGGTCATTACGTTGGTAAGTATAGTTTCAGTCTCGTGCAGATTGGTCATAGAATCTGTTTAATGTCAAAGATGATATATGAAATATGTGTATCAGACTATTTAGTGATAAATGGGTATAGCCGCAAATGACAAGAGAAAAGTTTATGGTGTCGTGAGCAAAACGACACACTTGCTGTGCGGGCAAAATGACATTATTGTATACAAAAGGAACGGAACACACTCAAAAAGAAAAAGTCTGATGATGTGCCATGCATCTACTGTAATGGACTTTACTCATGTTCGCGATCACGGGAATGCTGAATTCAATGTCAGAAATGTAAAAACTGGAGCCACGAAGTACAGGGTCTTATAATTAAAGTTCCATTTAATTAAAAAAAAACTACTGGACCAAAAGCTATAATAATTGGTATTATTATACAAGAGGGCATGGGAAGCTCATACCCACCAAAAAAAAATTAGTTCAAAAGGTCACCACCAGCATGGAATGGCGCTCTATGCAATATTCGTATACGAAATTAGATTACGATCTGTAAGCGATTTGGAGGAGAAAATGGAAGAAAACCCCTTTCTTCACCAACGATCGTGTTTTATTTGGTGACCCTGTTTGGTGCCCTGCATCGTATCTGCTACTGTAGAATAGATATCTGCAGAACGGGGAGTCTGATATTGTTCCATTCCTGTTTGCAGTCTTTCCAGACGCCCCTCAATGGTTATTAAACGGCGTCGAGCAAGGGCTCGTTTCAATAATCCAAATCCACAGAAACCCAATCCAAGACCTAATAATCAGAAATCTAACCCTTTCTGATGGTTAGATAGGAGAAATTCTCGTTCTGTGAGCCGGGTGCCCGCCTCCCATTGGGCTTTCAACCATGACAACTTGGTTGTCTTTAAGAGACCTTGTGACAGCATGGCTGTCCGGGTGTCTGCGATAGCCCAATTGGTAGAGGCGTCGACCATGACAGTCGAGGTTCCTGGTTTGAATCCAGGTCGCAGAATTTTTCCTTCCATTTTTCGATTGAAAAATCATTATTTGCTTTGGACTGATCATACGATGCAGGGATTGGACTGAGAACATGCTGCTGATATTAAAGGGAGTTAACCTTAGCCTCCCTGTCCACTCTTCTGATTGTGAGTGTACTTGCCGTTGTACGAGTATCCCGTAATCACCATAAATCGTTTGAAGAACTTTCCTTACATTCCTTGGACCACTTTTGATTTATGACTTCTGTCCACGTAAACGGCAGAAAAATCGCTACAATCGTTGAGGTAGACGTAGGATTCATCCAAAGTGACAACGTACTTCCATCTTTCGTCTGCGAGGTAACCCACTTAGAGCCTTAGAGAACATCCATAGAGAAATTTCGTGTTTTACAGGTGCTAATTATAGCAGTAACGTACCCTTCCCAATAAGGTCCGATTTTCAGAGACCTATTTTCATGACATTTATTGCTTTCGAATGAAACACAGCAAAGCGGATGTAATAGTATCATTTTACGTGCTTTCTGTCACGCGTACGTGCGCGTGACCTGCAACATTCACGCAATATATCTTTACCAAATATCGTAATTAACCTTCTGTATAATCAAGTTGGAACAAAGTAAAGCTATTCTCATCCGCCCTACTCACCCGACCAGGCATCTAGCGGCTTCTTCCCACGCATGAAGTACACGCTGCGTCGACGCCGTTTCCAAGATAAGGAGATCGTCCTTAATATGGAATAGTTTCTTAGAAATCGCTGGGTTCAAAAACGGTAGAAAACGATTTTCATTGGCTACTTGCCCACTCAGTCAGTCAGTCATTCCACTCCAGTTTTTAGAGTCAAGCTTCGAGAATCACATCTAAAGAATAATGGAAAAAGATTGGAGTGGCAGAAGAGAGAGAAAGAGAGAAAGAAAGAAAGAAAAAAAAAGAAAGAAATATCCAAATAAACCCTATTAACGTCGATGATGAAAATGAAACTCATCGAATTACTTGAAATTCGCGATTAAACTTAATTGCCTCTGACGAAGGAAAATTCGGATCGTGCGGTGACGTCGATACACGGCTGCAAATATTCTATTACAAAACACGATCTCTTGATGGCGCAATAATTTCATTCCCTGAGGGGAGGGAAGAGAAAAGAAGATTGTCTTTCCTTTCCCTTTCTACACCTTCGAGTTTTTCTCTTTCCCATGCGAGGGGGCCTCCCCGTGGCGAAACGGTATACACGATCATCTGAACGGTGATCGGAATCACGTTTCCAGGACGACGCAGCAAGACGAGAGAATTGTTTAGAGTCAGGTGGTTTCGTTTGGTTGGATGACGACGAAAATACAATTATAAGAAGGGAGGGAAAATAAAAACCGGCGAGGAAGGAGAAAAACCACTAGGAGAATCGTGAGAAGAAAGCAACCATGGAGATTGTTAAAGCTCGAGAGATAGTAGTTGCTCTCTCTCTCTCTCCCTCTCCCTCTCTGTGCGTGTGTGTAAGTGCGGAGAGAGAGAGAGAGAGAGACAGAACGAGAGAGAAAGGGAGACGAGGCGATTGTTAAACGAAAGCTTAATCTGGCAATAGTCGAATCTCTGGCGACGACTGTTGAATCGGCTGGAGAGAGAGAGAGGGGGGGGGGGGTTGGAAGGAAGGAGACCAAATAGGTGGGCAAGCACCTGTTCAACAATGGATGGGCTCGTGGCTCCGAAGGGAAATGCCACCGGTGAACCGCAGCTGGACTCGCTCAATCGAAAGTAAACGAGAGTCGAGAAGGAGTCAGAATGAACCGCGGCCGATAGATTGAGTGAAGAACTCCCGGCGGAGACAATGGGCCTCCTTAGAGGAACACACCGACGGACTAAGAGAAATGGGTCGGGATTAAGGAGCCAGAGTGAGATAACATGATAGGGGTTCTACAGTCAATGGGGAGAGAAGGAGTGGGGAGAGAAGGAGTATTTATCAAATGGAATTTTTTTTAAAGAGAAATCCACCTTTCCTTCTATATTTACCGTTCGAGATGAAATTTTAAACTCTGAACGACCTGAATGCTTCTTCTTTCGTGGGTCAATTTATTACTTGTTCGTAGGTTTAATCCTCTCATTTTTTAAGTATCTCTTAATTAAAAAACTAGCATTACCATCTTCGTTGTTAATTCACAAATAATTTAATAAAAAATAAAATGTCGATGAACGTTTATAAATTATATGTAAATTATCTCTCATGTTATACAAGATACACACAATTCTCTCTTCAAGAAACGGAAAGTGTTTATAATACTACTCCAAAAATAATTTAATTTTAATTTCTATCTTGCTTTCGTTGTGTTTAAAATTTTTCCTTTGCACTTTTAAATGTCAAAGAATTTGATCATTTCAAAAATTACAATCCCTTGGACGAAATATCTCATCCGTTCGTTTTTGATCATTTTTTATGATAAAACTATTCATAATATCCGATAAAATTCGTGATAATTTATAATACATTTAAATTCCTTATATCTGACTCCAGTCTTATAGCATCTGGATGCTTCTCTGCTTTGCACTGCAGCGCAGTACTTCATTTAACTTGCTTGCTATGTATTCCTTATTGAAAAACTTGCTTGAATTCAAAAAATTATTCTTTTCCGATGGTGAATTTCATGATGCTTGATAATATTAAAAAATGTTAAATTAAGCATTTCCAAATAAAGCCTAGGTAAGAGTTTGGGTTACTTTATATCTAGCAAGAAAGCATTTTGCTGATTACTCAGCAAAACGAGAATATAAAAATAAACTGTCATAATTTTGGTGAGCAGAAAGCGGCTATGAACCCTGGACATGGTAAATTCAGATGATACCAACGTCGAAAATAATCATCTTGAAGCATTAAAAAATAACCAGATTTGCACATCGAAATTAAAAGACAGTGGATTAATTCTTGCAGCGCCTGGAATCCTCTGGTTCAAATTGCCAATTGAATTTATTGGGACCGGAAAGATTTTAGCTCATCAGAATTTTTGCGCTTTTTATTTTGAATTATTACAATTAAATATTTACAGATCAACGAAGGGCAACCATATCATAATTTGCAATCGTGTTATCATCGGAAGATTGCATTCATAGCTGGAATTTTTCAGAAAGATTTACTCCAAGCAATCTTTAGAATTCACTAAATCTCTTAGAGCTTACGGCTTTAAGTCTCTGAATTTGCTATGCCAATCATCATTCAAATCACTGTATAGCTGTAATTCCTGTAATGCACATTAATGAAGAAGCTTCTCTGCAGTGTTCATTAAATTTTGCAAGCTTTCCTGCAACGCGCGCTTTTTGCGGTTAATGCTTCCGTGTACTGCATTTCTAATGCCCAATCTTATCTGCATTACAGTTTAGCGCATATAGCAGCATTATGCCCTCTCCAAAATCTAAGAACATGTAAATCGAATAATGTGCGATTAGAGTTCTCGAAAAAGCAATTGGTAACTGGAGCCTCGTCTAAGCTTGTCGTGGTTTGTGGAATCCAACCGAGTGAACTTCACAGCGATTTAAAACAACTTTTAGCGCGAGATCGTTTAGCGTATTAAGGAGTCTTGAACCCCTCTTAGAATAATTCTTTCGCTATGACGACTTGGCCCTGAACGAGTCATCCTGGGACGAACTGTCGGTGAAGCTCAACTATCACGGATGAGCACTTCTTTGCAATGCTCACTTCAAGGAAGATGTAGAGCCTCTTTACAGTGTCATCTCAACTATAGTCTCAACAGTGTCATAAATCGCAAATACAGCCTCTCGTCAATTTAAAGAACCTTTAGTCAGCGGATAAATTCGGATGGTTTCCAAGAACATGGAACATCGCCTTTGCATATGCTGTTGCAGGTGTTTGTGTCGTACTCATATCAACTGGTTGATTTTATTATGCAAATAAAATGCTATAGTCAAGCGAAATATTCAAATTTTACTCTTTCTTATTATACAGGGTGAGGCAAAAAGATGTTAACTCTACGTATATGAGAGACCAAATTTTTTTTTATTTTTCCCAATTTTTTTTCCCAAATGGCCCACAGGGCCTTACAAACAAAAATGGACGGACTCTATAAGTGCATTGAGAGGGATGGGTGCCAAATTGAAACCCTGTAACCAAATCCCTGCCTTGTAATTTAAAGTGATTAAAACACCCATTTAATGTTAACATCTTTTTGTCTCACCCTATAGTATACTACTCGACGCTTAAACTAGCCAACTCGAAGAATTAGGTGTAATGTCAAGCTCAGTTTGATTCCAGTATAAAATTCTCTTCCCAAGATAAATTTAAGGAAACATTTTGGATTACCAGAAGGAGAAGAAAAAAAAATGTTCAAAAATGTTTCCGCCCGGGGACCTTGCGCGTGTGAGGCGCACGTGATAACCACTACGTTTTTTTACAAATTGATTACTTAATGTTGTAATGAAATTTTCCATTAATGTGCTAACGTTTAAAGAACAACATTAATCTCAACACTTAAGAAAACAGATTCCATTGCACTAGAATTTTGACACAGTCTATAGGCTGCATCGAAAAGGTGCTCTTCAAATCGAATTAATAGCAAATTCCTTATTCTTCTTAACTTTAAACGTCTTTTTCCTTCTTCACATGAGCATCAACCGTTTACTTGTGGTTCAGAAAGATAAAGCTGTATAAAAGAAGGGGGGGAGAAGAAAAACTTTGAAAAGAAAAAAGATGATTGTTGAAAAGTACTGATAAGAAGAGGGCAGAGAGAGAGAGAGAGAGAGAGAGAGAGAGAGAGAGAGAGCGAAGGAAGCGGTAGAAGAAAGTTGGGTGGATTGAGACGATGAAGGTTCTGTTTCTTCTCATCTTAATATTCCTCGTATCTTTTTTCCTTCTTCTCTAGTTGTCTGCCTCATGTACCGATGCATAATTTTCCAATCACGGCGAAGCCTCGTTACAGCGAAGATCATTTCCGAGGAAGAGGATAAACTTGAGTGTGCTTCTTGGGTGTATATTCTCTCTCTCTCTCTTTCCTTTTTTTTTCTACCCCATCGTTAAAGAGAGACCTCTGTTTCCCTTCTTTAAATTCTAAGGAATACATGTTGCCCCGACTACGGGCGGGGGTAGTCATCGTCTCTTATCATCATTATCATCATGTGCCTTCTCTAGTTGGGAGGTTGGCTGCCAGTAAATTTCTTCATTACACTAGTATTCTTGGAAAAAAGTGAGTGGTTCTCCATCGCCTTAGTTACTAGAGAACAAACAAAAAGCATCCACGTCACAGAGGAATGTATACGCAAAGTGCATTAAACTAGTGAGACAAACATATTAGCAAAATTATTAAAAAATTAAGTTAATTTTTAAAAACCTCAGTTCGTGCTTTTGTCATTAAAATTTAATGAGACAGACTATTCCCCATCATTAGAGAATAAAATTTCCTACTTTTAGAAGATTTTTATTAATTTTAAATCAGAAGCTTTCCACGTCTTTCTCCCACCCCCTTTTCTTCTCTGTTTGCTTTGGAGGAAATGAAATGTGAATCGCAAATTTCACCCTTCCCTTACACTCATTACGGAACCGTTTTCAATTGTTACGCAAATCCCCAAAGATACCGAGATTTTAATTAGCAACCGATTTCCAAGATGGGCTTTGCGCATGCGTCGTGGGCGACGGGGGACAACGAGAAAGAAACGAGAGGAAAAGGGGTGCGACATAATTCGATCAACGGAGACAAAAGAGTTTTTCTCTCCTCTTTCCTAGAAAAGAGAATTAAAGAAAACGCAAAATTAAAAAGCCTTGAGTGTAGTTGAAGCTTTTTGTGGCGAATTAACGTCTACGCTCGAATTTGTCTCAACTTTTCGTGTGCGCGTCGACAAATAAACACCACTGATCAATCAAAAAATTGTCCGGATGTTCGAATCTCTTATCTATGAAGTAGGCCGTCCAAAAATTGCATTAGCTTTCACTCTGTGTCAAGATTCCTCGAGGTTTCGCGCTACTTTTCCAAAGCCGCCATTCAAAGCCGCGTTTTCTAATTAGGCGGGCAATTCCTCTTCGCCCCATCCACGCACTCTATGCCAAAGCACTTGAATATTTAACGAGCTGCTGAGAAATCAAGTCAAGGAGGGAAGGCCCTGCAACATGAATAACCAAACTCCTCGCTTCCGCCGTTTCAAATCTATTAGGCATTCACGGTCGGGTCCCTGCAAGGGGCATCTCTTCAACTTCACTGTCTCGAGCACGGTCAACCCATAATCGTCCGTCCTTCTTCAATCGTGGAATTGAAAATTCGCTCCATAAATAATTCCCTTCGAAGAATTATGCTCATTGTTGGCATAAGCAGAAGCTGGAAAAGTGGAAAACTACCACGAGCATATGACAAGGAATAATGGATACTGTGGCACCAAATCGTCTCGAACGGCACCAACGATCCAACTCATGTTTTCTTTATGATCTCTATAATGTGATTGTTTCAGACAACCGTACCAAAACCGTGAGTTTGATCCCGAATGACGACGATTCAAGAGGAAACTTCGAAAAGGAAATAAAGCCATTGTCCCCAATAACGGTTTGCTCATTTCATGTTAGAGGATCCATTTAGATAAACAAAGCTCCACTTCATTTAACTCTCTTTCCTTACTAACATTTAAATTTGGCGCATAATCAACATTTTAGGCAAACTCTATCCACCCGTTCCCAAATTCTTTTCTAACTTTTAGCGAACTACGGATATATTAATAGTTCTTTTATATGTATTCCAGAGCATTTATTTATTTCTATTTCTCAAACAAATGCTTCTTTTATATTGTTCAATCACAGATGAAAATTTGTATTCTGAATTTTAAAAATAATTGCTAACTATCAATCTATCATCCTAAAGCAACACTTTTTTTTTCTAGTGTAGAAAAACCCAAACTTATGAGCAGTAAGGAAGATAGAAAAGCTAATGTTGGATGATCCAGTCTTGAAGACAAGACTAAAATCAGTCAATAGCTTACAACGTGGCAAATGCAATCGACAATGTGGCAACAACCAAAGTGCTTGTAAGCTCCGTATGCTTGAAAGGCAACCCAAGTGAGGAATAAGTAAACATAGAACGCAAAAATATGAATAATTTCGCAAAAGTTCGAGCAGAATAAATAAAATTAGTACAAGGGATGAAGAAATGAAAAAAGAAAATCCTCCTAAATAAACGAAGGTATTGTTGACAGGCCCAGGGATTACATCCGGGACGAGCTTTGTACTAAGCGTGCAACGCCGTCCTTTCCCAGTCCTGGTAATAACGGTGAAAATCCTCTTTTCGCGTCTCGGGGTCTTTAAGACTTTACGCAAGGAGCATGAATAAAGATTAGGCGCTCTTGACTTGAGTGATGTTCGTGGGGCCGAACTCTTGACCCCATTCCCGCCCACGTGACCTCTCGCTATCCAATGCACGTTCTGCCGCCTTTCTTCTCCGACAGAGGAGAAGCCAAACTTGCAAATATGCCGAGAGAAATTATTCAGGAAACACTTTTGCCACCAACAACGACGAGAACAGTTGGAATTGATTTTTTTTCCTTTCCTTTTCTACCTACCCCTTCCTCCTCTTCTTCTTCTTCTTCTTCTTCTTCCATTCGCACTTTCCTTCCTTTACTGCTGCTTTCTACCTATCAAAGAGAGGAAAACAATCGAAATGCGCCACCCGCCACTGAGCGGGAACACGCGTACCGAATGCTCGAAATCGCTTTTAAGTTTCTCGCATTTGGAGAAAAACTGACGCTGAGCCCCAAAGAGGATTTCGGGGGAGGATTTAAACATTTCGTTCGCATCTTTTACCATTTAGATAAAAACGAAAAAAAGACGACCATTTTTTTTTCCTTTGCTGTTAAGTTTTCTATTTTTTTATTTTACATTTGTTTAATACATCCTTTTGAATTCTTTTTCTTTCCGATATATAGAGCCCCACTGAGATTTCAAAAATGGCATCTAGAAGCGTTTACTTAATGCAGAATATTGAAAGTCGTGACTCACATTCAATTTGGAGTAAAAGATTTTGAACGGCGGAACTAAGCCCATTTTGTCGGGTTCGCTGATTTTCCAAAGATATTATGTCCAAAGAAAGAAAACCTAAAAAACTGATGTTTCGCTCTTTTTATTTTTAAATCCAACTATTTCACACGCTTATTTTGAATTCACAAATATAATTTTAAAGAGCTAGCCATTTATCATTTTTATTGATTATGAATTCCAAGCATATTTTAGAAAACATGCTGAAATCATTTAAAAAAGTAATATTGCGAAAAATACCCGATTCGTTTAACGACTTAAAAACGGCTTAATACAATATTCAGTAGTCATAGAAAAGTCTTATTGATAGTTCATTCTTTTCTAAGTTAATCTCTTTTTCTATTTCCCGTAATGTGGCCTTAAAACGGCAATTGCTTCAGTTCGATCGTTTGCACGCTCTTTTTCCTTAAAAAGTGAAGTGTCAAAAAGTTTAAAAATGGGATCGATCAGTCTTCAATTTTTGCTGCTCATTTCATCAATCATTCCATTCTAACGAGACCACCTGTATGGAGCAATGCTATCATGATCATCCCTGAAAATTCTGCTAAACTTTTGTAAAAGTAAGCAGCACGCTCGCTAGACAGTTTCAATACTTATAGTTAAAACAAGAATTCACTGGTGGGCTGATCCAGTTTTAAAGTCGCCTCTACATTAAAAAAGAACATTTACCGTTAGTCATTTTGCCAAAAGAAAACTTTAGTAACGAACTGCGTTACGGATTTAGCAAATATTTTTACGGTTCAGTAATACTGTATTTAATTGAAAATCGGAGTGCTGCAATGAAACCGAACGGTGCTGCAGTGAAGATTACCGGTAGTCTAGACGACCTAAGTAACTCTAATGCCACTTACATACTAACCCCTTTTATAGCTAATGTTTTCCCAGTCGTTTCCCTAAGGTGCTATGTTTGCTAATATCGCGTTCCCAGTGTCGATCAAGACTCTTCGATCACGTTTCTAGAATTGTCCGTATCGTTGGTTGTCGGTTTACATAAAATTCACCAGAAAGCAGGTCAATAGATAACTCAAGAGAAGGTCATAGGCTTCATCATGAAAAAGTAGAGTTTAAAGTACCCGAAAGACGTAAAGTCAATCAGGTCGATCCGAAAAAGATCATTTTAAAGATTTGAAATGATATAAAGATCATTTTTCTCAATTTACATATAAAATCAGTCGACGATCATATTGTAAGACTCGATATTGTTAGTGTAATGAATCATAGTTGTTTATGCGTAAGCTTAGATTCGTTAATCGATACATCTTGCTGTGTACGAACATACAAAGCATATTTTAAAGAAATCACCTGGGATTGAACATAGAAATTAGACCGCCTTGTGCAGTAAAATTAAGTGGTTCACTGGCTAAATGATTCTTGTTTGATGCCGGTGTCAGCGCATTATAATGAGTGCAGCAATAAATAATCCTGCCAGACGCAAAGTTTGGTTGTATCCAATTTTTAGTTAGCAAAAAACGATAGCATCACTGAAATTCTACTTTGTGACTTCTATAGGTCAAGTAAAGATGGCCATTTACTTAGTACATCGTTGGTCCACTTTCTGCCCTCAGTACTGCTTCAATTCGTTTTTGATACATTCTATGAGATATCGGTAGATGGTTTAGGAAATTTCATACCAAATCCAAATGAAGATTTGCCAGATGTAGATCCCGTTGCAGGATAGTACTTTCAACTTCATCTCACAAGTGTTTAAGTGGTATGAGATCCCGTGATTGTGGAGTCCAATTCGGCAAGGTAAAGTCTCCGTCATGCTTTAGCCCTTAGCCTCCCACGTGGAATATCGGTCACACTACAACCCACGTGAGGTCTCTGTGACTCCCGACACATTTTCGAGATTTTCCAGCTAAGTATGTGGCATATGGGTAAAAATAAGAAATAGGCATGTTTTTGCATTTATTATCTTTAATAAAAGATTAAAAAAAATACCAAAACAAAATAGTTTCCTTCATAATATAACGAAAATGAAACATCAGTGCAAAAAAAAAAGAAAATTGTACATTATCGTACTTTTAAGGTCATGGTGGAAATAAAACTTAATAGAAATTTAAAAAGTGAGCTGATTAACAAATTTAAGGCATTAACAAATGTAAGTAGGTTTTGACAAAATCTTTGGTTATTTTCATAAAAATTGCAAGTGGTTAACTTTTACAATTTTTCATGGCAATGCATGCAAAGCTTTTCATTCGCCATTCCAAATGTGGATGGATAATTGTTCAGCTAATTGCTTTATGACATCTCTACGAGTTATATTCGCAATTATATATGCAATATATTTCGTTAAAGTTCATTTTCAATAAAAAACAGGTGATCTTCACAAGAATAAAAAGTAACATAACCTACCACGTGCGGTCTCTGTAACCGCTCACAATTTTGGGAACGTTATATATTCCAACCGAAGTGACTAGAGATCAAGAGAAGCACATGCACAATAGTTAAATCACGAGGAAGGAAGGTACAGAGAGCGACATTGCACTCACGAAAGTAAAACATAAAAACAAACAACACTTTTTCTGTTCGTAGGTGTCTGTGTGACCGCACGTGGGAGGTTAAGGGTTAATATACACTGGTCTTCCTCATGAAGATGCAAGGAGTCATCCACGAGAAAGTAATTGAAACCCGGCCTTTTGTCTAATGGCCAACTTGCTGTAAACCCTAACTATTAATCATTTTCCATGTTCAAAATCTGTGAAATTAGGCTTTTTATCCATTCTTTCACAAGCAATCCACTTCATTAGTCGCCGCAAGCACCCAGCAATCACTTTCTATACCAATGTTTCCATCTAGCGGCAAAAGCCCAAAGTCACAGCTGCTTTTCAAAAAACAGCTGATGGTCTAATAAATAGGCCACTAGGTGCATATCTTATTTGTCTGTGATAAATTGTTTCTGTCTTTCTTTGTTTTCCTATTGGCTGCCCGGACTTATTTTAAAAAACGCTTTTCGTGCCTTCAGTTGAGTTAGATGGGACTGAGCACTCGGATTAATTGTTGTGGAAGGAACATCAAATTGCATATTTACAAATGATAAGAGCTTGATTTAAGATGATGATAATATAAATGTTTTACCAATGTTAAAAAGGGGGCGAAATTGAAAATTTAAAATCGTAAAATTTCTTAATGTTATTTTTAAAACCTAAGACTGGCATTTCTCTGATTTTCCCTGTCTCTACGCAAGAGACGCACTTTTCTATACGTTGTTCTACTTCGAGATGCCAGTGCTATAAAGAGACACTCGAACCTTCCGAAATAGACGGAAACTTTCTTTGAAGAGAGTCTACATTATTACCATCGAAGATGACAAAATTAAGTTTCCTTGCTTCAAAAACCTTCAGAAACCTTCTTGAAAAATATTTACTTTCGAGCGAATCTTCCATATTATTTATCATTCCAGTCTATTTTCGCACTTTCATCAAAGAAAATGCAATTTTGTTTACGTTTTTAATTCCATTACACACGTCCTTACGAATACTTGATCGAATCAAAAAATTAAAAAAAATAAGGCGCTCGAAATCTTCCACATCGATAATAAAATAAGAAGGCAGGGTAGGGGAAAGAGAAAAGCATAAATTAAAAACAAACCTCCCTTAACCTGTTCAACCGCCACGAAAATAATTTAATTAATTCCCATCACATCAATTTCCATTTCAATTAAAACCGAGAAGGAACGACAAGAGCGAAAAATAAAAATGAGAGAAAGAAAAGAGAAAAGAATCTAGCATCTTTGTATTTTTTTTTAAAAAATAATCTTTTTTCCCTCCTCTTTCGTCTCCATTCTTCTTGTTGACTATGTTTCCTATTCGTCATTCCGTTTTCTTTCTTTTTACCCCTACCCCCACCTCTTCATTCAGTCCTCCCCGCTTTTGTTCTCTTTATTTGATAAGAACGAGAAACTCGGGCCTCTCCTTATTCAATAACTTAACAACAGCGCCTCCTCTCTTTGCATAAATAAACTCCCCCTTTGAATTTTAAATTAATAATAGCTAACCCGACAACTAGAAAATGAAAAAGGAAAACAAATTAATTTGCTTTAAATTAACTTCGTCTTATTAAATTATTAAGGAAAAAAAACTTTATTCTGTGATAATTTACTTCAAGAAGTCTACCATTTTGTTTTCGCTCGCTTTCTTTTTACAAATAATTATATACATTCAGGGGAATAAGGATTCAAATTAGAGATTAGATTTTAATGCGATTACTGTCTGTGAAACCTACATAATTCATCGAAACGATAATCATTTTCCAATGATGTGTGAAGGAAAAAGCAACCCGACGATACGAAATGGCTGAGATGGTCACCCATATTCTCTTGGCGCCTTCTTCCAATAATACGAGAAAGCTGTGGATAAGGCTAACTTGTAAGACAAAAACGCCTTACCTTTATAAGCTGGAAACCCACATACTGCCCTTTTTTAATAGAGCACAAAGTACATTAAATTTTTTTTTTCTTTGATGTAGATTTCTGATTCTCTCCTTTCACTTATTGGTAGTATCCACAGTTTTTTGTTTCACTCTTTTGGACTTCTTACAACTCACTCCCAATATACTGAATAAAAATGATGCTGCTCGACTAGCAAGAATCTGCAGTGTACGTTCAAGTGTTAGTTGAGTACAAAAACAGATGATTGCTAATTGCATTCGAATAAACAAAGTCGCTTGAAGTGAGGTCCGGGCTGTAGGGAGGGTGTTCGATGATATCCCAGCGAAACTGCTTCAAGAGCGTGATGGTCTTCTGGGCTGTATGAAACTTTCACCTGTTTCCTCACTTGAAGGAGCACCTAGGAGACCGACGATTCGCTTCAGACGAGGAGATGAAACACTTCGCGGCAACGTGGCTGAACAAGCAAGGACAGGATTTTTACCAGGAGGGAATATTCAAACTCATACCACGAACCGACAAGTGCCTAAACCGATATGGAGACTATGTCGAAAAAAACCTAATGTATGCACTATGAGTTGGCTGTATTGGTTGTATGAAATAAAATGTACGCGCTTCACTGAAGGCTTTGTAACCATACTATTTGATCACCCTTCATAAGATAAGCTTGTAATTTTTTTTATTTATTTATTTATTTTTATTTATTTATTTATTT
Organism: Rhysida immarginata; assembly: GCA_023313115.1. Taxonomy (NCBI): domain Eukaryota; kingdom Metazoa; phylum Arthropoda; class Chilopoda; order Scolopendromorpha; family Scolopendridae; genus Rhysida; species Rhysida immarginata. The sequence continues at coordinate 919,269 of JAHWFO010005786.1, read as the reverse complement.
CAGAGGGGCCAGTATGGCAAAAAGCCGACGAGTTAGGTCCCCTGGGTGGGCAGATAAAAAAACAATCTGTAGTACATATAAAAGAGAACATAATAAGACCAATATAATTAGAACATAAAAAAGAATATAATAAACAATCTGTAGAACATATAAAAAGAATATAAACAGAAAGAGAAGCGGAAAGATAAGGGAAGTTAAACAGGAAAAAAAAATTAGCTAGAATTGCGCAAGTGGGACAGTAATTTAATTTTAAAATTGGTGGTTGAAGAAGAAGAACGGATTTCAGATGGTAGGCTGGACCAAAGTCTAAGACCTGAAGTAGAAACGCTCTTACATTGGTAAGAACGAATAATCCGGGGAAGAGTGAAGGGAATATAATGGCGGATATTGTATGCGGGAGTGGTGATGGGGATAAAAGGAGAATGAGGTAAAGAGGTAAGTAAAAGATTGTTAAGAGCTTTATAAATAAACATTGCCAGGTGAAAAGTGTAAAGTTGATGAATGGGGTAATACCAACATAATTAAATAAGTGAGACACAGAGGATGGCTTTCTGAGTTTCAAAAGAATTCGAAGAAACCATTTTTGGAGTCGGAAAAGACGTGATAGGTTAGATTTGGTGGAAGATCCCCAAAATTGTATACCATAGGTGAGAGTAGAGTGAATTAATGCGTAGTAAAGCAACAAAAAGATATAGGGGGGAAGGTAATGGAGACGGGAAAATAAACCGAGACGCGAATTTAAGGTGGAGGCAAGGGGAATTAATGTGTGTCCCAAGATAGGTTGTCGGATATGTAAATTCCCAAATATTTAAAGGACTTAGAGGGAGTGATATATTGATAGTTGTATTTAAGCGAGAAGGTATTGGTGTCAAATTTTTTATTATGTTGGGTAAAAATTATATAAGTAGTTTTATCAAGGTTCAGTTGCAAGTGGTTGGTACTGTTACAAAGGAAGAAATTATGAAGAATAGTATTAAACTTATGTTCAATAGATAAGAGGGAAGAATCCGCAAGTGATAGAGTGGCATCATCGGCATAAAGAATAAGAGACACAGGAGAAAGTATATAGGAAAGATCGTTAATTAACAAATTAAAAAGAAGGGGAGAGAGGATAGAACCTTGGGGAACCCCGGTGTTACGAATAATTGGATCAGAGGATAAATTAAATAAACTTAAAGAGTAAACACGATTTGACAAAAAACTTGTGATCTAATGGGGGGCCTCGGATATTAAAAAAGTGAGACAGCTTAAAAAGAAGGAGATTATGAGGAATGGACTCAAAAGCCTTGGAATAATCAACAAAGAGAGATACAACAAACTTGTTGTCAGCCATATTGGAAATAATAAATTCGGTCAGTTCAAAACAAGCTGTAGTTGTGTTACGTTTAGAAATGAAGCCATGCTGTGTAGAAGAAAGCAAATTATTATTAAGTATGTAGGAGGAAAGACGGACAAAAAAGAGGCTTTCAAAGATTTTAGAGAAAGAAGGAAGAATTGAGATAGGACGGTAATTGGAAAAAACGGTAGAGTCACCCTTTTTATAAAGAGGGATAATTTTGGAATACGAAGGCTGGAGGGAAAAATCCCTTGGGAAAGAGAAATGTTAAATAACCAAGAGAGAGGGAACGCAAGGGCATTTGCGGCCGAGATGATAATTACGGGACAAATGCCGAGAGGATCAGGATGACGGGAGGGTTTGAGACGAGAAAAAAGGGAAAGTACTTCATCAGGGGAGGTTGGGGTAATGAAGAAAGAGGAAGAGTAAGTGGGAATAGAGAAAGGGTAAAGTATTGGTAGAGAGGGGTTACTGGGATTCCGAGGTAGTAAGGTACTTGTAGCTAAGAAGTACTTGAAGCTAAGAAGGACGTAAGCTGGGTGGAATCGAGAGATGCAGGGTCTGAGAATGGGGAAACTTAATTGGAGGCACTTCGAATTAAATTATTAATGGCTTTCCATTTAGATTTTTTATTGCCTACGTTATTAAATAGGTGAGCATAATATATGGATTTAGTATTTTTTATTTCGGAGCGGACATGGTTGGAGAAAGAACGAAAATTAAGTTTGTTATATGAGTTCGGAAAACGTCTAAATTTACGATAAAGAGCATTCTTATGAGCAATAAGAGTGAGGATCTTGGAATTCATCCGAGGTTTTAAGAAAGGGGGGGTTTAGTTTTTGAGGTAGGAGGAGGTACAAAACGCAAATACCTTTCAATCTTATTGTCATAAGAGAAAATAGTTTTAAATTCGAAGCGCCTAGCATGTCTATTAAGAAGACGATGAGCCTTTAAATAAGCTATATGACTAACTTTGATGTAGACTCAGGGAATCGAGTTCTATCGTGCGTACAAATAATGCATTGGGTGTGGGGCCACATGGTCCAACGCGGCGGGGTCAAAACGGACCAATGGTCCGCTCCGTCCCCACCAGGTAATTCATGGAATGACATTCTATATTGATAGACGTTATGTTTACTTTTCTTTTCTATGTGCTTTGGCTTTATTAGGCAATGGTACGACATTACCAGAATACATCAAGTTGTCAGCTAAGGAAATGATCTAAATGGGCCTTCGAAGCTGCGAGCAGAAATGTAAACTTTGGGCATATGACAACTGTGCAGATATTACTGAAAAAGAATAAAAATTTCATTTCTAGGACGTGCAAAAAGAGATTTCTAGGACGTTGTGCCCCGTCCCTGGGGGAAAATAATCCAAAAGCACCTGCTTTAGATTTAGTTTTTTTTTTTTTTCAATCTCTATGTTTAGATATTTCTGTTGTCTTTTTATCATATTAAACAACAACGGTTCTTCATGAAATAATAAAATAATGAAAATATTCCAATGATTTTTTTCTTGCAATTAAATAATCATTAACCTTAGCAACTCCCGTTTTGCACCATTTTCCCCTACTCTTGGAGGCATAGCCACGGCCAGTCGGAGGGCAGTGCGAACAGTGTCACCGCACAAGGCCCTGAGATCTGCCTGTATGATCCAATTTTTTTTTTTTTTAATTATAAAAATATTCTGTACGACAATTTGCATCGAGCCCCGCTTTTTCTCGGGCCGGCCCTGATTCTCAGGGTGCTGGTAGTGGGTTAGTCATTAAGTTTGACAGTAAAGTCTAGTGGATTGGTTTTCCGATTGCACTCTAGACTTCGCCTTATTTCCTTCATCGAATTCGGAGGGGATTCTGAAAGTGTGTACCTCATTCCCGCTTACCCGTCCTGCTTTACTCATTGGTGGTAAAACTAATTTTGAAAGGTAAATAAAATGTCTGGATCTGGATTCAAATAATGTAATAAAAATAACAAATAACCTAATGCGACTTTTCAGATATACAAAATGATAATTAGGCATTTTTTAATGATTTCATTGAATATAATACTACAAGAAGTTTATGGCAGAATTTTAAAATTCGTATAATAACACCATACCATAGTTAATGGTTATCAAAATCATCATATGAAGCAAGAGATTTGCATCGCTATCAAACATGTCCAATGAGCATAGTTTAAAGCGCGGCTCCTTGTTTGCAGGCCAGGACTATCTTTACTATTTAATGGCGAATATTATTATAACTGGAAAATGAGCCCAGGCTGTTTTTTTCCCACGCCATACATAAGGATATTAATATCAGGTTGTTGCAAAAGTTTCTTCCGGTTCTAGAACCCGTGCCCAAAAGGGCTCATTTTCCGAAGGGGGTGTTCACATTTTTTCAAACAAATTATTGCATTCGATTCCTGAATATCTTTGCTATATTACATCCAAGAATCAACTTTCTGACTATATATCTGTGAGTGCCATCAACGGTCTGAAATGGGCCTTTCACGCGAGCATATTCGAGCAATAATCTTCTACGAGTATTCTGGAAAAATCAGTGCTGCGCAATGTCACCGAAACATTTGCCAACGTTTAGGTGATGGCACTGTTAGTTTACGTACAATAGGAGAATGGTATCGCCGGTTCAGACGCGGAGATAGCACTCTTCAAGATGCACCTCTCTGGTCGGCCAATCATGATTTCAGATGGTGATCTACGCCAAGCAATTGATGAAGATCACAATGTAACAGCGAGGGAACTCGCAGAACAGTTCAAGGTTCACTTTTCAACCATTGCCCGGCATCTACATGAGCTGAATCTGTCATTCAAGTTCAATCGTTTTTGTGTTGGAATAAAAATCCGGAAAAAACTTTTGCAACAACCTGATAATTAGCGAAAAATAGTAACGAAAATTCCAAAGCCTGGACTCGTACCAGGGACCTTCCATGTTCACGGTGGTTTAATGGTTATGGCATCGGACGGTAATCCGATAGTTTCTCGTTCTAGTCCAGGCAATGGATTTTTCTTTAGTACTTTTTTTTCTCAATGACAGTGCTTAAGTCGGAAACGAGCTTAATCGATCATGTAGTTGAAAAATTTAATCTCGACTTTTTCAGATCTACACTTAATGTGAAAAACTGTATATACATAATAATAAAGCCAAATAACAAACTTGGCGAGGGAATGATATTAAACATCATTTCAGGACTGAAAGGATAATCCCTAAGATTAATCTTAAGAGACTAGTCTTTCATCATCAGATTAGTACTGGAATGCATGTGTATCAAGACAGAACCTTTTTGATACTGCGCTAAGAAATTGAAAGAACGAAACATTCGAATTTCTGCCGAACGAGGTATTTGGAAATTTTTTTTTTTACAGCAAACTGCACCAATTACACCCGTCGGAATCAGGGAATGACATCGTTAAACGAGTTGCTGAACTCACTGGGATCTCATGGAGAACAGTGTCGCCATGAAGAACAAATTTATTGAGAGGCGAAGCAAAATTATGATACCTCAGCAAAATCGCTATTGCTTGGAGCAAGATGGAAGAGCATACTGAAGCAGAAAATCGATCTTTTCACCATGGAAGAAATTCAAAAATTAACATCAATTGCCATTAATCAGATGACAGTGGGGAAAAAACTGCCAATAACTGCGTACTTTCGGAAGAAAATGCGTTATTGGACACGGATGGGCACATCGAAGAGATGGTGGGTCCTCTGTAATTTTTGTAAGCACCAAAAACTTTTCAGATTCAGACGATGATGAAGTGGCGTAGAATTTTAATACTAATGTTATTTAATAATAGTTTGATATCATAAAATACCAAACTGTGTCGATATTACACGTTTTATGTTTGGTTTTTCTTAATAAAAGAGTTGAGATTAACTTTGGATTTCAAAATATATTAAATAGATAAATTATAATCAATTAACAATTTTAAAAATATAACTCGGTGTGATAAACAAGGGTCAAAAAGTTAAGAAGAGATAAGGCAAGGAAAATAAGTTCACATTTCAAAGCTTCACTTGAAAAATATTCCCATCATGCATCTGTATAGTTTTCCAGTGAATTTTTTCCTCGACATTGAAATACAGTAAAATCCCGTCACAACGTATTTCAAAGGAACTGGAAATTTGTACGTTATTTCGAGGTGTACGTTATTCTGAAACTGGGGGGGGGGGTAGGCTTGTGAACAATGCATATATGCATAGAAAACCATAAGAATACATGAAGTGTAGCATTTTATCTTAATCAATACAAATACAGCATACATCCAAATGTCTTCCAAGTGTCTTCCATGCAGAGATTTCCGAGTTTATGTATAAAAACCAATAATGACCAACCGGGTGACCAACCAATGAAATGTGAACTCGGCTTAATTAGCCCATTGGCTTAAGTAATGACGTATCGTTTCCTTTTGATGCATTGCCATTTGCAACTTTCGCTTGGGCTGTATTAACCAATCAGAGCAAGACATTCGAACGATGTACGTTGTAATGAAATGATAATTTAACCAAGGGAACGTGAAATTTGTACCTTATTCCGAGGTGTACGTTAAAGTGAGGTACGTTATTTTGAAACTTTTTAGCATTAAAATACCTACATTTCGACTGGGGATTTTAAATTTGTACGTTATTCTGAAATATACGTTAAAGTGATGTACGTTGTAACGGGATTTTACTGTATACAATCAAGGCAAATAGTAGGTTCTGCGTGTATTTAATCCGCACGTTATACTCTTACAGCCATCCGTTATTAGTATTCTCATCAGAAAACGTCATATGGCTCCATTTTATTACTATTATTTATTAAGTAGCGGAAGAATGGAGCTACTTATTATTTTCACAATGTCCGTCTGTCTGTCTGTCCATCCCCTTCATAATTTCCGCATTTTTTGAGGTAAAAGGTTGAAATTCGGAATGTAGCTTACTATGGGCACGTGCACCTTCACTATTTAGTTTGGCTTTGATTGGCCCACTGGGGTCGGGGTTTCGGGGAGGTAAATTAGACGGGACCAAAAGCTCTACGCGTATTTATGCATATAAAGGAGTGAAATTCGGTATGCAGATTCCTCTAAGCAAGATCAACATTACTATGAAGTTTAGGCCAAATTGTCCCAATGGGGTCGGAATTGTAGGGGTGGCAGTTACTGGGTCTTTAGAACTATGGCAACATACGGCATGTCATATATCATTCGTTCGGAAATGATAAGAGACGAAAGAAGATAGAGCTCTTTTATACTTTCTAAATACTATGTTCGAGAAAATCAACTTTTCGATTTAAAAAATTGGGGAGGGGGTTAAAAAGTGAGATAAAAGGATAAAAATAGATGATCTCAGGGCTTCCGCTACTTTCCTACACCTTCCTCGGGAGGATTAACTTCTTGTTTCATTTCAGCACTCCTAACGGAATAAAATTTAATTAAGGCTCATGAGTTCTAGAGGATAACTGCTGTTGAAAAATATATTTGGCAGTTTTCTCGGAGGCATGACCTCGATGATTGCTACAGTTGCTCTGGCCGTAGATCTAATGGCCTTTGTCATCAGATACAGCATTTCATTCTACAAGGTGATTATAATTAAAGTCCCTTTGTAAAAATGCTATAAAAAAACAACCATGAGTCCGAATGACTTCAAATTTGGCCTGAGCATTCTTGAAGAAGGGGCATTTGATATGGGATAAGAAAAAAATAGTTCCAAAATTTATCACTAGATGGCGCTGTAAGCGGCATAACGGAAGCGGATTCAGCTAGAAGTGACATTTTGAATTGAAATACGACGGCTTTGGCATGAGTTGTTTTTGGCATGATGTTTTTACATTAAAGTTGGTCAAGGAATGCAATTGACACTAAAACAAGTTAAACATGATTTTTTTTTTATTATACAGTACAGTATTAGCAAAAAATCAACTGTACCGGTCAATGAACATGATTGCTTCGGGTTTGATGATGGAAAACATGACTTTCAAGTCATTTAACAGTTGTGGCACTGTTAGTGCAAAGCCCATCCACCACGGCAAGGTCGTACCACATCGGATGGGAAAAATCGGTTTTTAATTGTCCTTGGGCCAAAAACCGCATAAAAAGCAACAATGGAAACGCCTATTAATTATCTCGGGACTTGCGCAAGACATGTTCAATATGCTGTCCACCATTTTCCTCCACAAGTTTTAACCGATAAACAGCATGTTCCACAACAGACCGGAGTGTCTCCGGGGTCACGTTGTGAACGTGGTGCGTAATCCGAGCCTTCAATTCCGCTAAATTTGCAACTGGGCCACTGAACACATGATTTTTAAGGTAACCCCAGAGCCAGAAGTCACAAGGATTGAGGTCCGGTGATCTTGCAGGCCAGGCTCTCGGAAAATGACGGCTGATAATTCTATCATCTCCGAAATGTGTCTTCAGCAGTTGCTTCACTGGCTTTGCAATGTACGGAGGAGCGCCATCTTGCATGAAAATTATTCTATCCACGCATGCATGCTGTTGAAGTGTTGGAATTACCTGGTTGCGTAAAAGACACGCATACCGTTGACCATTGACTGTACAGGTAACGGGACCCGCAGGACCCACTTCCTCAAAAAAAAAATGGCCCTATAATCAATGATGCTGTCATCCCGCACCACACAGTTACCTTTGCAGAATGAAGCGGTATTGAAACACATGCGAAAGGATTTTCCGTTGCCCATATCCTGCAATTTTGTGTATTGACAACGCCGTGGAGATAAAAATGGGCTTCGTCTGTCCACAAGATGTTCCATGGCCATTCATTGTCCACTTCCATGCGAGCTAGAAATTCTAAAGCAAACGTGTGTCTACTTGGCAGGTCAGCAGGAAGTAACTCCTGAACATGGGTAATTTTATAGGGATAACAATGCAGGATATTGCGTAAAATTTTATTGACCGTGCTCACAGGCATGTCTAAAGTTCGGGCAATTCCCCGTGCACTGCACGTTTGCACACCACTGTTCGACCCTTCCTCTAATGCTTCAGCCACATCTTCTACTGACGTCAAAGCAACTGCTTTCCTCCCTCTGCCAGATTTCACTGCAAAAGAACCTGTCGCTTCGAATTTTTTAATCATACACCTCAGATCCTTTGCAGACATCGGACCACATCCTTTTTTCACTCCCTTTAATACCCGAAATTTCTTTAAAGCTGCTATGGCAGAGTCGCCATTCTTGTAAAAGAGCTTCACAAGCAGAGCGCGATCCTTCATTGACAGACCCATGGCAAGCTGCTGAGATACAAATATGACGAGAACGCCATGAGGCCTGCGTTTTTATAACACATGCAATGTCTCATGCGCATGCGTATCTTTCAATTTGCATAGTACAAATCCTCCTAGGCATAATATGCCGCTTACAGCGCCATCTAGTGATAAATTTTGGAACTATTTTTTTTCTTATCCATATCAAATGCCCCTTCTTCAAGAATGCTCAGTCCAAATTTGAAGTCATTCGGACTCATGGTTGTTTTTTTATAGCATTTTTACAAAGGGACTTTAATTATAATCACCTTGTACTTTGAAAAGTATCGAAGAGGAATTTATCACTAAGAAAAGAAGAGATAATATACTAGTAGGTCGATTTTTCCTGATCCGTATTTTTTAGCCAATGTGGGGTACAAAATGCGCCAGATGTGTTTGATCTATTTCTTTCAATTTGGCATTCTCAATTACACTTTTCAAGGTGAAAAGTCAAACCTGATTACATGTCAAGGTAATTGAGAATTTTGAAATTCCATACGAAATTCAAATCATAAGCACGAATTTATTATCTCTTTTTTATTCTTCGTTTTACCTTTCGGTGTCGAGGATGTTAAATAACCTAATTGTAGTGCATTTGCAGTGCATTAATTGGGTCTACTTAAAATTTAGCCTAGCAAGAGATCAGCCTACCGAAGCTTAGCTTGGGCTTAATAAGGAGACAAATAGAAACACTCATCCCTTTGACGGGAATCGAAGCCACGACGAGACTGCCTCCTTCTCCTAACGACTACACACGAACAGGTGAAGTCGCAATTTATGCACTCCGGTACACGTCTGGAATCTACTAGCACACCCCTTCACTAGAGCGCTGGCGTTGCTCCTGTAGTTATGACGCTATGGGACGCGCCCACTTTTTATTTGGGCAATCCTCATATACAGGGTGTTTCTAAAGGTAGTTATCAAACGTTACACATAGTTAGGGGACACCAAAACACACCGTTTTTCCCCACCCATGGGGGGGGGGGAGTCGGAACCCTACCACTGTCCGGCTATGAGGAAGAGAAGTGATGTAACGTGCAAATGAAAAAACACATCGTAATATCAATTAGTCATATTACGTGAAAACAACGCTTACAAAAGCTGCTCAAAGTGTCCGCCAGCCATTTCGATACATGGCCTTGCATCGTCGCAGTATTGAACACCGTATGTTGCCAAAGAGTCTTGGCATTTCATGGACTTCGCTGGCGACTGCAATGCGGGCAACCAGCTCTTCAATGGCAGTGACAGGTGCGCCTTCATGTGACTCCACAAGAAGAAGTCAAGGGGAGTAAGATCCGCTGACCTGGGAGATCATGCAACTGGTCCATCTCTACCCATCCAACAATTACCGAATGTATCATTAAGATGGTAACGCATAACAACCCTTGTTAATGATTGCAATTAATATTGTGTGAATATCCCTTTTATCAGGAATTTTTAATGCATGCGCATCTTTTTGTCATGTGCATTCATTATCATAATTTACCAGTCTGATCACTTTTCTCCCCCATAGCCGGATAATGGTACGGTTCCGGGGGGGGGGCCCCCCATGCTATGGTAAAAACTGTTTCTTTTGATGTCTCCTGTGTGTAACATAGGTATACGAGTAGAAACTGTATACGAGGGGGATCATCGTTTTATCAAGATTCTACTCCCACTCACATTGCGAGAAACACATTCAAGTGTTTTTCAATACCGAAATTACGATACATGAACAATGCCTGAACAATGAATGCCCCAGTCTCCGGACTGTGGTCAATGAATTTTTTTTTTTTTGCTTGGGGGTCTCTCAGAAGCATTGATCCCAAAAGTGAAGACGAAAAGTGCCCAACTCGACGACTGGAAAGACTCGCAGGAACCCATTAATGCGGCTTTAGAAAATTGGAAAAGAACGAAATCAACAAATTTTACGATAACTAGACTTCAAATCGAATAAGGTTAATTATATACTAAATGAAAGTAATTTTCTATAGAATATCAAAATCATTCACAATCACTGTTGCCCATCCTCTGTAGAGCAATGGATCAAACACATTTAAAAACTACTCAGCTAGTAACACGAATACTAAAATACCAAGCGCAAGCCGTGGTTCCACTGAAGCCCTACGTCCCTACCATGCAGCATTTACTACTTTAGTATCATATGTTTAAAAAAGTCATGTTTCACTGATTCGTGATGCTTCGAGAATGTTTAAAAAAGTTTTCTAATAAATTTCTCGTTCGAATGTAGATGCTAGCTTCCGGAAGCAACAGCAGATTTGTTCATATGATAAGGATTACTTTAAAATATTGCCGCCATTTCCAGATCAGATGACGTGAGCCCGCTGAAGACTTTTTTCGAGTTTGACACCAGGAAGCATTTATCGTTATTATTTATTACTAGAAGAGGTACCCGGCGTTGCCCGGGATAATTACACTTGCACAAACTTTTCCTTTCATTGTTAGTCATGAGATATTGATTGTTGGTCCATGCAGAGCGTTTGTGAATTGCGTGTTGATACCATTGTTGATACCTATTGTTGTACAAACTTTGCCTTGCATTGTTGGTCATGAGATATTTCTCATTAATAAGCCTTGCCATAACCATGAATATCGATTTTTTATCGATATTTATTATTTTTCCGAAATCTGAGGTAGACAGTGACCTTCCTCATGCTTTGAAGGTCATGTATGCGAAATTTTATCAAGATCGGAATAAAACTGTAGATTTGTATAAAAAACGTACACACAGACAGACCCACAAACATCCTTCTTTATATATATAGATTTTTTAAACATTTATGCATTCTCTGAAAAAATGCTCTCTTTAAAATTCATAAGAACCAATAAACAAGTATCATTTTTAAACACGTGTTTCCCTAATAACAATGCAGAACAAACCTCCCCCTCCCTTTGTGTGATTTCATTTTAAATTTAAAAGGTTTCCTTCTATCTTCCAAACTCATTCGCCCGTTTGTTCCACCCATGCAAAACGGGAATTGAAGAGGGACTTGGGTTAAAGGGAGGAGGCGAGGAACTGGAATGGGATAAGAATATCAGAAAAATTCGTAGGGGAAATCATCGTAATCGAAACTCCTTTTAATATAAATAAATAAAAAGAATCGTACTTCTCCCCTTCCCCCATCACCACGTTTTTTTCATTATATACCAACTTAAAAAAAAAATAAAATAAAAAAAAGGACGACGGCCCTCTCCCATCCGTCCTATCCCATCTCACCCATCCTTGCTTTTTTATGCGATTTGCTTGTAAATGGATAAAAGGGCTGTGTAATGGATTGCCACCCCCTCATGGCTTTCAATTTGTCTCCGACCGAGTTGGAAAAGTGCCAACCCCCCTCCTCTTCGCTTCCACCTTAAAACCAAGAAAGGAGGGAGGGGGGGGGGGGACTCAAATACACCGAGAATGGCAAAAAAAAAGAAAGATTGTTAATGAAGTTATACATTAATAAAACGGGAGAACGAATAAAAATAATAAAAATAGCATCGGAATGGAAACAATGGTTTCGAATTTCTTTCTTCAGAAACGAATTTACCTGCGACCGCAAAACGATTTGAATCCTAACGAAGGCTAAATGTGCGCCGACAAAGATTTGCCGATACTGTGCTTATAATCCACAAAACACATAGACGCTTGAGAGGTCGCTAATTTAATGGGCTTCTTATAGGCTTTAATGGCTTGAGGAAAACATCTATGTAAAATGAACATCAATCTGAAGGCTCTTTTTTACTATACATTTCGCGAAACGGATCCCAGGTATATTTCGCAATACGGATCCAGGCTCCTAAAACTCATTCTTACTGGAGCTCTAGTTCTTCAATCATTGCTTTCAACTTTCTTGTTCAACGCTTCAATGTTGATCATTACCGTACGAAAATTAGAAATTCGTCGATCTGAAAAATAATAGAATATGTTGCAAAAAAAAAAAAAAAGCTATTTTTGAATATAAGAAAATTTTTGGTCATTAGGGATATTATAGATATGTAGATTTTACAACAGTGAAATTAGGGACCTGTAGAGGACATAAATAAGGAAATATTGTTTCTTTATTTTAATCGCTTTGGCTCGTTTTAATGTTGATTTTAGCACCGTAAAACATTTCACTACTTCGATTTAATGGTAACCCGATTCCTCATTGAAACAGAATTGTTCCCCCGTCACCTCCTCTCGTCTGCCACGTCACTAAAGATGGAGTCATGGATACCTGCAAGGTATAGTCAAACAGTAAGATCCAGGGTCCTGAATGGAATGATCGATGAACAAAAAAAGGGGAGTTAATTCTCAAACATTTCTTAATTTCTTACTTTCCCGTCCAGAAATTATTATTCCACTCATAAGGGGAGGACCAGGTCTGTTACGCTTGGATTTAAATATGTTGTTACGCACCTCTCCCACTATTAAATGATGGCATAGTAACTCATGCTAATGGGCATTAGTTTACGAGATATAATCATTTAAAGTTATTTATGTAGGTTATTGATGTATATTAACAAATTCAGAGAGCATGACGTTCAATTAGTCAACGGGGTCCTTTGGGTAAGTCGATAGATTCCAATGCTAAAGGTCCAGGGTTCAAATCCTGCTCCTCTCACAATTTCATTTAATTTTTTTAAACACGTTTTTGAACAAATTATATAAGAAACTAATTTTAATTATTAAAGACATATTTTTTTTAATTTTTTGCATATTATATTTCATTTGAGGAAGGTAACAAATTGTTTTTTTTAATCGTAACCGTAGCAGATATGTCAATATTGATGAATCTAATGAATAGGAAGTTGTTGGTGACCTATCTCGTGGTGCACTTTTCATCATCCCAAATATGTAAATTAGGACACATTCAAATCGTATCTTAAAAACTGTAACAGCTACAGAAAAAATTCCAATTGAAGACTTGTATCAAAAAACTAACATAACTAACTTTAAATGATTATATCTCGTTTAACTAATGTCCATATAATAGTGGGAAGGGTGCATAACAACATATTTAAATTTCAGTTAAATCCAAGCTTAACAGACCTGGTCTTCCCCTTGTCAGAAGCTCTTGATCACCTGTAGTCCCCTTTTTTGTTAATCGATCATTGCACTCAGAGCTCTCGATCTTACGGTTTAAATATATGTACAAAACTTGAACAGATTCTCTGTCCGTTGATATGAGCGTTTCCGCTGTCTATCACGGTTACTTGTTCGATCGACTTCCCAAAAATCCAGAGGGGCTTATTAATCACCCTGCATTCTTATTTTTGTCATAACTTATGAACTCTCAATCCATCAGTTTCTTTTGTTTCTTATTTGGCCATGGGGAGTATGCATCAGAAGTTTGTGACAGGGTTTCAGACTCACCCTATATATTAAGGGAAGCATTTCATATTGTTTTACTATTGTTCATTGGTGAACGCAAATAATAATAATAATAATAATAATAATAATAATAATAATAATATTAATGACAATGTTCTGGATTAATTTCAGTGAACGGGAATTAAAGATTCGAAAAGTGATGTTCTAGTCCAATTGACAGCATTGCACAAAGTTTATAGGAAGCTAACCTGAAGCTTGGGGTTTCCTTTATTATAAATTTTAAGTGAAAATTTAAAAGCTGGAAGAATGATTGATATCTTCCTGCTTTAGTAAATGACAGAGAAAAGTTTCCGATTACTTCGGTTTATCTTGATGGGCTGAAAAGACGTCATCGGTTTCTCGCACTCTCTCCTAAATGGGTTAAGTGTGCCATTAAATAAGTGCTTTTAAAAAGTGAACGCTGATTTCGATAAAAAAAGAAGAAGAAAAAAAAGCTCACGTCGTAATCCGATAAGAAAAAAGTAGATAAACTTGCGCAAATGAAACACTGAAGAGGTATCTGAAGTACCATACAAACACGTCTTAACTTTTTTCCTTCCTTTAATTTTAAAGAAGTTTTTGCGTATCAGACGATCGCACTTTCAAGTGCAGAGACCATTCTTCAATTCCTGTCCTCTAAACGCGATTTCCAGCCATAAATTTATTTGAAAGAAATGTTATAATGCGCGCCCTTCACTTTCTTTATAGCAGACGTCTCGAGCGTAAGCAAGAGGCAATTAATAACAATAATAATAAAAAAAATACAAATTTATTCCTCTCTCCATTAGCGTGGTAAAAGAGCCCAATTAGAGCCTATTAAAGGTTGTCGCGCTGAAGAGAGACGAGCGGAAAACGGCGCTTCGGTTGAGTCTGATCGCGTCAAAAGCGAACGGACTGAGCTTGATGGGTTAGCGTTATTAAAGCGAAAACCAAAGCTCTTTTAATGGGAAACGAAAGGAAGGGGATTGGACTTTGTCAAAATCGTTAAGCAGCCTTCACTACTCGTTTCTTCTCTTCTCTCCTTATAATTTTTGACTCAATGTTAAACGCTCGCACACAGGTGCACTGGGTATAGATAGGCATTAGAAAAGACTTCTATAAGTCTTCGGAAGATATTTTCCTCTTCATTAATCTACTTCATTAACCACCGAAGCTTTTTTTCAAATTCCTAATCTCAACATATATTCTTCATGTGGGGGGGGGGATAAATTCCTACAACTTATGTGCGAGAAAATTTTTATTAAATTTATTAATTAATATGCTTTTTTACCGACTAAACATTAACATTAAAAGATTAAGAGAAAACTTGTCTGTATGTATCATAGAGGCATTATTCATTGACTGTGGAATACGTTTATGATTCACTTAGGATGGGACAGTTATAACGTGGAATATACAGGGTGTAACAAAAACATCGGGACAGTGGAATATCTCGAGAAATACACATCGGATCGAAAAAACAAAAAACACGTGTTTAATATTTCTCATTTAATATTTAATGATACCAAACTTGATCCCCCCCACCCCCACCATATGAGGCTGGGAGAGGGGGCAACTTTGGAATCTTAAATAGAAATCCCTAATTTTGTTCAAGTTTCGGATTCTACGGGAAAAAATGCGAAACTTTTATCTGAAAATTTTTTTTCAATTCGTTATATATGTCGCTGTAATCACGAAAAATCAGATTTTACGATTCTCTCGAGAAATTCACTTCTCACCAAAAGTTAAATAAGAGACAAGGAAATATTTCAAGGTAGCTGTACAATTAAACTATTATCAAGCCCTCCCCCCGCGCTCCCTTGTGAGTCAAGGGTGAGAGGGGGGAGGGGGCATGTTCAAAATTTTGAATAGGAACCCTTACTTTTTACTGCGGATTTGTAATGTACGCTAATTTGAAGTTTTCATACTCCAGAGTATGAAAACGGTCAATAAATTAACTCTTTTAGCGCTACCCAGGAACAAGACGTGGACGTCCGTAATAGTATTCTGTTCCCTTCGGGGTGCTTTATTAACGAGAGTCCCCTCGCCTCTCACCATTGGGGTGCTTTTCGTTTCCCGACATTTGCAAATATCGAATGTTTTAAAATAAGTGCCGAACTGCGCACCTTGTTGGATCTGGCAATGGTAAAATTCGGCTACAGCGTTTTGTAATGAAATTAGGCTCAATAAGTGGAGTTTCGTCAATGATCCTTTGTCGAAGATCATCTAGTGTGGCTGACTTCGTTTTGTAGACGCGGCTTTTTAGGTGACCCCAGAGAAAGTAGTGCAATGGCAACAAGTCAGGAGAACGAGGTGGCCACTCAATTTCGTCTCTTCTTTCGAGCCATCGTTCAGGAAATTGCATGTCCATAAAATGTCGAACAGTTAAAGCAAAGTGCGGTCCTGCAACATTTTGCTGAAACCATGTGTCGTCAAAGTAATCTCTCTAATCTCTCCGATTGCTGGAACTACTTGATTCCGCAGCATATCCTCATACTTCGCAGCATTCAAATTTCCGTCGATGAAAAATGGACCAATTATTGCATTGTTCAGCTCTCCCGCCCAGATGTTCATTTTTTTAAGATATTGCGTATGAGCTTCAAGTGACCAGTTGGGATTGCTGTCAGACCAAAATCTGCAGTTATACCTGTTGACGTGAACGGATAGTTCAACAGTGGCTTCATCGGAAAATACAATGCTGGTGAGAAAGGCGGGATCGTCATCAATTCGTCTCATCATTTGTTCACAAAAATCCATACGGCTTCATCAACTCGTGTATCAGAAAAATTTTGTAAGGGTATAACTTTATTTTCTTCAAAATTCTGTCCACAGCCATGTGACTGATGTCATGTATTTGAGCAACTTAACGGGTACTGAGGTGAGGATCTTCTTCAGTGAACGACAACGAAACGTCAAGCTTTTTCCTCAGAAGTCGATGATTTAGGTCGACCAGGAATTTCACGATGTTTCCGTTTCCTGATAGCGCCTCACAGTACGCTCGACAGTGATTATTGAAATAGGATTGTTTGGACCACGAAAATTTTCGTTAAATAGTGCCCTTACTTCAGCGTACTTTGACGATCACCCCATCCTCGCATCATCTCTTAAAAAAAGTAGAAAATGCTTTATCGTTAGCACAATTTTGAATCTCTTTGGCGGTTCTTATTTAATTTATCCTTTGAATTTAAATTATTGATGAAAAATTTGAAAGAAAATTCCACAGCCTGGATTTGAACCAGGAAACTTTGGCTCATGTCGTCGACGCACTAACCATTTACGTCACTGCAGACACGAAAGCATTACGCTATTTTTCCTCAATAATTTAACATCCGATGTATGGCGTATGATTAAACCCTCACGGACCCATCTTGAGCTATACTTTAATGAATATTACGCCTTAGGAAAGATAATTCCAGCCTGCGGACTAGGTAACTGTTCTAACCAAGCCCAAAGGACATGTAAATAGAGTGATGCTTTTCATGTCCGCAGTGACGCAATTGGTTAGCGCTTCGGCGGAATGAGCCGAAGGCTCTTGGTTCGAATCCAGGCTGTAGAATTTTCTTTCCTATTTTTCTTCAATAATTTAACATCTGAGGTATGGCGCATGACTAAACCCTCACTGACCCTTCTTGAGCTATTCTTTGAATTTAAGTTGAATTTTGTCCGCAACTATCTTTTTCAATTGATGATTCGAAAGTCTGAGCCCAAACACGAGTTCAAATCCCAGAAATCTCCCTTAATATAAATACTGTATCGGCCGACTTTCAGAGAAGTTTAAGGCGACACTCTCGTAGGGCTGAGATGATTATTAACTGAAAATTTGACAATATTTCCGGCGTTCGTAATTTTTGCGTGTGCCAATAAACATCCTTTTCTCTCGCATTTGGCATTGATTAAAAGCGAACCTAGGGCCAACAGCAATATATAACATTTCGAAGGCGCTCTCGCAAAACACGACCAACTGTCAGTTTTCAATTGGATTAGGTTTAAAACCCAGTTATGATGGATGGGGGAAGATATGAGCCGCTTTCCTGTTCTCTTTTCCTTCCTCCCTTCCGGCTAAAAGGGAATAAAAGAACCCCGATTCAATTACATCATTTATACGTCAAGAGTCGGTAAACACGTTAATGTTCATCGTGACGTTACCTCAGCAACCGAAGAACATGATGGACGGCCTACACAAAATGATTTAATTATCTCTTTATGCAATCCTTCTCTGTTTATTACTAAGAAAACAAAAATATTCCTTGCAAACTTTATAAACCACTTTAGACAATTGCTAAAGAGCAACACACTCATGAATTTCGGATAGCAATCACTTTTTGAAAGGTTCGTTTTCTAATATTTAGCAGCAGATTTACTACCAAATAACAGTAAGTCGAATAATTTGCACACTACTCGTAACTGCGTTAACACTTTTTCTCAGAAGGATCTGAAGAAACTTACCTTTTCATTAAGTTCTGTAGCTTCCAAAATATTTAACGAATTTTCATGAGGATTACACTTAATTACTTTTATTGAAATAAATGGAAGGTCCAGGTAGCAGGAATGTCGAATTTTATTGCCTTACGCGTTTGGATATATAAGGGGTTTACAGATATTTTGAAATTAACAATGAAAGTAAAAATGATAGGTACCTGTACCTTCCATTTATTTCAACTAACTAGTACATTTCGTAGCAGAAGCTATATGGGCGCTGTTTAGTTCACAGGCACAGATTTCTGAGTCAAAGTCTCGCTGAAACTACGAAGTAGGAGTTACGAATAAAGGTAAAAACTGTTTAATGAATAAACTTCTCAAATTGTGTGAATTAAGTTTTGTTTATCAAATTGTCTCGATTAGCCTACTGACAATATAAAATTAAAGCTCACTGAAAGCTGTCGCTGTCATCAGAAATCGAACGGATGAGCTCTAGAGTATCAAAACATCAAACAGCGATGATAGGAATGTGTAGTGTGTTTGATAGGTTATTAAATTCAATTTTATAATGCGTTTGACAAACGTGTCAGACTTCTTGAAAACGCGATCTTTGTTGCTTTAAAGCTCGATGGCTTGAAGTCCCTACTACCAATAACAACAAACATGTAGGAGAAAGTTAGGGGTTTTTTTTTTCGTTCACAGTTTAAGGTTTTTCCTCATGGATCTTGAAGGTTCTTGGAACTTCAAAACACTACAACTCATTCGTCTCTTATTGCCTCCGTTAACCTTTGTTGGAAAGGCGGAGAAGAAACAAGGTGCAAAAGAGAACTTTCTATTTAGGTTGATAAAAGGAAGAATGGTAGAATAGGCTTTCCGCTATATTAATCCCTCCCGTTTCCTTTTGTGCGGAGGCCTCCGCTATCGTCTTCCTAAATACCTAGCGATTAACCATGCGAGTTAGGCGAACCCACAGCCAAATACAATGGAATATTAATTTTTCAAAAAGCGTTCGCGAGACATGAGCCACTGGCAGACCCAAATGGATTAGTTTTAAAAACCTGGTTATGATGGATGAAGGAAGAAGCGCGTTCGCTCCCATCCACTCTACCCCTTTTCCTTACCCTCCTCCCTCCACCTCGAGCAAAACAGAACAAGAACCGATTCAATTACATCATTCATATGTCAAGCCTCGGTAAACACGTTAATAATTCATCGGAACGTCGCCATGGCAACGGCGAACATGACAGACGGCGCACACAATGTTTTAATTATCTTCTTTTTTTCCCTCCTCCTTTTTTTATTATCCCCTTTTAATCTTCCTCTCGAAGTTTTCAACCTAATTTGGGAAACAAAAGGTGAATAAGGAAGAACGGGGAAGGGAAAAAAGTTACTTTTAATAAATCTTAATGATGCGTAAAAATTTTCCGTTTCTTCTCTTCATTTTAAGTTGATTCCTTCTTTTTTATCTGAAGACGCAAGAAAAGAAATTTTTGCCGCACGAAAAGAACGCCGATCAAATAAGAAAAAAAAAAAAGAAAAAAAAAAGAAAAAGAAAAAGAAAAAGAAAAACGCGCTCTTAACAAAATTACCGGGACTCGTCAGAGGAAAAACATGTGGCAACTCTGATCTCATTTTTGGATACTGTGGTTTTGAAAATGTCGCTCAAATATTCATAGAACTCAAATTTACTTCTTCGTAGATAAAAACATTCATGAATTATTAATTATGAGCCACGGTGATTAAATCTAAACGACATACAACATCAAGGTAAGCACGCAAAATTCCAAGACCATAGGGATGGAATTACCACTAAAAGAAAAAGCTTCTTAAGAAATGCGCAATGGTTCTCTAAGTAGACAACGGAAATGGGAGAAAATTTAAGTACTCGAGTTAAAAATAGAAAATTATCGATCGTTTGTATGCGTGTTTGTCAGAGCATTCTGTTAGTTCGAAACGCTTAGCCACCTTACACGAAACTTGGTATGCATGATGTTTTCGCACATATGCAGGGTGGGCATAAATTATTAGTACACAAGAAACACTCATGACGTTATAACAGAAAAACAGGTATATCTAAACGGTTTGCAACAATGAGAACAAAAACTCTTAAAGTTCTTAAACCAGTCACCACGAATCGGTCCATCTCTTTTGTGGCCCGCAGGTGTTATTGGGCATCTTCTGGGTGATGGATGATATGGTTCGGAAGATTCGTCGGTGCAGTTCAGGCAAGTCGTTTACTTTCTTGCTACAAATCTTATCGTTAAAATATCCCCATAGGAAAAAATCGACGGGGTGAACGTGGCGGTCATCACTTCATATCCTTCAGTTGAGATATGGTGATTGAGAGTTTCCCGAACGAGAAGTACCCAAACACATTGATGTTCCTCTGTGGTTAATAATGCGTAATGGAAGCGGCTAAAAACTTTGAGAGTTTGTGTTTTCATTTTTGCAAACTGCATAGCGATAGCTTTTCTAGTTATAACGTTATGAACATTTTTATGGTACCAATAATTTATGCCCATCCTGCACCTCTAAACCAAAAATTCAATTTTTTAAGTTTAATAATTAACTCTTTCAGAAGTTTATAATATTGTACACTTCTGCATATCTTCTCGTTCCCATAAACTTTTGTACCATTTTATGAAATGACCATCCAATAGTTGAAATTGGTTCAATAAGGAGTGAACGAAGCAAAAATATGAATTGCAATCAAAAATGTCTTCATGAGTGTTGGATTTCTAGACGCCGCCAACATATAAGGATTTTACGAACTAACAGTAATATGGACTTTTAGATTCTTCCACCGAACCTGGACTATCTAAGAGTGTTCAGCGAAAATCTTTTCAGCGCCTGAGTGGCGACCGTCTTTGCGTGTTGACTTCGTGTTCTACAAGCAGTTCCACGCCCCGAGCACACGACGAGAGAGGAATACGCTCGTCCCGACCGTCGCCACGTCGCTATACCGCCAGCATCGTACAACGTGCCTCTCAATCTCTTCTGAAGCGAGTATCCATAGCGGAGACGAATGCTAGTGGGTATCTCCTTAACTGGTTCACGACTTCATTGGCGAGAACCATCACTGTGGTTTATGGACTGCCTCACGAAGTCGAGCGTCTCTTCGGAGCAGAATCCACCGTCCCCAACGGAGCAAGCAACGAGCCATTTAGGCTCATCGCACCCTGGACCATAATAGTCTTCGCTGCGGAAGGCATCGGCTATATTGGCCCATAATTCAGGTAGGTCCACTATTCTCTCTTTTTATCCCGGCTTAATCGCTCAGTCTGATTGTCAAATAAAAATTGTTTTAATCACCACCGCGCCCTGTTTGTTAATTGCTGGTAGCTTAATTGTAGCCTACATAAAATTAGTTCCATTGCGTATGTTCGGTTTTCTCAGAGCTATTCTTTTTGTTCGTTATAGTTGCCGCCCGCAGCGGAGCGTAGAACACCTTGCGTTGCCGTTTTCTGTTACGGTAGGCAGGTAACCACGTTGTCAGCTCGAATGCTATCCAGTCAAGATGAATAGTGAAGTCATCTTCAGCTATATCAAGCGATATCAAGTATTCCCGATAGACTTAGCGCCTCTCTGAAATTACTATGATAAGAGAACTTTGTTTATTAAATTGTAACCATTTTAAATGTTACCCATTACCCGCGCACTAGCACCATTTATTTGTTGTTTAAGAAATTGTCTTGAGATGTGCTTAGTGATGCAATTTCTTTGTGAGCCAATCTGCCCCTTTGAACTTAATACTTACAGCAGTTAAATTATTCTAGTTAATTTTATTTGCAATTTTAAGATTATAAATATTTCCTTAGGGTCTAGGCACCCACCCGTTACCCTCGTGTTAGAGGGCAACGCCAATTTTTATTTATCTTGTTAGTAAATAAAAATTTGTTTTCCCACGCAATACTAGTAACTGTGTCATAAGCTCATTTTGGACCTTAGCAATTTTACTTCCACTGCATCTTACCAAACTCTGCGTGACAATAAGTTTCACGACTATAATTTGATAACGACTGAATACAATCATGGATGTTTTAAGCCGTGAATGAACATTTGCAATTGTTAGCATGAATCCTAGGAGTTGACGGTTCGAATATCAAGGAACGTGAACAATCGTGAATTTCTCTAATGAGATTTGTGTTGATCCCTATTCTAAGGATGTTTGCCCCCAATTTTCTTCTTGAGATATGCCTAAAGACTTCCAAACATACATTACAATTTGCTACCAAAAAGACAAAAAAACATGCACAGGATATCCTGGGACTATATCTTTAACACCTAATACTTCAAAGAGTTTGACAGCATTTCCATACGGATGGACTGGAGCTTAAGAGGAAATTCTTAGGAAAAGATCGATTTGGCTTTCAAAGAAAACAAAATTTACACGAGCACCGTTTCTTATGTAAAAGAACACGAATTGATAAAATATTGTCGCGAAAAAAACTTCCACAAACGAAAGAAAGTAGAATATTATAACTTCTACAAAAAAAGGAGCAAAAGATGGACACCTGCAATCTGTAAATGTATGGAAATTTGGATATCGGAAAATGCAAAGAGACAAGCAGAGCTGCACTAAAGAAGAGTGATGAAATTAAAACAAGCCACATGCTATGCTCTCCAAATATCTCTCGAAAGAAAGAGCTTAACGGAAATCATTAAAAATTTAAAAAAAATAATATCAAGAGCAAAAAGGATTAGTGAAAGATTAGTTATTGAAAGAGTTTTCGCTTAAAACAAACAGCAGAAGGGGGAGGGCTACATGCCATGGAAAGATCGTAGGCTGAAAATCCTTCAACAAATTAAAATAGTGGAACTCACGTTAAATATTCACATTATTAATAATAGACTAAATCTGATGACCTGTTTACCTTTAGCGGTCTTGCTAAAATAACCTTTCCTCGCTCAATTAAAGAGAGAGAGAGAGAGAGGACAAAATGTTTAGCGCTAAATCAGTTGAAAGATCTTAATGAGTAACTTATGACAAATTCAGCTTTCAATGTAAACACGAGTCAAATCTACACACCCTTCTCTAGGCCACTAGCTTTATCTAAGGTTTGAATAGAGTGAATGAAACCCATTAAACATAAATAAATTTGACTACGTAATTCTTTCTAGAAATAATTAATCTTTATTTAATCGGTATGAAATTTTATTGTCGCTAATCTGATATTAGCGCATATGTTAAAGAATAACGATCATATTAATTAGTCAATTTGAGGGTCTTTTATTAGAGCAGTTAATTAGTTTAATATACCAATTAAAATTATATAAAGAAGATAAACGATTAGCGCCGAATCTTAACATGCGAAAGCTTCTCGCCAAATTAAAAATCAATTTTAGACATTTTTTTTGTTTCCATTTTAAACTGCGTCTTATAAACGTGTCAAAGTTTTCTATTATATTCTACTTCGCTTACTTTGCATGATTTCTTCTAATGAACATTTTGAACAAAAAAGAAAAGTTTCCCCCACTTAATAATTCACCATGTCTGGTTTCTGTCAGAAACTGGCAGAAAGACATGGATATCTATCGTCTCTCCAGGTCCGCACATAGTCCTGATCTGAATCCTAGCAAACATTTATGGGGGACGAATTGAAACGTCCTGTGAGGGATAATGTCCGACAGCCGTTGCTGAACTGTCCATCTGTTTGAAGGAGGATTGGTTGGTACGATAGTTTTATAGGCGCGTCAACAGCTAGGTCATTTTGCGCCCTTTTACATGACTAACATCTTTACACAATCCAGAGAATTTAAAATCACTATTATCTTTTGCGCATTCCGGGGACAAACACAAACATCCATGCCCACGGCGGGATTCGAACCTGGCCGGCGTTTGAAAGAGGAATGGACACAAATACCCGTGGCTTCGTATCGCAACTTTGTTGAAAGCATGCACAGGGGAGTGCCTGAAGTAAATGAGTTCGAATTATTATCATGGCCACTTTCTTTGAAATATCCTGCTGTCCGATCCATTATTGTAGGATTGTGTAACTGTTGGGATGACCATATCACCCCCTTCATTTGTGATGAATTGCCTTAAATTTTACAAGCCTTTAGAATTTGTCATTTAAATTCAGAGAACCTTTGAAAAATTTTAAGTTTGGAATCATTAAAAAACTGCGAGCTCTATTTCAGCAGATGTTTTCACCATGGATAAAAATTACATACTAATATTTTGTACCATCTATAATGCACCTAGAAGCCTTTTAAGAAAAATTATGAAAAACTGAAAAAAATTATACATTAGTGCTCAATGAAATTGCATCGTCATGAAATTTCACAATTTCCTATTGCTGGAAGTTAATTGCCATTTCCTTGTCTTTAATATGACATCATCTCATTTACATACTCAAATTAGCTGATGCAAGAACACGAAGCCTGAACCTTGCACGACCAATTCATGGGGGTAGCCAGGATTTACGTGAAGGGTGGGGACCAGGATACACATATGGATGGGAGGAAGAAGTCAAATACAAATGTAAGAAATTACGGTTCTAGGACAACTGCCACCTAAGATAATTGCCATCTAGGACAATCGCCACCTAGGATAATTGCCACCCAACAATAGGGATTATGCATGGATTTTTTTTTTTAAAGTAACAATTGTTTTTTATCGAGTTGGACATGCTAAACATGAAAAACGTGGCCATAAACGCTACTAACTTCTAAATATTTATCAAATTTGATTTTAAAAACGCGGAATCCATTTCCTATTTGTAAACGATTTATTATTCCAAATTTTTGATAGGTTTTCCTCGACTTGAGAATCACATTCAATCGGATTCACATTTCATAACGTCGAACTTTTTTTTTTTTTACTTAACAGAAAATTACTATGACGGATCCAGGATATAAAATGGGTAATCTGAAATTTGCCGACTATCGACGTATTAATAGTTGCGGACTTTTAGCGACTTAATTAAGACTTAGTTTCGGCCGATGTTTGATAATAAAAGCTATTTCCTTGGCTTACATTCGCCTTATTCACTAACAGCTTACAAATATATTTTAATATGCCTGTAAACTTAAAAATCCTGGCAGAAAATGTTTTTATTTTGAAGGAAAAATTAAAAATTTTCTTATTTAGTGGTCATGCGATTGACCATGTTGTTTTGTATTTATGTATTATTACCGACTTCAAAAAAGGAGGTTCTCTGTTTGGCTCATGAAGTCGGTTCATTTTTTAAAAAAAAAGTTCTTGTTATATCTACATTGCATTAAATGAAAAAAACCTTACACTTGAAATTTGTGATAATTTGGCGCACGAATATTGTAAGCATAATACTTAAAAGTGTATTGCGAATAATTTTTTTAGATATATTTAAAGAAAAAAATAAGAAAAAAAAAGGTAAATTAAAACCGATGAAGTTTATTTATTATTTTTATTAAGATTTAAAAATAAAATTTAATTTAAAGCGGATACTGAAATATATTTTTGTGTAGAGTACAGTCCCGAAAGTTTGTTTTATTTTAAATCTTAATAAAATGTTAACTTTTGTTTTTCATATTGTACTTCATATTGTGTAAATTGAAAATTATGAAATTTTGAAAAACTTTTAATGTAGATATTGTAAATTTTAAGTCATTTTTTGAATTACTCAAATTGTAAATTAATGAATTGTAAATTGTAAATTTTAATGAATATAGTACTGAATGAAATAAATTTACTAATTAAAAAAATGTGTATTTAATGGAGATTCTAAAATGGAGTATTAGTTAAGGTTTTTCCCACAATAAACGAGATATTGCTGGTTAAAATCGAAAGGGATAAATTGTGATGAAATGACAGAAAATTCCAATTAGTTAAATTCGCAATGTCTCGTTTATTGTGGAAAAACCATTTTAGAATCTCCATAAAATGCACATTTTTTAAATTAGTAAATTTATTTCATTCAGTACATTTTTTTAGGATTTTTATCATTTTCGAAAAAATGGTAAAATTCGTAATATAAATTTTCTTTTATAATATTTTCTTTATTTATATTTACTTCAACATTTTCGTCACTAAATCTCTCTATTACCCTCTACGTGAAAGAATTTTATTTTACATATTTTGCATTGTAATTTGAAATTTCAAGTTTTCAGTTTAAAACATTCTAATTAAATTAGAGCTCTTGTCTGGAGCATTTTGAGTGGCAATTGTCCTCGGTGGCAATTATTCTAGGTGGCAGTCCGGATACCGAAATTACTTAGCAACAGTGCACCAAATACAAGTTCTTTCCAAATACAAGTTCTTACCCCAAATTTTCCCCGTGTAAATCTCATTTCTATCGATAAAGAAGTATTTTGTAAATATGTTTACTTGATTAGGAAAGGATAACTGTCCTTCCCGCCCCCCCCCCCCCACTTTTCCTGGCTATGCCCATGGATCACTCCAAAAATCTAGACTCTCAGAAGGTGGAGCGATTTTATTGAGCACCAGTGTATAATGTCAAACCTTATGCTCCAAGATCAATGTGGTTTGTCCGCATTCATACCATGTGTTTGAAAGCTAAAAGCTAATGAACCCTTTCATGATATACCTCAAGAAGTGGATTTTCAGAAAAAATATTATGTCCATGTCTGTATTTAATGTACTTCCCTTTTACGACAAGCCAATGATGCAAATTGCTTCATTTATTTCTCTTATTAAACAAAGCAAATTGCTTCATAACAATTGCATCATATTATGTAGAATCTACATCTTGAACAAAACAGATGACGAAAACAGACATCCACTTCAGTCTTCTCTTTTTTTTTTTCTTTTTTTTTTTTTAATCCAAAAGAATTTTCTTTAAACGCTTGCTTGTCCCTTCTAATTCACAATCTTTTACTTCGCAGTGATCGCTTTAATTCTTCAACCCTTCTTTCTCCCACCACTTTTCCCATCTCATACCTACGTTTATTTCCACTCCCCCCTCCTTTTCCTTTTCCTTTTTGCTCGTTAGAGAGAGAAAGAAAGAGCGAGAGTGAGGAGTGGGTCTATTCACGCATCGTTTGACGTTCGCTGTCATTTGCACTGTTTGCCTAAATTAGCAACTGCTTTTTTTTTCTCCTTGTCACACGATGAGCTCCAAGGGTAATGGTAGGTGTAATGGTAACGAAAGGATTAAAAAATAATAAAAGTATGAAAAACATCATCTTGAGCCAACTCCTGATTAACGAAGATGGCTTCTTTCTGGTTCCCGTTTTTTTTTGTCGCGGTGAAATGTCTGATTAAAAAAAAGACAACCAAAACAGCTGACGAACTCAGCACAATGACGAAGGTTTGAAATGAAAAAAAATGCCTTCCAAAGCCTAATCTTATGATTCTTTATTTTACCATTTTAGAAGTTTTAAAATCTAAATTATTAGTAAATATCTATTGTAATGAGCATACAATATGAAAAGAATAACAAATGAGAGAATAAATCATTTGCAATAATGTTATATCAATTACTTATTTATTTGATTGATTTCAATATTCATACAAATTTGCCATTCGCAATAGATTTGAGGTACCACAACGTATGTGAAATACACGGGAGTTTGTAATTAAACTGACAGTACTCAGAGCTACTGAAGCTCGATCTTACAACCGGAATGGCACCAAATTTGGTAGGGACTAATGATTATATGAGAAGGATTCCGCGCGTCGTATAGTTCATTGGGGAAGGGGTACTGTGCGGTGTAAAAAGAAAAGTTACTCAAATGAGTACGATTGAAGGCCTTATGTGTCTAATCGATAGCGCGATACGTTGAGCATTACACTAAAACAAAGACAGCATTACTTCGGAGAAATAGCAGCTGCATTTTTTCCCGAGCTATCACATGATCAACCAAGAGCTATTTTTGACTGATATAAAGTCAATTTTAGTTTCGATATAAAACTTTAATGATTTTGAGATGTGCTTAGATGACTTCTAGTGAGAAAGGGCAATATCAGGGTAGAAAGGTTCCATGATAAATCAAAGAGAGCCCGTAAAGTTTTAATCGCTCACTGACAATTGTGTTTAGCAATGTTCTTCAATTAACCTCAAATAGAGGCATATTTTTATCATTTAAAGTTTCACAGTAACAATATGAAACATGAAATGAAAGAAAATCTTCTTATGTTATACAAGTTTGGCAACGGCCGGTTCATCATATCTTGAACGAGAGCTTCATTAGAGTAAAAATGAGTTATCTGGTCGAAAGGTCGAATCGATTTCTAATTTCGATCGGTGTCCTTTTGGCTTTTCGCCCGGAATTCGAATAATCTAATTAACCAATCAATGAATTAGCAATGAAGACGGTTAATTTATAAATGAAAAAAAAATAAATCAAGTTCTGATTGGAAATTAAATCGGTGTTAAATTTCTTTTATTTTGACGTACATATCTCAATATACACACGCGCTCAGTTAATCGCAACGAACATCTACAGTTGGTGGCACCACTCTTTTGGGGAGCCAACAA
Organism: Rhysida immarginata; assembly: GCA_023313115.1. Taxonomy (NCBI): domain Eukaryota; kingdom Metazoa; phylum Arthropoda; class Chilopoda; order Scolopendromorpha; family Scolopendridae; genus Rhysida; species Rhysida immarginata. The sequence continues at coordinate 890,539 of JAHWFO010005786.1, read as the reverse complement.
ACGCTTCTATAAAGGCTACGGTCTCGGAAACGGCGTAAACTCTCTTTTGAAAACGCCAACAAAAATCGACAGTACAAGTGACAAAACCGATAAAGCATTCACAAGCAACGCTTATTGGTTATGCTTAAAACAAAAATGGAGAGAAAAGATTTTTCCCTTTAAATCCATGCTTTTCAACGATTTTCCATTTCCAATAGAGTTTTCTTTTCCATTTGTGGCGATCGACGGGTGAAGAGCAATCTAGCGAGAAAAATTGGCAAGTTGGCAGGAAAAGGAATCATGGCGAAAATGGGCAGCTAAAAGGTGCTGTGAAGGGGATGGGGGGAGGAGGGGGCGAAACTTCCTTCTCTACCCTATTCTTCCCTTTTCTCCCCCTCATAATTCAACGATCGTCAATGAAGAGTGACGCTTTCAGCGCTGCCGCCAACATTGGTAGCGACTTCGAAAAACATTAACCCCTGTCACGCACACTTTCACCAAAACTGCCCGTTTTCATTTGTCTTCCAACCAACGACGACGAAATCATCGCTTCCTCCTTGTCTCCCCACCCCCAATCTCACAAATCTTCGGGATCCAATAAGGATTAGATAAATTTCTTTTTTCACGATGAAAAACAGTTTCAAAAATTGCCTCAATTATCGCCTTATATCATCGAAGCAGTCTGGTGGAAATGTAAAACATTTCACGAGTTGGATTCATTGAATTTCGTAACAATGGGTGTAACTTACCTTCACAAGCGTGTAAATCCAAAATATACCTCAAGCCATAGAAGACACAGATATGCATTTACTTAATGTTTTTGACTATGTACTGAAAACACTCTTCAGACTGCATCCTTAATAAATTGGACACATCGCAGAATAATAAAATCGTCGCTTTAACCTGTGAATTAATTTAATAACTTCGTCCTAGTGTCTCTTAAGCTCATTTTAAAAGTTTAAATCTCTAATGAATCATAAAAAACTATAGAATATACAGCACTCTGCAGAAATGAAACTTAACTCAGAAATCTTATGTCATCAATTATAAAATTAGCTAAATCCGACGATTTATTTGACTTTTGTCACGACTTTTGAATGTATTATTATTGAATATCTTATTTTTATCTTATTTCCCGCAAAATAGTAAATGTATAGTTCCTACAGAAGCATTGAAAGAGATATATTGTCCCAATTTTGATAAAAAAAATTCTAATTTTAGGGTTTTCTTCAGTTAGGATCTCTTGCAAAGCCTCTCGATGAACCTTTCGAAATTTCCAGGAAAAACGGAGGAAGACTTTCCAAAAAGCCCCCAATATCCCACATGAACCGTATGGCTCGATTGAAGTTTGGGTGCTAAAATATTTGGCTTTCGAAAGGAAAATTTTTCAATGGCGGCTGCTGCAGAAAGGGTTCCAATCATTTTAACGGCTTCGGGTGGGATTGTACGCGCTAGAGACGAGACCGTATTTTTTGAGTGTCCATTCGCACAAACCGTCTGGGACCGCCTCAGGCGTCACTACAGGTGTTATTAAACATATACCAAAGATAATCGATAAGGAGTTAATCTATATTAACCGTCATTTTCTAAAATTTTATTTAGAGATTGTTTTATTGCATTGTTTAAAAGGAAATGATGCTTTTGAAACTTTAGCAACATTTGTAGGATTGTATCGATAAATCGGTCATTTTAAAGATAAACTATAAATTAATAAAATTTAAAACCAAGTAATTTTAAAATCTTTATAAAATGAATTATTATTCATTGATAATAGACTAACTCTTATTGTACCATAGTCGGAAATGTCTTTAGAAATGATCAACATAAGGTCTTCAGCTCGTCAAGTGTATCAGCGATGGACCGGGAGTTACAATGAACTGTCCAGGGTTACAGAGGACGGCCAGAGGACAACATCTACTCTGAAGCCTCCTGCCTTTACGTATGAGTGGCACATCACTTTTTTTTCTGCGTAAAGCTTGGCGCCGAAAACATCAAAACTATATTTTTAAAGCATTATGGTTAGATGAATCCCGTTTTCAGTTCGTGTAGTTAAAGATTTTATCGATTAAGTACTTCAGAGACGGGAAAAAAATCATCCCACAAATTAAAACGGAAATTAATATTTCGTAGTCAACAGGTCTCTTCTATAAAATAGAAAAATTTCCAGATCGACTGGTCCAAGGAGAGTTTGTGAAAATGGATAGTTTGGAAGAGTTGCGGTCAGAAAACCATGAACACGCAAGTCGAATGTGGATGAGAGCGCTTAGAGTTTGCTAGAAAAATTAAACAGTTCTTGAATGAAAGCAGGCAACGTTCTTGATGAAAGCGCAAAGGTGATGGAAAACTGGATCAGAAAGTGTATCGTCAAATCCTCGTTCATCATGGGCTTCATCTTAGTGATCAAGGTTTTTGTTATCAATGTGATAATGACCCAAAATACACCCTAAAGCTCTGTACAAAATAAGTAGCAAAAAGAGGAGCAACTGAAGTATTTCCAATCCTGTAATGGAGCAATACAAGTTTGGAGAAAACGTTCCGGGAAATGTTAGAAAAATTAAAGTGGATATCTATAATTCACCCACTAAACATCACATATAGATTTATACAACATCAGGTTGTTGCAAAAGTTTTTTTCCGGATTTTTATTGCAACACAAAAACGATTGAACTTGAATGGCAGATTCAGCTCATGCAGATGCCGGACAATGGTTGAAAAGTGAACCTTGAACTGTTCTGCGAGTTCCCTCGTTGTTACATTGTGATCCTCATCAATTGCTTGGCGTAGATCACCATCTGAAATCATGATTGGCCGACCAGAGAGGTGCATCTTGAAGAGTGCTATCTCCGCGTCAGAACCGGTGATACCATTCTTATATTGTACGTAAACTAACAGTGCCATCACCTAAACGTTGGCAAATGTTTCGGTGACATTGCGCAGCACTGATCTTTCCAGAATACTCGTAGAAGATTATTGCTCGAATATGCTCGCGTGAAAGGTCCATTTCAGACCGTTGATGGCACTCACAGATGTATAATCAGAAAGTTGATTCTTGGATGTAATATAGCAAAGATATTCAGGAATCGAATGCAATAATTTGTTTGAAAAAATATGAACACCCCCTTCGGAAAATGAGCCCTTCTTGGGCACGGGTTCTAGAACCGGAAGAAACTTTTGCAACAACCTGATATTTATCTGAGATGAAGAAAATCGATCTAACATGTTTTGAAAAGAAACTTCGGCCATTCTCCTTTTCTCCATGACAATGATGAAACTATGGTTATCCACAAAGCAAATCACAGCGTCACTTTTAAAATCAATTTCCAAGACAACCGCGCAACAGTTCCTGACTAACTTTTATGCCTTGTTCTTAATTAAGAATATAATCGATTCTTATTACTTAAATGTTTATAAACAGAAGATTGTTTTGAAAAGGAATTTAAAAAAAATGCTCTAAAGACTCGTAAAGGATCGCCAAAGAAACATCATCGAAGCTAAGACGGCAACGTGAATTTCTTGACGCCCACAGAACTCTTTCTATTGTTTATGTCATCACCCTTATTTTGACGTGGCAACTGCCGTTAATTTCCTTTATGTTAATTCCTTTTCGTTTACCGTTATCTCCTAGCATTTTATTTTCTTAAAGAATGATTAGAAGGCTACTTTCCTCTTTTAATTTTGGTGGTTTAAATAGAACACAGTTCTTGATGGCAGGAAGACAACCGAGAAGATTTATCAAAAGGATCATATATGGTTACTTCTACCATGTCTTACAATTCTTATCAGTACATGATCACTAAGGAGGGTTAAAACATTGATTTTTTCCGAGGCAGAGGACGGATAAGGGTTGTTCAGAAAATAATGGCCAATATTTTCTTTCTCGGAAACTATTTTATTCAAAATTTACGAAAACTACAATATCAATTAGTTTCTTTACATGTATTATTTTCCACATAATCCCCATCAACCTTGTACACATTACGCCATGGCGAAACAAGCACCAGTTCTTCTCCTGTTCACGCAACTTGTCCTCATTGTATGATCACGCCATCATCTTCAAACCTTGTCCCCATCATTGCTCCTTTATTTGAAGGAAAAACATGAAAATCAGCAGCAAGATCGGGACTAGAGAGATATTGGGGAAGCACAGTCTAACCAATCTGGCAAGAGGGTGCATCACTAAATTTCTTGGTGGATTCTTGTGGGACGGAAACAATGATTGGATTTTGTCAGGGTCTTGATGTACACATTTGAATTCATTGTTTCCACTCTTGGCATCACAACAACAAGAATCATCCCCTCAATGTCCCAAAAAAATAAGTCTCCTAGTGGTCAAGAAATTGTCTTTAATTTCTTTTTTGCATTGATTGTGGATAATGACACCCCATTAAGTATCTTTTCGTCTTCTGCTCAAAATGTTACACTCGGTTACGATCCGGGACAAAAAGGCCTACCCCTCAGCATAAAATCGCTCCAACAAATCAGGGCAAATTGTTTTCCTTTGCATTCTGTGGCCAGCTGAGACTTCGAGGAACCAATCTTGGACAAACTATTGAAAAATCCGAGATCACCGATAATTGCAATCGCATTTCTATTGATAACCGAGTACTTTTTGGATGAAAAACATCCAAAACTTGGTTTCGAGTTGAATTCACTCTTTTTCCTAAGATCTTTGGATTGATGTAAAAAGGTTAGGTTAGGTTCAATTCGATGAAGAAGACTATGAAGAGTATTTTTTGCGAGTTGTAGAGCCGGTAAAGGACACTGATGTCCCGATCCACAAGATTAATGGCATGAACGCGGTTCAACATGTCTGATGCGGTGGCTGAGGCAGAATTATGGAACTCTGTCTCCTTATTTCCTGAAGCTTTAACTCTCTGAGCCTAGTGAGCAACGGTGTTATATTGACTGCACAGTTTCCCTATGCAGCAGTACACAAATTTTTGCACTTCCATTTTTCACAATCAACAATTCACTTAGAACTCGTCGTTTCTAACGAGAATTGTTCGCAAGCGCCATTTTAAAGCTCAAGTGGCGTAATCGAGGAAATTCATAAAGTTGATGCGCTTAGTAAACTGAATTCGCCGCAGGAATAATAATTGTAAGATAAATATATTTTTCACAAGGAATACTCATTATGCTGTTGATTTGAAATTGAAATGAGTATTAAGAAGTTTCTTTAAAGCCTACATATTCTTTCTTCTATGTGTCACGAGTAGTGTCAATTATCTTCCAAATTTATCTTCGACACAATTCAACAGGTATTTTTTTCAACTCTGGAACGTGTTTTAAAGTAAATAATTACCCGATGAAGGAGAAATATTTCATAAAGCGTCAATTAAGAATAAACAATGATTGAGTGAATAAGAGTTATTTCGCAATAGAAGAGAAGAGCTCAGTCCACATGTCCACAGTTTATTTTACTTATTTACTATAAAGCGTTTTACTTTTATTTTACTTAAGAGTTATTTCTTTGGTATTCTTCCTTAAATTTATCAAAGGATTTATCTATCGGGAGTAAACGAAGTATTGCATGGACACAGAAATGAGACATAGATTTATTGCCACTTTATCTTGATTTTATTTTATCTTCTATTTTTCAACGTAATCTCCATGAACATTTCGGCAATTGTCCTAGCTTTTCACGAGTCCCTCAAAAACAGCAAAGAATGTTTGTGGTTAGTGTCGTAGCCAGCTAGTAATCTCCAGACAGACCTCCTCCATGCCCTGGAACCCGTGACCACCGAGGTGATTCTTCAGTGAGCCGAAGAGGTTGAAAGTCGGATGGTGCCAAATCCAGACTAGGATGGATGTTCCAGTTGTTCCTTAACTACGGCGGTTCGATGATATTGGCACTGGGTGGACGAGCGTTGTCATCCAACCACATCTCAATCACGCAAAGCACCTGGCTTTCCTGGATAAACATTTGTTACTGTAAAGAGGTAACAATTCCTTGTGCATGCACTTAGTCAGCAGATTTCCCTGCCCCCACAGAAATCGAATTACGGCCCGTTGTTCATCGCGAGTACAATCAGCTAACACATCTGCCATCTTACCCAATTGACACCCGCATGACTCACCCCCGCACGAGCATGTGACTACGAGAATCGTATACGCTACACGGTGATGGTGCCACTTATACCGACATTTGCGTAAAGGATCATTGAAATGACCGATATTCATAGCACAATTTCACATTGCAGCAGTTTGACGATATTTCATTTTGCGACTTAAATACATTGACTTACCCTAGTAATAAGTGCACTGATTGGAAGAAAGTAATTGGACACCTCGCACAGTGCGTTTATTTGCTTTTATTGATAACAGCTAATATCCTGTCGGCCCCCCTCTGGCTGCAATCACGGCTGCCTCTCTCCGGGGCATGCTTTCCACAAGAGTACGTACGACCCCCACAGGAATCTCCCGCCAAATGTCCCGTACAGCCGTCCACAGTTCAGGTAGTGTTTTGGGGAGTGGGCTACTACCCCTCAACCGACGCTCGACTTCATCCCACAGATGTTCGATGGGATTCAGTTCGGGGCTCTGGGCTGGCCACTGCATGCGTTCAACATTATTATCGGTATACCTAGACAGGGTATGAGCTGCAGGACAATGTGGCCTGGCATTGTCGTCTTGGTACAGGCATGGCTCTAGACCGTAGGTTTGCCAAAGGGTTGGGAGAACGGAATTGTCCAGGATGGTAGTGTAGTCCGTAGCCCTCATGGTGCCTTCCACCTTCACTACCGGGCCTACGCCATACCACGAAAACAGCCCCACACCATAATTCCTCCTCCGCCGAACTTCACTGTTGGGATGATACACTCAGGAAGGAGCCGTTCTCCAGGTAAACGCCACACCCAAACTCTGCCATCCGATCGAAACAATGTGAAGCGGGATTCATCGCTCCAGAGAACACGTTTCCAGTCCTCAACGGTCCAATCTTTGCGTTCCCTGGCCCACTGCAGTCTGTTCGTTTTGTTCGCCGGTGTGAATAGCGGCTTGTGGGCTGCTGCTCTGCGTGATAGCCAAGCATGTGGGCCTCCTTTCGGAGGGTCTTGGTGGATACGTGACATCCAGATGCCTGCTGGAATTCCCCGGCGATGGTGCTCATCGTCGAACGTCGGTTCTTCCGTATCTCCCGCTGCAGCACCCGACGGTCCCTGTCGGTCAATGCGGGTGGACGACCAGGCCTTGGTACATTCGTACAATATCCATTGGTCCTGTACTTCTTCAGCACATACGCCACTGTTGATTTCGGGTGGTTCCGGCTGCTGGCAATCTCTCGTATGTATGCGCCTTGGAACGACATTCCAACCAGGACACCTTTTTCGAACTCTGTCAGCTCCGCCTGTCGCGGCATGATGCTTCAGTTAGAGTCAATGGTGTTGTCTGATGACTATCTTTGCATTTCCATACAATAGTGACACGTGTGGTAGCGGAAAGGTCCATTTTTGCCGGGTGGATGGGTGTCCAATTACTTTCTTCCAATCAGTGTATTTTACACTACTATACTAGTCAGGCCTCAAAATAAACAGAGCGGGTATCTATCTAATGGGCCTAATTGAAGATCTTAACGTGGGTAGATATCGGCCTAAGATTGAAAATTCTAAATAATTCACGCCATCATTGAGGTTTTCTTTTGTCTCAGTTTGTAGTGAGGTAAGGCATTGCATAGTCTACACGTGCTTGTCAAGCATTGCAATATTTTCGATAGTCTTCGTGATCAATTAGCCAAAGAACACCAAACTATAAATATAAAAGGCAAACATAATAAAATTCCTAAAGAGGTACAGAAAATGGTATTGATTAAAAAAAGAGCATATTCAGTCATTCTCGAAAAATTATTTCCCATTTTTCTTCTACACCTGTAACCTATTTGGAAGCTGGGTGATCTTCCAAGATATCCCTATTACAAAAGACACCCATAGATGCAAAATATAAAGTATGAATATTTTCAGTCGGTCATACGGAGACTTAAGGGATATAATAAGGTGGTTCGTGTTCAACATATGAAAATTTAAATGATAATGCCAAGTAAACAGCAGCTGCAAAATTGCTAATAAATAAAAGAAAGGGTTATAAATTTTACAAAACTTGTAATAAAAAAAAATAAAAGTTGAGAATTTTGGGCCAGATGATTTATTAAAGAAAATCATCATGGACCCAGCGCTTGACAGTGACTGAAGACATTTTGATTTTGAGGTAAAGAGATTAAAGGGAGTAAACATGACATTTAATTAAATATTTGTGCGTTAAAGTTACAGTTTTTCCCATTTTTCTAATTTTTAAACGCTAATTAGGTTTTAAAATTTTTGGTAAATATTTTTACCATCGCTTAAATTTTATTATTTATGATGTTTTATACCCAATAAAATTTTTATTTGAACTTTAAAATTATTCCAATTGATTTATTTTTCATCCCATGTTCAACTGAGATCAAAAGGAAAACATTCTTCAAAATACATAAGAGTAAGAATTCCTGAAGTGGGCCCCTCAAAAACAAACATGTCTTGAAATTTAACACTTATATTATAATTTGGTAGTACTTAATGAAGTAAAATCAGAAAAAATGAGAAAAAAAAGACAAAAAAATTTTTTGTGTAAAAAAAATAAATAAATAAATAAATAAATAAATAAATTTTATATATGAATATTTTTTAAGGTTCTCAATCGATTTCAACAATTTTGAAAAAACACACTGAATCTGTATTTATTAACACACTGAATCTGAAAAAAAAATGGTGATCTCTGTTTTTATGCAAATGCCATCATTTTTTGTCAAGCTATTCTATCGTACCACTGGGCTGCTAAGCAATCATTCAATATTGACAGCAATAAGGAGCTTCCCTGTAAAGCAACTGTTTTAAGCAAGTGCTGTTTTACAGGGAAGTTCCCTATTGTTGTCAATATTGAATGATGAAAAGCTACTTGCTTAGCAGCCCACACACACAAAAAAAAATTCTCATTCTTTTATGTTTTGTTATGAAATCTATACGTTTTACTTGTTATCTTTAAAATTTCAAAGAGATTTGAAAAAAATTAGCTTGAGATATAACTTTTTGAACAAAAAGTACCAAAAAATGTATTTGTTTATAACTTTTTAACAAATGGAAATTTTTCTACAATACAGGATCGGGACACATTAATATGACCACCTGCTAGTATCCGGAATATCCACCTTTGGCGGCAAGCACAGCAGCTAGTCGACGTGACAGAGTCAATAAGTCCTCGGAAGGTGGTTGCAGGTATCTGGGACCATTCGGCGATCAATGCATCTCGTAATTCCATCACCGTGCGTGGTGGCGGGTCCAGCTAGCGGACATGGCGATCGAGATGGTCCCACAAATGTTCAATTGGGTTGAGGTCCGGGGAGTTTGGTGGCCATGGGAGTAACATAAATTCATCCTCATGCTCCTCGAACCAGTCGTGGACAATTTTGGTAGGATGGCAGGGAGCATTGTCCTGTTGAAAGGTGCCATCACCCTGAGGAAACACTGTCGACATGAAGGGGTGTACCTGGTCTGCGACGATCGCCAGGTAACGAACAGCATTCAGCAGTATCAGTGGACTCAGACCATACCACGAAAACATCCCCCAAACAGTCACACTTCCCCCACCAGCCTGTCGTCTGCCAACGATGGTGTCTGGATGCCTGTTCTCAGATGCTTCCCGGCGAATTCTCCATCGTCCGTCCACTCTGTTCACCAGAAACCGCGACTCGTCAGAGAAAGCAACCCTTTGCCACTCGGCCGAGGTCCAATGGCGATAGTCCATTGCGAATTGGAGGCGGTTTCGGCGATGCACAGGCGTCAACATGGGTGCTGTTAGCATACTCCTGCTTCGGAGACCCAACCTCAAGAGGGATCGTTGCACTGTCTTGGTGCTGACACGCCTAGTGGCCCCACTGTTCACTTGCTGTGTCAGTTGCTCAACAGTGGCATGCCGATTGGTCTTGGCCAGGCATCGTAACCGACGCTCGTCTCTAGGATCGATGGCCCGTGGGGCCCCACAGTTACCTCTTCGGTTGCTCGAAACTGTCTGGTTCGTCCAGTCGCGGTACGCCTTCACAACGGCAGCCCTAGAGCAGTTCACAAAGGTGGCCGTTTCTGAAAAGTTGCCCCCCTTGGCCCGATAGCCAATGATCATCCCCGTTTGGAGGTCCGATAGGTCACTTGCTCTGCCCATGATGGCGACAATTGCTGTGTTAACGGATGCTAATACATGGCTGCTGTTGTCAGCTTTTAATGATATGCAATGATTTTTCATCTGCATACCATGGGACGTTCCAACATGTTGGAGGAGAGGTGGTCATATTAATGTGTCCCGACCGTGTATTTTGGGAATTTTAATACTCCATTAGGTACTACCAAATTATAATAAAAAGTTTTAAATTTCACGGCATGTTTGTTTTTGAGGGGCCCACTTCAGAAATTCTTACCCATAAATTACTTGCTTGTTTGGGGCGGTGCTTTAATTTTGGAATAAAATTTATTTATTTTAAAATATCGCACGAATTTCTCGAGGAGGCCTGAAAGAATCTTAAAAGAATATTAAAGAAAACTAAAGCCACACAAATGGGGAGAAAGAGGCAAAGGAATTAGGCCTGTTAAGATTTCTTTTCTAAATATATTTTAAATGGTACCTAGATATTGATTAAGTCCCTACTTTGATTCGATCATCTCCCTTATGCTTTCATTTAAAAAAAAAAATCTATTTCACTATCTACGTTGGATTTTTAAGTCCCCTCCAAGTGACGTTTGTGAGCCTGAGGTTAACCAACCACTGCGCTCTAGGAGCAACAGAGACTCCCATTGTTTAATTTTTCGGGGCAATCCAGCCGAGAGCCATGTCGATTGGAAAAGTTAATTATCTTCTGAGTTGCGGGAGGCTGATGAAGTAGCAAGAGCCCAACCGCGCCAAGCCTAACAATCATGCCATTTTGACGTGGGACTTCAAAAACAGGAAAGGGCCTATTCATCTAATTACTATAAAGCTATTTGGTACTGATGTCAGAAGATATACAGCTTAATGATTCAACCGCACGGACACACTCTGCTGCAGTCGGGTGCTTTGTAATTGATTCCTTATCGACATTAGGATAGCACACGAAGGGCATCTACCCTCAGGGTTCAACTATTATTAGTGGCTTTGAAAAGCAACGAGGAAAGGAAAGGGTGGGGGAGGAAAACGAAGGGCGTAGGGGGCTGTTTGAAGACGGAAGAGACAAACAGTCGAGGTTAATGGCACCGATTGTTAATCGATAATTCAAAGCCAGAAGACTCATCCATTTGCTTACGCGATCCATTTTCTTAATGAACTCATGTGACGCTTTGGCGCTCACAAAACTTTCGACACGAAGCCAAAAGCCTTTTCAACAGCGCTTGGGTGCTCATCTTTAAGCACGAGAGGAAAGGAAATGTAAAGGAGAAGAAAAGTCAAACTTATTATGAGAACGGAAGGAAAAGAAGGAGCGCAGAAAGAGAGGTCGTCGTGCGGGGTTTCAAAGGGTAGGGAAGGGAATGACGTTAAATTTCACGTAATTGCAGAGGAAGACAAATTTATCATTTTCTTTCGCGTAATGGATATATAATTTAGAAAATACTTTCACCTCCAAAAAAAAAAAACGAAGTCCTCTAAGTGAGTGCAATTTCATTATCTAAACGCGAAGCTGGTTCCAAATGGACCGGAACTCGACGAGAAAACCGTCACCGTTATTATGAACTAAAACAAGAACCATACCCTTTATTAAAAGCTCTTTTCTAACTACTTGCATTTCCTGCATTAAAATGGTTAAAACACTGCTGATAAATTAAAATTGCGTACGTACATTCCTTGCGTAGGTACATTAAAATTACCTTGTTCATATTTCGTCTTAATATAACATTTTAAGTTGGTAAAATCTTAATTACCTTTTTTGCAAAACAAGAATTTTGTAATGTTACTTGCAAAAAATTCCAAAGAAATAGCTTGCACATGGCCCGTACATTGATTAGACCAAATGTACAGACTAATGGGAGATAAGCTGACCCACCAATGCCAATTGTCCGGATCTTCCAAACTGTTCTTGGAAGTTTTTTTAATAGAGGGTATACGTTTCGAGAAAACTGACTTTGAAATAGGATGACGTCATGTTTTGTTCGCAACTGAACGGCTTACGGAGAGTACATAGCCCGTTAATCGTTCCAATTTATGTCGGCTGCATAAAGGTTTTAACCTAAGTCAAAATTGTTCGGCTTCCTTACAATACTTCAATACAATGAGATTACTTTTTCCAGGTATCTAGTCGAGCACGCTTACTATGGAACGATTCCATTAAGTTTTTGCTTAGCATCGGGGATAGGCAAGTTTTATGTCACGTGCTCAACTATGTTGACAAAAAGATTATTTTGGCTGTTATGATGATAATCTTTCTTTTATTAATAATAAACTAATCTATTTGGTTAATAATGTAACATAAATGGTGCGCAGTATCGATATAATTACGAGATGATCAAGAGATAAGCTGATGCAGCGCTCCTTTTGGTGTGATGCAGAAGTGATTTAAGGTGGAAGCAGGGAATAGGGAGTGCCGTTCTCCCTGTAAGTGGAGGCTATTTTCTTTTGACTGTTGGAAAGGTTACAAGTCTCATTTTTTGTGTGTGTATAAAATAATCAACGACAATTATGCCAAAACCATCCGAAAACTTTTTTAAATTTATTATTTAACTAGATGGATCCCGTCAAAATTTGACGGAGAACAACCCATCTTATTATTAATCCCCATCACTTTAATTAAAAAATAATAAAATAAAAAATTGTCAGAGCAACAAATAGAATAATCATTATGCACAAAAAAATAGAACAATCAGAGCTTAAATATCTCATTATGCTCAAAGAATAAGAAATGAGTTAATATATAAAATCAAAATAGCTTTAAACTAAATTTCTCTGAAAGTATTAAACTGAGACATAATGTGTCAGCGGATAAAATGATCAGTTTTTAAAGCTCTTTCTAACGATATAACATTTAACAGAACATTTGCAGAGTTTTTCAGTAGTCACAAGGAAACGTCATAAAATGATCAAGGCAGGATTTTCTTTCTGCAAATCTTCAGTTTATTTAATTCAAAACAACGATTGAATATTGTATCATTACAACAATCCCTGGCTTCTGATGGATTGTCGTAACTTTCTTTGTTGGCTTCAGATGCGCATGCGCAGAAGTGCCAATTTTGCTCTTACAAAAAATGCTTTGCTTTTTAATATATAGGACTATATATTTTAATAGTAGAGAATATTAAATGATTTGAACAAAAGAGGATTTTTGTTAAAGTAACGGTGGTATGAATTAGTGTATATTTTATTAAAAACTAAAATTTAGAATGAAGCATGACATGACAATTAACATGAAAAGTTTTTTAAACCCTCAAATAAACAGATCAAATTGCACATTTGGGTGAAAAAACTTTAATCTGTTTATGGTGTTCTTTACATACACTTTAAAACTTAAACGAAATCAAAAACGCGATAATGAACAAAAAAAAAAAAGTCTATCCACATCGGATTCGAACTCTGCCATTCGAGGCAGTAGGCAGAGACTTTAACGATACTGTTATCAGCCGCTATCGCTTATTATTGTCAGGAGGGAGCAGGCGACGAGCACATCCCAAGCCTTATACCTGCTACCCTATTTTCATTCTGAAGGGACAGGTCCATTCTAATCTGCCTTGACTCTCAGTACAAGTACCTGATTTTGCAACCGATCAACATCCAGAAAGCTCAGCCCCTACGGAGCAGGTAAAAACCTTTTCGCACCCGACTGTACATCCATTAGTACTGCAGACATAAACTAAGTCCCGCATCGAGCGCCTATCTACGAAACTATTGGATGCTTTATTTAGACTTTTCTGATAGAGATGGGATCGCTTTTGCCCCTTTAAAAACATAAGGTGGAACAAGAGCGTTTTCAACAATAGGGTGAGTACAAATCCAATAGACAAAACAAGGAAAATGGTCAAAAAGTCAAAGAAGATTTCCCAAACAAAAATAATGCTTTGCCCGTGATGAAGATGAAGGCCTGCAAATAATGAAATTGTTATTGTTAAACCAAGATCGTTTTTTGCTTATTTGAAAAGAAATTTTTAAACGTTTTTGTGTGTGATTTGCAGAAGATAAATAGAAGTTGTGAAAATGCATAACAGGACTTTTTTAAAGTGTAGCGACTCTTTCAAAATGAACTTTGGATTCATACTTGCCTCATCTCAACCTGAATATTTCATGAGAATTTCCAGGAATCGGGGATACTGAACATTATAAAATGATATATTTCATATTAAATTAATCGCTTAAATCATTTACAACGTTATTTCTTTTTTTTTTTTTAATTTAATGTGCGTTTACGTCAGGAAACCTTTCTATTAAGTTGTCTCCGCGTTTAGCGTTTTATTCTCCCTCCTCACATTTGGGATTCACGGAAACGCCGACGAAATGCATAAAATTAATTGTAACTTATCTATATGTTGCCAGTTGAATCGATTCCATTCACAGGATTAATTTCCGCGAATAGAAGCACCGAGAATTTCATATTTGTCGACAACTTTGATTAACGTTGGCTTATTATAAAGCTCTGTTGTGTCCTATTGGGATTTTTCTGAGCGCCCCATAAGAGGATTCGGATGCAATTGGATATTCACATCGTTTTAATATTTAGTACGTCGCTTTCAAATTTAAATGTCAATGCTAAGGCACAAACTTCATTAATTAAACTGAATGCTTTGAGTATTGCTATCAATTACCTCTCCAAAGAGCAATAACAAGCCGCATGGTACGAGTGGGCCGCAAAACAATCACGTGGAAATGGCATTGCTCTCTTATCAGTATGGGTAAGAGCTTCATTAAAACAGACGCTCAATGGACTCTTTTATCATCTCACAAATTACATTTCCTATTATTATCCGGAAAAACAATAACGGATGAGAATTGCAGAAAATGTTTCTAGGCAAAGGACTTTACCCAAGTAAATTCTGGCAACGTGGAGTCCTTATCATCCATAGATTGCACTGGACGAAGGATGATAGTGAGTGAGTGCTTCATCATCTGTCAAGTTGAATTGTAAAACGTCATGAAACGAAAAAATAAAATATGGTGATATGTATCTTTCATAGCCAGAAGAATAATTTGAGAGGAATATAAACTTATCGAAGCGCTGAGGTATGTCTACTCTTTATTATAATGCAATTGTAGATCAATATCAACCATCTACTCTATCTATTTAAAATGTTTTAAGGAATTCCGTATTCGTTCTTAATATAAGCTGTGTCTAAATTATATAAAACGTTTTCTACTTAAAACCAATTGGAAAGGAAATTTCTTTAACCAGACTTCGAATCAGGAAACGACAAAGCTATAGAAACGGTAGCTCAAAATAGTTTCTAAATTCAGAAAGTTTATAATTTAATCAGTACTGCCTAATGCAGAAGGTGGGTTCATTTTATTTAAACTCGTTCGACTTTGAATGGCTGTCATTTCAAGTGAAGCCACCGACTGTGCTCCGTTTTCCCTCGCATTGAACTATAGTCCTGCATCGTAGTTTCCGTTGTAATTGACTTCGTTGCAGAATGGAAAGTGGAATTTTGTTCCATGCCTCGTGGCACATTTTCAGAGTCCATCAAGGGTTCTAAGTCTGAGGATTTTAAGGCCACGTCTTAAAACAGCGAAGCTATAAACTCCATTGCCAGGTGATTTGACAGGGGGAATGCAGGGTGAATATAAAAAGTATCGGGGAAAAGTTTCGGAAAAATACATTTCAGATTTTGCTACAAAACCTTAAAATTCTTCAAAGTAGATCCGTTAGCATCGACACACTTTTACAAGCAGCTTTTCCACGACTCGAAGGCTCCCTGGTAGGCGGATTCCGGAAGGTCCTTAAGGGTACGCGTGCAAGCTTCTTTGACGCCACTTAGGGTCCCATGGTGGTGTCCTTCCTTAGAGGGAGGATTTTACTTTTGGGAATAGGAAAAAGTCTGCTGGGGCCAAGTCGGGACTGTAAAGGTTGGTTCATAGTCTGACAACGCCGTTTTGCGTTGGCCGTCTGCCGTTCCGTCAAGTTCAAAACGTTGCCGTTAGCGCTCTGGTTACAGCGCTATAGCATTCATAGTCACAGCGGTAAAACGGTCAACGGGACTTCCGAAACTTGCATCAAAGAAATAAGCATCGTTCCAATAGATCTATATATGTACGATCTATTTTTCAAAAAAGAGAATATTTAATTTTTTCTTTTAATTTTTGATCTTTATATTCTTTCTTTCTCGTATCATACAAGCAGGGATACTTTTGAATCGCTTCGATTAACTTGCTTTCCTCCATTTTTGTTTTTCAAAGAAGAGAAATGACGTCAAGAGATCGTCAAGTTCTGATTGGTGGGCCGTTGTGCGTTGGCCGTTGAAATAGAGCACAGTTCTATCCCAGCGCAACAGCGGACGGCGGCTCGACAGCCATCGGCATAACGACAAAGCACAACTATGAATCTTCTCAACAAACGGAACGGCTTTCGTTGGAGCACAGCGCAAACGGTAACGGCAGACTATGAACCAACCTTAAGGGGGTTGGGGAATCGTCGCGACGCTGTTTTGTGTCAGGTAGTCGGTAACCTTGGAGCAGGTGTGGCTGGGTGCATTGTCGTGATACAATTTCCAATTTCTGGCGATGGCTGGCCTCATCCGGTCGAATTCAGCACTTCACGCACACCTTGCACGTTGTCATCGGTTCTTGACGTCGACGGCCGTCCAGCGCGGGGCTCATCCTCTACACTCTCTCGGCCATCTTTGAAGAGCTTGTGCAATTAAAAACTGCAGTTTGTGACATGCTTCCATCCTTGAACACTTGGCAAATCATGCCCAACGTCTCCGTACCCGATTTCCTCAGTCCAGCACAAAATTTGATGGCGTACCGCTGTTCAATCGTTCGCTGCATTTTGAGCTTGCACCGAGTCACTCGACAGGGGTCCAATAAAACTTCGATCTAGCCTGAACAAGCGCTCGCAGGCGACTGACGCTTGGCGCGTTTTGAAGGTCAGACCCCACACCACCGAGCACGCTCGGTGCGAGCGCGTTGCGAACTACAGTCACGTCAGGAAAAATTGTTCCCGATACTTTTTATACAAACCCTGTATCTAAGAATGGAACGGCACGAACTCCCATTGGAACGCGCTGTATATGCTCTTGCCATCCGTCCCATACAGACCTGGAATTGCCTTTTGATACCATGAAGCCTCTGGGGAAATTTCTTCTGGGGACATCCGAAGAATGTGGTGTACGATACTCTTGTGGATTCGGAAGTGGAGCTGTAGCGCTAATTGTGGCTGCAAACGACCATGTAAGAGATACTGGAGGGATTTTTGGCCGCGTCAGAAATTCAATGACAAGATGTTGTGAGGCATGCATTGCTACTCATGGTCAACAGTTTGAACACCTTTTGTAATTTTACAATTTTGTATTTGGTTATTAAAGACGTTATGACCATCAGTATCAAGTTTATCGGCCTCGGTGGCGCCGTGATCGCCTCTGATGCTCGAGTATGCGGGTTCGATCCTGGCCGAGGACGACGAGGATTTTTCAGGGGGAAATCCTGAGATCACGCACTTCCTTCGGAAGGGAAGTAAAACCGTTGGTCCCGTGTAGTCGTTTATCGGCTGCACGTTAAAGAACCCTTGCGAGGCAAAATTTGCGGCCCCTATAACGTCGTCCTGAAATGACCATAGCAGTTGAAAAGGTTGGTTGGTTCATTAGAATTTTTGGCGTCGACTACTAAGGTCATTTTGCGCCTAGAAAGCCTACGCCCTAGCCCTCTAGGCCACCTGACCGGCCAGTTGAAAAGGATGTTAATACCAAACAAACCAACCAACCAGTATCAAGTTTTCTAATTTCCCGGTTTTCAGGAAATACATTAACGAGAGAGACAATATTATCAGGAAATCTCAAACGGACATTGTATCTATGATGTTTGACAACCTTTTATGTATCAAGGATTCATTTGCGACCCCCATTTATTGACAATATATTCAAAAGTGTCCTCTACCACATATAAAGTTTGTACATAGAGTTCGTAAACACCTTATATACAGGCGAGTCAGAAGTCTCTTATCCCCCATAACATTTCAAAACGAGTGGAGATACAACAAATCTGTTGTAGACAACATATAGGAAGATAAGTAGCGGCTAAACAATGGTGGTGTCAAGTTTCACCTTTGACCCTCGCATTTTGCACCTTCCAGGTAGAGAAAAATTTCCAATTGTAGAGCTCAAAATGCTGATTTAAACAAAAAAAATAAATAAAAATAAACCCACTACAACAAAATGAAATTTCAGTGCCCAAGTACTGAGTGTGGACTATAGAATGACATCTTGGTGGGACCTGTTTTCTGTGGCACTTACTCCTTCGAGGGAGTTTTGCGCCTCCCCTATATCTTAACGACTGCTGTATGATGGTCGCAGCAGCCGGGACCGACGGCTTTACGTGCCCTCCAAAGCACGGGGGGAGATGGAAATTTCCAGGTGGTCACCCAACCTGTGATTAGCCGCGCCCAGATTGCTTAACTCCAACATTGCATTGAGCAAGGCGAGACAAATGGGCTACGGCTGCCCCCACAGGAGTAAGGTACACAGAAATGATTTTGGATGACTTGAAACGGTTACTAAGTTCCAAGGAGCAAACTTCGAAGTCACAGGTCAAATTTGACACCGCCATTATTTAGCCCCTACCTAAC
>JAHWFO010005786.1:856993-867721 GCA_023313115.1 Rhysida immarginata | reverse complement strand
TTTTTTTTTGTAACGGCTTGGCACGAGAAAGATCTAGAACATTCCAAACCTCTTCTCACGTGTCTCTCTGCGCTCTGCCTACCTTGTGCACTATTTGATAAATATGTCAGGTAGCCTCGAAATAATTTTTTTTAATAAAATAAAAAATAAAATAGTTATTGCTTTTAAAATGTTGATTCTATACAAAATATTTTGCAGAAAATACTTTATTACTCCGTAGACACTTGTTACAATAAAAATAAGTATAATAATTTTGAGAAAAGGAAAATTTTGTGAAAAAAGTTGGTAGTCACAAATAAATTTGTAAATATAATATAATGAATAATTATTTGGGTAAAGAAAAAAACATTGTTACAACTGGGATTCGAACCCGCCACCTCACACTAATAATTTGATTTGTGAGTAGCAACCACGCTGCCGTCTGAGCTATCGGATCACTTACAATCAAACAGGAAAACTTTCCCTTATAAATAGTGCTCGAAACTTTAAACCGTCTTTTTTTCAAAATTGGTTGATCAGTGCGCCTTAATATTTAAGTATATTAACATCCTAAAGGTACACTACAACTATACGAAGTCTCGTATTAAACTAAAATTCCGAGGTCGTAACGTCCCCTTGTTAGTCAGAATGAATGAAGAAACAGCATAATGTTTGCCGTTTAATTTGAGAAAAATATGCGTCGTAGAGACGTACAAATGTGCACATGTTCACTTTCTGAGTAATTACTGAACAAGTTGTCTTTGAAGAATATTTCGAGGCCCCTCTTTTCTAAATTAAAGCTTATTTTTACATTCTAGTGCACGCGTGAAGGAATAACAACAATCGCCATAATAATGTGTTACCGATGGCATTGCGCATCTCGTTTTCAGTGTTTCACGTCCCATTCAAGAATTGTTACGAAAACAATTGCGAGTGAACGTGAGCATGTAGTGGTAACAATACTTGAATGGAACGTGAGCACGTAGTCGTAACAGCACTGGAAATTTTAGAATCGAATGCTTTAGTCGGATAAATTCTGCTGTTACACAAACATCGTTTTCCACGTTTCCAAGGTCGATAAATGTTAAGCAGCCCAATATGGAGAGCCCAATAAATCCATTTTCTTTCTCCGTTGATTTTAAGGTTAGTGACCAGTGAGAATTTAATATTAAGATAAGATTTCAGTTTTATAAGAAAATCGCTTACGCCTTGGAAATTTTAGTTTTAACCCAGGTACGCTTTCAAGCCTTCATCAGGCGACACTTGTCCGATCGGCATCGTTGGCGGTGGTGTCGGATGGACGAGTCGGTTGATATGTTGGACACGACGGCGACGGCAGTGGGCAAGAGAGTGGACATTCGGTGAACGAGGAGAAAGAAGTTGATGGAGGTGAACACGGACGTGGTATTCGACAGCACGAATGTACGGAAAGGATGAAGTCGGAGGTGGAGGGCACAGCTTGGATTTCCCATCGCAGTCGCGACGTTTCACATCCTTCGATTCTATTAATTCCTTGAGGACATCTCTAACGCAACGGGTTACTGTTACCTCGTCAACAGTGCAGTCGTACTTTTCTGTTATGTAACGGGACATTCGTTTTTGTCCCATTTCCCCAATTCATTTTGGTCAGAGCTTCAATGACTAGTTCACTTAACTTTCACCCACTTTAGAATCCCGGAGAGTCTAAAGAATCGTTGAATTTTCGGCAAAGTGACAATCTTTTCCCCGCAATAGCAATAAAAATCAGTTAGGTAATTTTAACCAATGGATTGTTTATTTCCTAAGCTTACATCAGTTGAGAAAGGGAGACAGACGTATACAATTGTCATGACACCCAGCCTAGCTATCGCAACCAAAAATGGGAGTGGAAGTAGCGGGAGCCAATCGGATTCAAGCATAAGTTGATCGGTTAGAACAAGCAAGATTTACCTATAGTAATTCTTCGGGAACTTTTACTCACTTAATCGCAACGTTAAAAACATTCCCCTTAGCCTGACTGAAATGTTGGCCATTGCGACCGACTCTAGAGCGTGCTTCCGCCATCGCAGATACTGCAGTGAATAACTTTCACATTTCACGATTCGAGGCCGCCATGAAATGATGGCTTGTGCTTGCCGCTCGACCTATGCAATCAATGAGAACGATTTTGATTGGCCCCTTTTCTCGTTGCGCGAGCTATGGCTTAGAAATAGTTTTAAACTTGGCATAGACACATGGGTGGGGAAGGTTTAATTTCAGGTGAATGAAATGACCAAGAAGATAAAGGCGGCCCGAGTCAGTATATTTTACGGCCACCATGTCGGCTATACATGGCAGATAGGAACACTTACTTAACGGTATCCTGAAAAGTCGTTGATCGTACAACATGGATTTGCATCGCAATTATCGCCATGTCGAGGTCATCTTGCAGAGGGTATCAGTCAGTGAGAGGTTGGGAGATGGTGCTGGCTAGACAGTAAGTATTGGAAATCTTGTAAACGTCGTTTCTTGAGCAAAGTCTTAAAGGAAGAATATGTACATGTATACACGCAAACATAACCAAATTATAGTCGGCGCTGATGTAGCACTATATTGAGACTATCTTCCTTTCGGTTTAATAAAAATTGGACACAGTGATAAGACCCAGAAAATTTCCGTGTCTTATCACTGTGTCCAATTTTGGTTTATTCCAGGATTTTTGTCTCGTTCTTATCTTCTACAGCCAGCATTCGGTTAATAATTTTATCTAGAATGAATGCAACTTTTAGCTAAACTGTACAATTATAAAATTCCCCTCCCCCCCCCGTTTTTATAGGGATATTCCGAAGATATGGCAAGACAGGTACCAGAGGTGGTTGAAACTTAATTTTGAATTACTCGGCTGAATTTTAGTTTTTTCCCCTCTTAATTTTGCTACAATTCCACATAATAACCGCCGCGTGTGAAGCAGAGCTCGCACCGAAACGTTCATGCCAAGAATCGGCCTGCATCTGTACTGCAATGCATTGAAATACTGCTACGATCTTCCGTTTCCTACGGTTCGAAAGAAATCCAAATTTTTGTCGCATCGACGGGATCATTTCCAACTGGAAGATGGAACCCCGCGGCATTACAATTTTGAATTACGTGACTTCTGAATGCTACCTTCAACGACTACTGGTGTGGCTTAGAAGGTCCCATTCCAAGGCCATCAAATTTGGCTTGCCACATTCCTCCGATATTTTTTTTTGCGGAAGGGTTTCATGGAGAATGCGGTGTATGCTCGACGCTCAACCTATATCTGGCGTGAAAACTGAGAGCTATGGGTAGCACACTGAAGGTCGTGTACAGGTAAATCTTCTCTTTTCTGCATATTTAGCATTTCTTGCTAATAAACTCGATGAGTAGTTCCAAAATTATGGCCTTTTATGTTTGACCATGTTCTAATGGAACAGCCTATAATTCTCATAGGGAACGTTTACGTCGCTAAGCTTGTATATCTTGTTAGCTAGATATATGTTAATGATCTGGTCTCGAATGACAACTGGATCCCTTCAGTTTCTCCAAAGAGACTCCCAAATGTACAATTTAGACTTAAAGATTGCCAAATAGTACAGTTCGGTCTGTTATAGGCAAGTTATGTGCATTCAAAAAGCGTGTTTGAGGTAACCTGTTCGTAAGTTTATATCTCATTGCGATAATACAGCCAAAAGCTATATTTTTCAGAGTATTTTTTTTTTTTTTTTTTTTACTTTTTCGAGTTTCGTCTTTTATGTACTATTTTAAAGATATATTAATATGCCTAACCCTCTAAGCATTCGTAGTTTAAAAAATTCTATTTTTAACAAATTGTTGCATTCTTTTAGGCGTTTACAAAAGAACGAACCGAATTCAATTAAACTAGTTTATTGTGCCCTAAGACTTTAGCGACTCAAAGATAGTACAAATTTTAGTTTCAAAAATTTACATGCTTTTGTAGTAACTACGAAGTAAATTTCCTTTTCGTTAAATGCACATAACTAACATCAAATCAAGGTTACTCTTAAAAACCTCGATTAAGTAGATCTCTATAGAATTTGTGGTAGAATGCACGCTTCGTCTACTGCATGTCAGTTGGCGTATAGTGCTATTACAAATGTTCTCTCCCTGTGGAATGCACACAATCCTAACTCGTATTCCGTAAAACGAATTTCCGTCAACATCTCGAGTTGGAAATACCTTCACGAATGCGCAATGGCTTCTTCTCCTTCACGCCCCCGAGTTTACGCCCAGCGCCAACGAAGCAACCAGAGAAGACTTAAAGAGGGTCGCATCTCTCCGGTGTCGTTGGCGTCGGTGCCGAACCATTATCTCCCGTTCCAAGTCTGCCTACGTTCACAAGAATTGAAGGTGTATCCGGGTGGGTTGCCATGGAAACCCTAAGACCTCGTAACGCTGCGACGCCACGGAAGTTGGGAGACACGTCGCAGCGACACATGCCTTTTGCTAAGCAGCCAATCGCTATTCACACAGCAAAACGGATCCAATGACATGCTAAGAACCCCAACTGAAGGGAAAATTCACATCGGGGTAATACAGTCTCGCCAGCCGCCGGGCTTAGCACCTAAGCAGCTCAAGGCAGGTAGAAGAGAGAGATAGAGCGTGTGAATGTGTGGAGAAGGGTCTGTCGCTCGCCGTTGGTAACGAGGTGATGTCCGCTAACAGATTTTAAAGTGAGTGTTGGACGTTGTCACCTTATACAACACGGCGAGTTTTATTAAAACAACCTCGAATGGGATGCAACTTTCTCTTCTGGACAGGGAAATGAGTTTCACCTGGTGGAGTGAATGTTGGACGGAACCTCGTGGAACCCGAGTAAATCGCGTGTTTCTATTAAATATTAATTCAGCGCTCGCTCACTCTTTCTGTCTATTGATTCTTCAAAATGTCACGCGTAAAGCAGAAAAAGAAAAATCTCATAATATAAAACGGAAATTTTAAGGTTGTGGTTGGCGAATTTACATTGAATCCATCTCCACCCTAACTTAAGCCAACGCTCAATTTCAATGATTTATCAATTTAATTAGTTTGCCCTATTTTGTGCCTGTATTAAATGAATGCATTTAATAAAATAAAAAAATCTGTTTAACACTAAAGAGCGAGTTGTTTTATTTAATGACTTTTTAAATTTTAATTGTAACTTATATAAACTTACATTAGCACGATCTTTTCATTTATTATTCACTCATTTTAAATAATCAATGGGTCAAAACTTTTATTATCCACTTAATTGTACGTATAATGCACTTGCAATTTATATAGATGCGATTTCCATTTGTTGGACATTTGTTAACTTCAAGAAGCAAACTCAAAAGTTATCTTCGTTTAAATTACAGGAGAGAAAAGAGTTTAAATCATTTTCAACGTTCGTTTCTTGTAGATACGGAAAAAAAAATTTTTAATCTCTTTGAAACTCATTTTTCTGAAAACGCGAACCCCCGCCCCCCCGGCCCCGTCTTTTTTACTATAAATTATGTATAAATTTATAAAAAATGCATCTTCGTTTATTTAGAATGTTAAATGATATTACTGTACTTTTCACCGGGTTATCATAAAAAATAAATGGGGAAAAAAAATTCAAAAGAACTCTGAGAAAACGAAAACTGACGTAAGCAAAACTTCCTTAAAAAGCTTAATCTATATAAATAAAAGCCAATGTTCATTTGTGTGTCCTATACTCAAAAACTACTAGACCGATTTTTCTGAAAATTTCAGCTTTTTATTAGTGCCAGAGAAAGCATGCCACACAATTGAGATGGCAGCACAGTCAACGAACGGACGTCATAGGAGTCACGTGACGTGGCCATTAACGTCAAGTGCAGATCACAAATTACGTCATTTTACACGGCTACAAAGCCAACTAGAAAGACAGGCCTGGACGCGGAAAAGTCACCTGACCATGGAAGTCCGAATAACAATGTAATCATCGTTTCAATCTTTATTTTTAAGTCAGTATTTTTTCGTTTGTTGAAAACAATGAAGGTTTGATTGTTGGTCGGACTGCTATGGTCAGGTGACTTTTCTGCGTCAGAGCCTTGTATTTATCGTTGGCCTCGTATTTATCGTTGTATGATGCATTTTCGGTAAAAAATTTTCAGCGCAATTACTTTTCCTGTCCATTTAAAATCAAAGGAAAAATCCGTCGCATTCAAAACATTTCCTTGTTTTCGTTGCAAATGGCGTCGACTCGAAATTGAAACTTGTATAGGCACGAACTCTGTAATATCACATTAACTGTATTTTAAGATGTAATTAATATTAAATCATAAATTAATTCAGTGTTTTAGAAAGAAAACATTTATACATTATGAATTATGCAATTTTCTTAAACAATATCAAGAGTTAAACGCAACTGAGAGGGCGTTAGCGTCGTTCAAATTTCTCTTGGCGCCGAGTGGAACATCTGAATAAACGTAATCTGTGGTTTAGACACAGATATATAATAAATAGATCGCCAGAGCTTCAGCATTGTTGCTAGTGAAGCCACTTGCCGCCATCTTACCTCACTACTCTTTTCAAGCCATTTCACAAACATACTTGAATATAAAGATTCAATACGAAGTGAAGGCATTAAATAATGGAAAAATTGTTCATAGATCAGTTTATAATAGATTGACCATCTTTAAAAATTTATAGTTATTTTTACACAACTTCTACTTAAATGTCATTATTTGTGAATATTTATTTTATTTACACTCGTATGCCAAAAGTCATGAGTCTTTTTGTATGGGTCAAAAGTTACTGGTGTTTTTATTAGCCTGTTGCTTGCATTATTAAAAAAAAAGTCTCTTTTTAAAGTCTTTTTAAATATATTTTTTAAATATTCTTTGAAACTATTCAGGTTAAATATTCATAGTCTAAAAAATATAGACTGTTTTTCTGTGAGAAAGAAAACAAGATTATCAATAATCCTGTAGGTGAAAAAAAAAACGAATAACTGATGGGTATAAGAAATACATTAATTTAATTGAAAATTAAATAACATGATATTAAACAAAAATTACAAATTGATCTCTAAGTCCAATTGCAGAGTAGCCCTATCTAAACATAATTTCTAGCGGCTATAATTTAAAATAGTTGGAAAATTTTTTTCATAAGATCATTAGAACGCGTACTGCATAATCTTTGTAGTGAAGCAATATGTCGCGCTTGGCTTCATCGAAGAGGCGGGTTCTAGCGATCTATTTATTATATATCTGTGGGTTTAGAGAGTGGCTTAAATGAAATCTGATAGGTAGATAGGTTAGGTTCAAAATCGAACTTCTATATACACCCGTATTTAGCAATAGCGAAGCATTGTCGGGTCCGCTAGTAATAAATAAAATAACTAAAATAATGAAAAATAAAAAGCTTAATCCTGTGTCTATTTATCTATCGGGATTGTTCCCCCCCCCCCTTGGTTTTCGGACGCATACAATTCGGAAGCTAGATCAAAATTTCAGATTTAAAAATAAAATTACTGAAAGTTTAAAGGTCCAGCACTGGGCTGCGTCAAATGTCAATGAACTGCAGCTTTTTAATGCAATCGTGGAGCAATTTCTGGCAACATTGTTTCGTCAATTGTTAAGAGCTCCTGTAGCCAACGAGAAAGATAGGCCCCGGCCAACACCTCCTAGACAGAAGGCCTGATAACGGAAACGTAATACATTGTTACATCATCATTAGTCGACCAAATTTAGAGCTTCTTATTGGTAGAAATAGGATTAACAATGGTGGACTAATGATGATGTAACAATGTTTGACGTTTCGCGCTCAGGCCTTATCTTTAGGAGGCGTTGGTCGGGGCCTGTCTTTCTCGTTGGTTACGTTAAGAGCCAGAAACGATGACAATTCCCAATGGGTTCGGAATTTCGTACGCAATGTTCGCTTTTTGGTTTTCTATAGCTTTTCTGATTTGCTATTGAAACTTATTTTAACTCGCTATTATAATGAGGCAACAGGGGCTTAGCGACGAAGACACTCTGTGATTTCACTTTTCTTGCTTTTGTTTTTTGAGGGGGGTTGACAAAATCTTGTAGGGAGCGCGATATTTTATCTAAACCTCTTTTCTACAAATGCAAGCTGACCACTCATAGCTTGCTTCTTCCGAAAATGAAATTATCCCCCCCCCCCCTCAGGAATTTCGGAGTACGGCACTACGAGGCAAAGAACCATTTTCGGCATTTATGACAGGGGGTAGAAACTTGAAGCTTTTTTTGTCCTTTCAAAATGGCGGTGAATGCGGCTAGTTAGTTATCCAAGTGGCCGGTTTTGACAGGAGGGCGGTAGTGTCGTGGTTGCGCTTGCCAAGAAATTTATTATGATATTTATCAAGATCAATAGAAAAATTATTATATCATTAATTAATTTGCAAATGACGGTATAAATATTATCCAACCCTCATAGAAACTACATAACTGTAAGTGATGTCTGCTAATCTGGACTGATCAAGACTGGTTGCGACATCTGGCGACCATGATTCCTGCCGGACTCGAAAATGTGCTTAGTTTCCACCTCTGGTATAATAATATCTATCTCTATGACTAAATCACAAATCTGTAATTTCTCGTTTTTAAAGCTGGATCTTAGCAGTGGTATTTTATTTACGAGTATGGAAATCAACTTTGAAATGTGCAATGGAAACCCCTATTTTTAATGGTATTTTCAGATTGTACACTACATTTGATGAAATGTTTTATTTCTGGTATTTTTTCAATTGACCCAACCATTCAGGCAATAGAGGCAGCGAAAATGGTGTGTTTGGATATAAAGAAAAGGCAGAAAACAGAAATTCTTCATCAAAATTTAAACGAAACAAAGGTTGACGGTGCTCCACCACACTAATTCCACATAGCTCGGATCACCGTTACGAATGCTTTCCACGAGAGATGGATTGGTCGAGGAGGACCAGTTGAATGGCCCCCCCTCGATTCCCTGATCTAACTCCTGTCGACTGTTTTCTTTGGGGCTGTTAAACATACATTTACACAAGTTGACCAGCAACACCTTGAGGATATGCAGTGCAGGATCCCAGCTGCGTGCAATGCGTTGGAGGAGGGAACGATACTGCATTCAGAAAGGACTCTGCAACTTCGCTTAGAGATGTGCATAGACCAAGAGGGACCGATTGTTTAGGAACAATTTCTGTTTTTTTGCCTTTTCTTTAATGCTTCTATCTTCTAAACGGTTGGATCAAGAATAAAACATTTCTTATGTTGTGTACAATCTGAAAATACCATTAAAATAGTTTACATTGTACATTTCAAAGTTGACTTCCATACTCGAAAATGGCGTTGGGTTTGTTTTTTTTGGAAATGGAATATACATAAAAACCCCTCACATAAAAGCACATGGACCCTTTTCAGTTAGTTCGTGGGCGCACCAAGCGCCTGCGTGGCAGTTTCTTCCGGCGGGCAAAAAACTTTCGGCACAGCCGCTCTCTAACCTGTTGCTGGAATGTGAGAAGACAATCTGGATTCTTCTAGTTTCATATTCTTTTATTTTGCCATTACTTTGCCTTTCTTAACATCCTTCCTTTTTTAACTAAAAACTAATTCGAAACATCAATACTTTATAGTTTTTTTTTACTATAAATGTAAACTGTGTGTAATTAAATACCTTAGTTTATTTTTTTAATGGTTTTTCATGTTGGGTCCAAATTATTTTTTCAGAGTTTTCTGTATCTTTTAAACATTCTATTTATTTTACTTTATTTTACTTTTATACATATTTATAAATGTTAAGGTAAATTTATTAGAAAACAGTACTGATTTCTTTAAATATTTGAAACTTTAAATATTTGATCTAATTTAAGTTTCAGTGATAAGGGGATCACTAGATCTAAAATGTGGAAATTTTTTGTTCTCTCCACGATAAAGCCTGTTTCACAATTAGGGTTTGCGTGCGGAAAATGGGCGGATGCGGAGCCCGCAACGCGCAACGGTTTTTCCGCAAACGCGGTCTTTTCACAAAAAATAAAGACGCGTGGATTCCGTTCCGCAAGCAGATTGCGGGCGGATTTCTCATATCTAGACAGTCTAGATATTTGGCGAATCCGCGCACGCAGTAGCCAATCAGAATTGGATTAGCTCTGCACAATAAATTAGCTCTGTCAGTAATCCACTCTGGGAAATTTGAACACAGTTATCGGCTACACTTCGTTCATTGCTGAAGCACATTTGAAATCGTAATAATATTTTTCCCGATGAATGAAACATCTATATTTACAAATATTCAATTTATATTTCAGATAAATTTAAGGCGTTTAGATGACATGTTTTTCGGGTATAGTATAAGATTTATACAGGATAAAAACATCAGAGAAAAGCCCAGGGGGAGGCCGTGGCCTGCTGGGCTTTCTCTGAACAACATCTACGAAGTTAAGCTACATCAGGCACGGCTCGTCACTGGATGGGCGACCATCCGTGATAGCCAATCTTCACCCCCCCGGCTGCTGCGACCATCATACAGCAGTCGTGAATCCAGGTCCATCCAGGGACCCAACTCGTCGGCCTCTGGCCATACAGGCCCTGGATGAACGTATTGGATCTAATTAATTAAGTTTAATTATTTATCAACATCGATGGCATCGCTCGGTCCTCCATTAATTACCCAGTCAATGCGACGATAAAGTAACTAAGATAAAATAAATATGTCTATAATAAGTATACAAAATGAAAATTACAGTTGGAAAGCCTAAGCGACCAGTATGTTATTATGAAAAGGAAGTGAAATTATTTTTTTAAAACATCGATATATTCGAAGGGTTGGCGG
>JAHWFO010005786.1:783068-856893 GCA_023313115.1 Rhysida immarginata | reverse complement strand
CCCCCCCCCCCCCCCCCCCCCCCCCCCCCCCCCCCCCATCAAAGCCCAATGACCACATATACTGATCGTGTATATTTGAAAGAACATATGCATCGAAGTTTTACTGGAAATCTCTCTCGTATTTTATCAATAGATCGATTTCGTTAGGAAAAACAAAAAATGGCCAAAGAAAAACGTTCGTGAACTGAAAACGGAAACTTCACGACGCCTCCGCAAGGTATGCGGAATGCCACTGCCCGCACCTGTAGCGGATTCCGCTACCGCTTGTCCTCGCAATTTAATTGTGAAACAGGCTTAATTCTTGCATTTGCAATTTTTTATGTGAATGTTATTTCTGATGTTTCGAATTGGTTTTTAGTTTTTAAAAAAAAAAAAAAAAATGGAGGGATGTCAAGAAATGCAAAAAAATGGCAAATAAAAGAATATGAAACAATAAGAGTCCAGGTTGTGTTCTCGCGTTCCAGCTACATGCTAGAGAACGGCTGTGCCGGAAGTTTTTGCCCGCCGGAAGAAACTGCGCTTGCCCCCCCCCCCCCCCCCAACTAACTGAAAAGGTTCTATAATTCTTCCATTGAAAGGACTCTGTCAGATTTGTATTTTAGAAGTTGGATGTTGGTTCACTTTAGGTGAGACACCTGTATAATGGAGAGCTATGTTTTGCAGTATTTCAGCAGATTATTGCATTTTGCCTCATATAGTCTACAGTTTTCCTAATATTGCTTAACTAAAATTCATTGTAACAAAAATAAATGCGAATAAATTGAAATGGTGGAATGTTACATTGGCACAGGTCTCCCACTTTGTCTTAAAAAGAAAAAGACTGAAAAAAAAATTTAAAAAAATGGGGAGAGGGACTTTCGGGGAGGGGGGGGGCTCATAGAAACCTTTATAACTCAAAAGTGGCTCATCAGAGCCAAGCAATTCATTTACAAAAAATATTCGCCTGAATTCGTACATGTCAAATTTATTGACCTTGGTTCACTGATATGAAGGCTACAGCCATTTCTTCATTTTTAGAAAAACATTAATATCTCTTAAAAGGATTAACGAATTATCATAAAATATGTCGAGGCACAATTTAAGCATATCTCAGTGAATTAATTTCATATGGTTTCGGAGGCGTTAGCTGCACCACATTGATCATATACAATATCTTTTCATTTGGAAGTATTTTAAGTAGTACTTGAATGAGCATGTTATATAAACATATAAATTCCTGAATTTAATGTAAAAATTAATTAAGTAAAATTTTAAAAATTAAAAAAAATAAAATTAATAATATAATGATGATGAAAGCCATTTTTTGTTCACAATTTTGGCATGGGGGCTTATTTTAAGGACAGTAAAGTATCATCTCTGAAATACATGTCCCTGTTTGTTTTTCGTGAGTCATTTCCCGAACTTTCCGGTCTCACCTTGTATATATATACGTGCAGACCAAAAGATTTTTTTTTCAAAATTTCAACATATCTTTTCGAAGCATGAATTTTGAAGGCGATTAAAAAGAAAAAACTTTTTGAGTTGGGGAAACGAACACAGGCCACCAATCGCAGTGGTCGGACAATAAAACGCCGAACGGCTTTATGAAACCCTGGCATTAACAGTTTTGAAGTTTCTTTAAATTATAAAAGAAAAAAATACGAATTAAAAAAAGGTCATTCAGTAGAATTCAAGAACAATCCCTGAACAATCTACTTCAAAAAATAAAAATAAACCTGCACTTAGCTAATAGTAAATTGGCGGAATTTGTTTCTTACTTACGCCAATGTCCTGCATATGCAATGTTAAGTAGAAGCTTTTGTGGATGATTTAATGTAAAAACCATTTCCCTTCGTTCGATATAATTTGTTCATATTTTTGAATGTAGGAGAAGAGTTTACGAGGGAAAATTTTCAAGGCAAGAACGGTTCGAAACACGAAAATGGCATTGTATTGAATTTTATTTATTATCCCAAAGCTATAAAACTTTATTACGGGTCTCCTAAGCGAGTAACATTAACGCCGATTATTTATTATTGGGTTAAAAATTTCCTCTCGAAAATTATATATACACAGAAATAAAAATTGAATAACACGCTCTGAATGTATCTTTTCTCTTTCTTTCTCATTTCGAATTGTGCTTTTCCGACATCATAATTTCTCGTAATGTTTTCAAAATTTACAACTCCAGTCTCGACAATAAATTTGGCCTAAGTTCTTTAAAACTTAGACAAGCGAAACACGGTCCGCCTTCATTTCTAAAACCCATTCAGAGGGAGTAAAGTTAAACGAATAATAAAAGGCAAAACCTCCATTGTTCTCTCTCGCTTGCTCTTCGTCTTTTCTATGGACGTTGTTTCCCGTGCCAATTCTCGTCGTGCTACAAGGAGATTCTGTTTCGGGAAGAAAACATCGGCACAATGGCAAAAGCATTCCCATTAAAACCGAGCCCAACACCGTCGAATCTTCCCTCCCTCCCCGGTGAAACCGCCACCACCGTCGAACGACGACTACGGGAAACTCTTTAAACTTGGAAAAGGTTAATTAGTGTCACACGCACTCTCTCTCTCCACCTCCTCCTCCTACACCTCGATCTCATTCAACAACTCCCATCTCATTCTAACTCTCTCTCTCTCTCTCTCTCTCTCTCTCTCTCTCTCTCTCTCTCATAGACACACAACACTCGATTCTGTTCAAAATATTCGGACTAAAAAGATAACTTGGCTGTCATTTCTAACGAGATTCCCAACTCCCCTCCCCTCCTTCTCTCTCGGTCTCATTGTTTGTGATTCTTGTCACTTTTTTTCCCTTCCCTCCCCCGCCTTCAACCAGTCAACTCGCTCTCTCTCTGTCTTCCCGTCTCTCTTTCCTTTTCTATTTTAATTTAATTTCACTCCCACCATAATGTGATATAATTAACATTTCAGAGGTCGACTCTCCACCTGCATTAAGAGGCTTCGGCTAAGTGTGCGACGATGAAGAGGGCGACAGTCGTTACCTTGTCATTAAGATCTATGTCGGTGGAGAGAGGCGGCCGACATTTTTAAAGCCCTTCGACATCTTTAAAGGCGATAAGGCTTTCCACTTGTCAAACTTATTCCACCTTGAAACAAAATCAATAATTTTTGCCATGAAAGTTTCGAGCCATAACGTGAACGTTCAAAGGCAACAATTAATTAAAATGCTTAAGAACGGTGATTGCAATTAGGATTGACCTTCATTAAGATGTGTACACGTTATTAACAGAGCAAATTCAAAACGAATTCTCTAATCATACAAAACATATTAAAACAAGTTTTCAAGTATATCCCTTGAATTCTACTTAGTCTGAGGAAAAATTTTCGAACATTTTCAACAACGCCGAAATTCTAATGTCAAGACAGTTGTATCCGCTGGTTGCTTCACGCGCAGAATCAATATTACACCGAAACTTGCCCTTTCTAAAGAAAATTGCTCATATGCTTATTTTTTTCTCGAATCCGAAGTAAAACCAAATCCTAAAAAAAAGATAAAAAATTTAGAATATGTTAAGAGTTGAATTGATCGGACTTGTACAAATATAGCAAGAAAAATTTTCACGCACTATCGAAATTCACGTCACCCTCAACTTAAAATTCTCCTGCCCTGCAAGATTGAAAAACCAATCAGAAAGCATCGATTTTTCGACTGCTCTTCCATCTCAAGTACTACTCGTACAATTACGTAAGAAATCTCAAAATAAAACCACTTTAATAAAACTTCAAAATCAATTTCTATAAATCATAAAATACCATTTTCCTTCATGAAGTAGACGTATAATTTTTTTAAGGTATGAAGTTTTTTTTTATTATTATTACATCGTTTTTATGCAACTTTCTTTGTTTGGGTCAAATCTTTCAATCAATATATCGTGTACTTCCCTTGTTCAAACGACTCCAAATTTGACACACTGACTTCTTTCCGGAGACATTACAATGCCATATAAAAATTTTCAAACTACGAATTCTTAAAAAGAGCTAAAAAAAAAAACAAACAAAAAAACAAAACGAAAGATGTTCATTTAATTTTTATCCCCGATTGGGGATTGGTCATCTCCAAGTTTTCTTCATTTAAAATTCCTGGGCAGGGGATAGAACCACTTCTTCAAGGCTTTGTTTTTGTTTGATCTTGTGGATCGAATCTATTTTGCTTGGCAGGATGAACTATTAGAGTAAATAGATTTTGCAAGAAGAAAGACTAAAAAGTATAAAATAAAATAAATAAGGGATCATAATTTTTCCAAGAATTATATTACATGTACTTAATTTTCATTTATTCTTAATATTTCAGTGGTGTATTTAGGGGGGGGGGTCCTGGTTGCCCAGAAACCCCCCTTTGTTAAAGGAGGGGCGCCAAATATAACAGAGTAAAAAGGAAAAAAATTAAAACCCACGTTTTCATGTTTTTAAAATAAAAATGCACTGTCCATTTCTATATCAACGTAGGCATACTGATTGAGATCACGATGAATCTCGACCTTTCAGACCTCCCTAAATCCGAAAAACACATTTTTGTAATTATGTCAGGTGTGTCCTTATGTGTGTATGAATACGTTAACTCAAAAACGCAACGAGCTAGATGGATGAAATTTAATATCTGGTCCTTATTTCAAAATTGTAGATGTGTATCAACTTTTGGACGAAATCTGTCAACCGGAAAGTGTACTTTACCTAAACACTCGATTTTCTTCATATAAATAAGACTTTAAATAAAGGTAAACAAATAAAATTCAGTATAGGCCTTTATAATGGTGAAACACAATTAGATATCAAATTTCAGCCGAATCATACAAGAAGGGGTACTTTACCTGAACACCTGTTAATATTTAAATACAGGGTTGGGACACATTAATATGACCACCTCTCCTCGAACATGTTGGAACGTCCCATGGTATGCAGATGAAAAATCATTGCATATCATTAAAAGCTGACAACAGCAGAGGTGTAGTAGCATCCGTTAACACAGCAATTGTCGCCGTCATGGGCAGAGCAAGTGACCTGTCGGACCTCCAAAAGGGGATGATCATTGGCTATCGGGCCAAGGGGGGCAGCATTTCAGAAACGGCCACCTTTGTAAACTGCTCTAGGGCTGCCGCTGTGAAGGTGTACCGCGACTGGACGAATCAGAAAGTTTCGAGCAACCGAAGAGGTAACTGTGGAGCCCCACAGGCCATCGATCGCAGAGGCGAGCGTCGGTTACGACGCCTGGCCAAGAGCATTCGGCGTGCCACTGTTGAGCAACTGACACAACAAATGAACAGCGGGGCCACTAGGCGTGTCAGCACCAAGACAGTGCAACGATCTCTCTTGAGGTTGGGGCTCCGAAGCAGGCGTATGGTAACAGCACCCATGTTGACGCCTGTGCATCGCCGAAAACGCCTCCAATTCGCAATGAACTATCGCCATTGGACCTCGGCCGAGTGGCAAAGGGTTGCTTTCTCTGACGAGTCGCGGTTTCTGGTGAACAGAGTGGACGGACGATGGAGAATTCGCCGGGAAGCATCTGAGAACAGGCATCCCGACACCATCGTTGGCAGATGACAGGCTGATGGGGGAGGCGTGACTGTTTGGGGGATGTTTTCGTGGTATGGTCTGAGTTCACTGATACCGCTGGAGGGTACACTGAATGCTGTTCGGTACCTGACGATCGTCGCAGACCAGGTACACCCCTTCATGTCGACAGTGTTTCCTCAGGGTGATGGCACCTTTCAACAGGACAATGCTCCCTGCCATACTCCCAAAATTGTCCACGACTGGTTCGAGGAGCATGAGGATGAATTCAAGCTACTCCCATGGCCACCAAACTCCCCGGACCTCAACCCCATTGAACATTTGTGGGGCCATCTCGATCGCCATGTCCGCAGGCACGGTGATGGAATTACGGGATGCACTGATCGCTGAATGGTCCCAGATACCTGCAACCACCTTCCGAGGACTTATTGACTTTCTGCCACGTCGACTAGCTGCTGTGCTTGCCGCCAAAGGTGGATATTCCGGATACTAGCAGGTGGTCATATTAATGTGTCCCGACCCTGTATGTATTTTGCTTGAAATGAAGCAAGTGACGAAACTACTTAGTGGAGGAATTAAACTTCTCCATTTATTTTAACAGTTAAGACAATGTTAATTTTAATTGTTGGTTAATTGAAATACCTGAAAGAGCCCATATCTCGGGAACCCGTGGCCCGATCTGGGGACCTTATTTCAACACTTTTGGTCTATCGTCCAGTTTGACTAGAGTAAAACATTCCCGATTTTTTACTGCATTTTATTTAATTTTGAAGAGGGTGATCCAAATATTTGGGATAAAATTTATATAAAACGTTTTCGAGAATGTTTCTCATCATCAGTAGGATAAAACATTTTTGAATGGTGAAAACGGTAGGATAAAACTGTATTTCAAAACCAACACTTCCTTCAAGATTATCGTTTTCTACTATCAACATTATCTTCACAAGACTTCATCTACATCCTCAATAGACTAAATTTATTTCTACTATCAACAACATCTTCAATAGACTACATCGTTTAAGTTTTCTTCCATCTCACAAGTTTCTTCATCGTTTTTCAAGATTGGTGACTTTATTTTTTTGTTTTTATTAAATTTTAATTTTACGATTTTCCGCATTAAAAGGAGACTAACCACATTTAAATTTAAAATTAATCGATTAATAATTTTACAAAACGTTAAAAATGTCGTATCTTGAGCCAATAATATGTTTACTGATTTTTCTATAATTCGTTTCGAACAGCTACTGAATAAAACATAGACTAGGTTTTTGCTTAATATCACGTAGCGCACTTCCTTTTTACGTTAAAAATTTAACAGACAGCATCTTATTAAAACAACGGATCAGGCGTCAGATATCGTTAAAAGAATCTGTCGGTCCCTGAAATATTGGATATCGAGCCCTACTATACGGAGAGTTGATTCAGATAAAATGAGACGACTTTGCAGTTCTGTTACGATCGTGTAATACCATGGCGCCACCATCGGTTGTGTTCGATGTGAGAACCACGTTGTTGGACTATCGCCCGGCACCGTAATTTCCACTGAAGTAGGCCGAGTTTGAAGGACTCCATGGGAAGTTCGTTCCACACCTGCTGACACACTTTCAATAGCCCATCAACGGTTCTTGGTCGGCGACTTCCGAGCCGTCGTTTCAGGAGACCAAAACCACAGAAATCCATCGGTGATGCGTCAGGAGATTTTACAGGCACATGAGAGAAGGGAATAACTCGTATGCCCGTCTCCTGTTCCATCTTCCTGTAGTAAGCCACAGATGACTTGGCAGTGTGGCTTGATGCCTTGTCCATGTGGATCCAAACTTTTGATTGCTCACCAGGGTACAGATGTGGGATATCCTGCCGATATATGTGGTCCATTACATTACTATGGAAGTAAGCTGCACTAATTTTACAGTTTACAGGAACTCGACGAATCGTGAGCAGTCCACGTGAGCAAATCCGGCAACCACCATGATAGTAAATCAACCACCACTTTGAAAACTTTTCCTTGCACCTTCGGACAAAATCGGACCTGGCCTTGCCCCCTCTTTCGCGATAGTAAATTGCCCTGGGTTTGTTGGTGTCATCGAGGTACACCCATGCTTCATCCAAGGAGACAACCCACTTCCATCGGTCACCTGCAAGATGGTTTTCATACAGTTTTCTGGCGTTGGTGAATCGTCCCTGCACGTGCCTGGCCGGCAGTCTGTGACCGCGCGCTTTATGACATCGCTCCAGCCCAAGATTGTCATGAATTATTCTGGAGACTGTTGCCTGTGAAATACCTTTCCTTTGGGCTAGACTTCTCTGTGTGGGGGGATTTCCTTTTAGCACTTCAGACTGGATTTCTCGCACCACCTGAGCTGGGCGTGCTAGCTCGGGCTTGTTTCTGGTCTGCTTCTCTGCTCGTCCACGTTCATTAGATGGTCGCAATTTGTTCATTTTGATTATTCGACCCACAGTAGCTTTGGATACCACAATACCATTTCGTTTGCATAATTCCACAATGCACGAAAGACTGAAGTTAGCGTCGGAAAGGCCAAACATATACCCTTCCCAAAAAGCTGTGATTTTGGAAGCCATGTTTCAGCACGAAATGTCCCAAATAACAGCAACAAGTGTATACAAAGCTAATCCCCATGAATAGTGGACGAGCCATGCAAATCACATTCCGTCAAGGTCATATGCGGCGTTTAAAGTCGTATCATTTTATCTGAATCAACCCTCCGTATTAATCCTATCTATCTACGTTTTTAATATTCCTTTCTGTATTTTTTTTTACTATTTCAGAGTTCAATCTATTTTATATTCAACGTTTCAATTAAAAGAAAACAAATTAGCTTTTTGAGATAAAAGAAACTTGAGGGGTGAGACGGTGGACGATATCTTCAACCTTTCCTTTACTACTCCATTTGCATTTTTATCTCTTTATTTCCCCTCCGAGTTGAATTCAAGTTGGGCAAAGTTTAAAGGAAAAAAGAAAAAAAAAGAGAATGAGGGAGAGGGGAGATAGAAAATACAAATCCAAAAAACTCTTCAGTTCGTTTCCCTATATTTTTATTATTCTTGATGCACAAAAAAACCCAGCCCGCTTCAGTTTGTTGGAAGAAACCTATCATCTATTTCGAAATCACCCCCGAGGTCTCTTTTTTTTCTCTTTTCCCTTTCTTTCTCTTCTTTTACATTTTCCCCGCACCAACACATACGTTACTGAAGACGACACGGCGATTCTTCTTCTTCTGAAGAGGTAAAGAATCGGTGGTGGAGGAGGAGGAAGAAAGGAAGAGGGGATGTATAGGGTTCGAGTTCTTCTGGGGATTAAAAGAAATAAGAGTGGATGGGTTTTGAATAAAAAAAAATATTTCCAAAAACCCCGATCCTATTTGACTAATGGGAAAAGTACAGAGGGGAAATGCTAAAAAGGGAAAGGGTTAGGAACGAACGTTTTTGTCTTTAGTCGAGGGCATGAATTTTAATGCTTTTGACTTGGGAGGTAATAAAAATAAAAGGTTAAGAAAAGTTGGGGAGACTCTCCATATCCACCCTCTAATAAATCAATATGCATAGAAATTCATGCATAAATAAGAGATTTTTAGATGCTACATAAACGAGAGTATACTTTTCCAGTGTTTAAGTAATGTGGATTTTTGAGTTAAACATTATATTCAAACAGAT
Organism: Rhysida immarginata; assembly: GCA_023313115.1. Taxonomy (NCBI): domain Eukaryota; kingdom Metazoa; phylum Arthropoda; class Chilopoda; order Scolopendromorpha; family Scolopendridae; genus Rhysida; species Rhysida immarginata. The sequence goes on along the minus strand of JAHWFO010005786.1, from coordinate 847,714 downwards.
GGATAACTTCTTTACATAAAGATCTGTTATATTAGTCATTTCATTAAAATAAAAAAAAAAAACAGGCGTAGGGTTTTGAATTTTATTTTCCGAGCCCACTCCTTAACCTTTTATTTCGCTAAATTTCTCATGTACGAGAGCTAGAAATTTAATAGTGATCACAGCCGTGCAGTGCTTCATGGGAATGGTGACATGTGTGATCCTAACTGCATTGGCACATGCAAGGCCATACCATAGCCTAATAATACCAAGTCTGTATACTCCGGAGCAGTGTCGCCAGGTTGACTTTCAAAAAAAAACCTTCGCCAGGTGTAGAAAAACTTCGTTACCTTCAACGTAATGGGAAAATTTTTTTAACATAATCGATACTATGACTAACAGGGCGGAATTTTGAGTGCTTTCGGAGCTTTGAAAACTCTCATAGTCGGTATTGCCAACTCAAAAAAAATTTTCCCGTTAAAACCGAACTAAATATCCGCTAGATTCTATTGTTCTATTATAATTTTTAGCAGATTTTTAAGCGGACTTTTGCATAATTTTGGTGTAAAATCCGCTAAATCTAGCGCGAAATCCGATAAGTTGGCAATACTGCTCACAGTTCACTGTTCACGTCAGCTGACGACAGTAAATGTCGATTGTCGAATGAGCGAAAATGCGAAAATTCACAAGAAATATATTAAATTAATCAATAGCTCGCTTGGCCATATTGACTACAGCAACAGGCAACGGAAGTAAATTCTTTAGCATTTATTTTCTTATTCTTCGTTTTTTCAACTGTTGGGAATCTGGCTTTTAAATTGGTCATTGATATCCTATCCTCTCGGGTTTTTACCCAAGAAAACTTCCGTTTTACCTTCAACTGATTTTCAGTTTTGAAACTAAAACCTTCGACTTGGCAACACTCCTTCGGAATTTCCTTTGATTTCTGATTTCCATCTGCGCAAGACCAACCATCTAGTGGCTGGTCGCGAATTCACGTTTGAATTAAGACAGTGTGTATTTTTCGAGAAATTTAGAACCTGTTTTTTCCCTTGTTTAAATTAAAATATTAAATTATGAAAAAAGCGAAATATTAACACAGTTAAAAAAAGATCTTGCATAACTTACGACAAATGAAGCCAACTGCCAAAGCGATAATCCCGTTGATTGCGTTGGAGCATTTTGATGTCATCACGCGTTACCATCTGTTAGGTTCGCTACTTGTACGATTCAAAAATGACTAGCAGAAAACTGCACATTAAGATCAAAGGATCCGATGGGAGTTACAGACTTGATGTTATTAGGTTACGGCCATACCTCCCCTTTCCCACGATGTAATGGAATGGGTATTGTCTTTCCACGCGCTGCGCCTGCACACTAACGTTACACATTCTGTTCAAAACAGACGGTCTTTAAGAATCCGAAGTCAGAATTTCAGTAATCCAAAATTTTTTAGTACAAACGAACAGACTCTGCTTGTGTACTAAAACATTTTGGATTATTGAAATTCTGACTTCGGATTCTTAAAGACCATTAAAAAGTAGAATAGGAATGTGTCTAAGACCCACCCTCTATCTCTTGCATCGAAAAAATTGGATTCAAAACTTTAAAAGTTCCACGGTTTCAGTGCCTCTATCTCCTAAACGGTTGGATCAATTAAAAAACACCAAGAATAAAACATTTTATCAAATGTTGTATACAGTCTGAAAATGCCATTAGAAATAGAGTTCAAAGTTGCCCCCTCTCCCACCCTCAGGGGGTGGGGTTGAAGGTCAAGTTTGGTATCATTGGATAGCTTTTTTTAATGAACGGATATTTATAAGAAGAAAGGACGAGACACAAAAACCCTGGAATACAATAGATAATAGTTAATAAATAAAAATGAAAAATAAAATAATAATTAACAAATAACAAAATAATAGTAAAAATAAGTAAAATCAAAATAAAACTATAAAATCAAATAAAAAGCTGACGTTTCGGATAGAGCCTATCCTTTATCAAAGCAAAAAAGGATAATTCTCTAAAAGCAAATAGAATATTATAGCTTTTATTTATTTATAGGATAATTCTCTAAATTTTATTTATTAACTATTATAGCTTTTTTTAAAAATATTAAACACGTATTTTTTTTACATGATATTAAACATGTATATTTACGAGTTTTTGCAATTCTCCCACTTCCAATTATTTCTTGTTAACTAAACCTACACCGATATTGGTTTTTCATGATATCACAATTCCCTGAAATGTCACGAATAAGTCCTAGGAACAGTAAAAAAAGTTTCAGGTTCCTCTAACTATTCCACGAAACCCGACGCGTCTTCTTTGACCACCATTAAACGGAGGCGGGGGGGGGGGGGAAGGACCAGAATATATCCGAGAAAGCATTTCCTGTTTTCCTTTCTTCCTTCCTTTATTTGTTCTTTCCTAATATGATTTTTTCCCTTCCAAATGTCTGTCAAAATTGTCAAAAATGTACATTTTCCTCTTTCGCTTCCGCTCAAATTTTACACGAAACTGAACCCGAGTGTTATGAATTTTTCCTATTCCTCTCAAAAAATTTTTAACAAAACAAACAAAAAAGTTTTTGGTTTAAAAAGGGGGGAAAATAAAAAGGAAAACCAACCTTATATTTACATTTAGAATAATATATTCGTTTTTTTAATTCGAGGACCACTTACCAAAATGAAAATGCCAATTTTTTTTTTCCATGTGAAGGAATTGAAATGCCAAAAGTTCATGCAAAAAACTATAACGCAAAGGGACAGGTTATAGATGGCAATAATGCCAAATAGATTCAGCATTAGTTTTTGTAAGCCATATCCATTTTTTGAAAAAAGAATAAAAGTAAACAAACGGGCATATGAGAATCCAATGAATAATTTATTGGCGATTTTAGAATGGAAGAAAGAGGACCACAAATAAATTGCAAATAAACATACTTAAACAAGGATATTTCGCTTATTTCTTAACTGAAAGGTTTTGTTATACCGTGACGTAAACACTGCACTTAGTTTATTTTTATTATTATTATTTTTATACAGGATAATGAGAAATGCGAATAAAAGTTAAATTTTTTCTGTAAACTTTTGAAGATAAAGAACACATTGAAAAGAGTTTTTTCTTTAAACCAAATAAACAATATTTTCATGCGATTAGTTTGTCGTTTAACAGAATAGTTAAACAACACTACATTAAACTAACGAGCAGAGAAAGTCTGCATTTTCATTTTAAGAAATGAGAAAACACTAAAAGTAATGGGTGGCTATTAAAAAAAAGAATATAAAACGGGTCAATTACAAATATTTGTAGAATGTTAATTCAATCATGGTCAACTAATTACTTTAAATGTGATCAAAGTTCCATTGCTCGATAATGCAATTACATTGGGTTGATTCATAATTAAACAGACCAACGATGAAAAATCATCTTGAATGAATTTGCCTTATTCTTGTTGTTTTTAGTGTGCTGAATTCGAATCTACTTTCAGATTTCTTCTGTCTCTAAGTTATGCACATACAGACTGCAATGTTAAAGTAATGGGTGTGAAGATAAGCGGCTGCGATGTTAAGTATCCATATTTTCAGGCCACAAGGAAATATATCAGGCCCCAAACTCTGAATAATTTAGAAGTGTTTCATTGAAAAATAAGAAATCTGTGGGTGATAAAAAAACCGAGATCAGATATGAATTAAGCACATGCAAAATCATAAGAATCAGCTCTTAACGTTAAAGATGAATTTAAAAAGTTATTTTTTGTTGGCCTGTGCTATTGGATATTCTGAAACAAATAAAAAAAAAATAACAGATGAAGAAATCGATCGTGTCAGGGAAGGTAGTATTTTGGAAATGTCGAACTCTATTAAATATTCTTGTACTGCAGTATGGAAATATTTCGTGACTGGAACAGGTCTGACGTTTGGAACCCAAATGGTTACCTCTCGATATTTGCCGATCAGATACACCCATATACACTGGTGCTCAAAAGTATTCATACCCAAGCAAAGTTTCACAATTAAATTAAAATGTTTATGAGGAACCATTTTAACCATGTGAAAGAGAATCAAAAAATAATTAGATTTCAATAAATTCTTAGATTTATAAATTGAAGGCCGTTATAAAAGCCAAAGGTGGCCATACGGATTATTAAACGAATACTTTTGTTTAGCCAGCTTTTTTCCCCTTAATGTGTAAATTATCTGTATTAATAAATTTCATTGATTGTATCAATAAATGTACACAATTGCTCTCAATCATTTTTTTCATTTTATTGTGAAACGATGGAATTGGCTAGGATATGAATAATTTTGAGCAGCAGAGTATGATGACATGTCCCCTGTGGGTCTTGGCCTATAAGTAAGACAATGCGACATACCTTACCGCCAGAAGTGTTCGTGAGGGATTCGAGTAGCATGACGGAGACTTTAAGCTACATCACTGGCTACTAATCCAATCGAAAATCTATGGATTCACCGCCATCGATTCATTATGCCAATGGGATGCATTGCAGTCTTCATGGTAACAGATGCTAGTAGAAACCTTCCAACGCCTTATTATGTCCCTTCCATGGCTGCTGGCTGCGGAATGTGCTACCATAGATTGATGGTAGTCATGATAATGTGACCAGACATTGTACGAGTTGTCTTATTTTATTTTTTTTCCTTTATTTACTTCAAAGTAAATTTTAAACATCTATGTTTTTATTACATTTGTTTAAATATTCCTATAATTGAAATATTCCTACATGTGGCAAACCTCTTTTGTAAACAAACGACTTATATTGCGAGAAGCCATATTTGAAAGCGAGTTCTCCGAGGATGGTTGCCCCTCCACTCAAAAAATTGCTTTCCTGCAAAATTTATTGCTATGCTGAGCAAGCGATTTCTGAGCAAGCCCAATGTCTTTAAAGATGCCAAATTTTCAAAATTCCTCTTAAGAAATTATTTAAAACTTTTTAAGCGTCTGCACAAGACAATTAATCTGTTTTTATTTGGAAGAGTGTTTCTTCTTTATTTAGTTTGAAGCCACTTAAAAATGCATACGCTGAGTCTTCATTTCCATAATATACTCTCGAATCGTAGTTAATAAAGTTGTACATAAGTTTTAAAATTATTCTTAAATCCCATAAAATCATTTATTCGAGGGGCGTACCATACTGAATTCCACTTATCCCCCAACACAAATACATAATGCATAGGTCCGCCTTCTCAATATAGTCAGATATTATGCATTTGTGCCATTGCCCCTCCCTCCGTAATGTAACAGGAACATTTTCAAGATACAAAAACACACTAAAGTATATCCTAATAATTTGCTTATATGCAAAGTTACAGTTCGTATTGTGAAATGTTCAAAAGTATTTTTTTCTGCGTTTAAAAGCGGCCATCCACATAAAGCGCTCTCCTCATTTTCATGTTGCCCGAGGTTAAAGAAGATTGAAATTTACTCAATACATTAAGTAAATATCCGACAAAGATGCGAAGAGCCATCATCCCCCTACAAAAAATCTTTTTCAAATTTAGAATAAACAACTTATTTGAATCAATGTACAGTTACGCCAAGATTTTTCGCAGAAAACTAATCTAGCTTTTTAAACGTAAATTAAAAAGGCCAACCGACTATTGCAAAAGGAAATGATAATATTTAAAGAGAGATAAATAATAAAAAGAAGATGGTATCAACTAGGCATACTTAAATTTCTAAATCCATGTCTTACAAGAGCTCTAACATCCCCTTTAAGTCCATCCAATCTAATCTATGACCTTTAACGGCATTAAATTGCTTTTCCTTTTATTTACAATTACCATTATTGGATTAAAAAAAAAAGAGGAAAGAAAAAGAAGAAGAAAAAAGAAAAAAAAAAACGAATGGGAGAAAGAGAAGAGCCCTTTTCCGCTTTTGTCTTTTATTCTCCCGTTTTAAGACGATCTTTCATTCGTTTTCCGAGTGAGTGTCTTCAATTCAGGTTCGGTTGTTGGGTGGGCGAGGTCGTGTTGCAATCACTGCCAAAACACGCTTTGGTCCCTTCTTCCCCAGCTCTCCCTCCAAAACAACTGACCGGGTGTAATTAGGAGACGGCCATATTTCACGGGCTAATTAAATCCACGCGACCCTTAATTACTTCATTTCCGTTTTCTTAATCCCTTCGCGAGGTAAATACGGCGGCCATTTGCCTCGAAATTTGTGACGTGTTGATCTCGCCTTTGTTACACCGACGCCACAGACGCAGCTGCGGCCACGCACAGAATTAATAACGAACTCAAAACGACCTGGTTAAAAATTAAAGCAACCCACCCTCTGCAACGCCTTTTGCTCGAATTTTTGCAGGGGCCAGATGACGTCGACTGATATTGAAAAGGGAACTCACACACACGCACATATACAAGTGTTTAATGCAATTTACTTATCCAATTTAATGAATTCTGTGTAATCTCATTCTGAAGCTTTTCTCAGTCTTTATAACGTAAGCTGATTGACATTCTACTCTTCTCGACAGAATACAATGGCAAAAGAACGACGGTGCAAGTGCCCCATTCGGCAAGACTCAGTGGACTCTGCTACAAATGATCAAACGGAAAACGCAATATTTTCATTTGAACATAAACATTTTTTCAGACAAACAATATAGATAGAGTGGTACCCCGGTATCCGAAACTAATACTTTCCGTAACGAATACCGAAACGCCTTTTTTTTTCTGTGTAAATTTTTAATTCGTTTTTGGGACCAAAAAGAGGTGTAAATGATGGAATTTAATGTGAAAATATAATATTAATCCCCTTATAAACGCTAATACCAAGCAGCGAAGAAAGCTGGTATACAGCGTCAAAGTGTGAATTATTATAAACCTACGAGTATTTCACCCGTGAAAAGATCACGGGACCAAAACAAAATTTATAACAATGCACTAAATTCGAGCGGCACTGACTTCCATGGTGTGTACACTTCCATGATGTGCTATCAAATTAATGTCATCTCTTGGTGGTCAAAGAATCTTCGCGCTACTGTAAATTCTAGTGACCATAGAGGAGAAGTAAGATAGAGTGCGTAAAGCCCTCAGTATCTCCTTATGCCACTCCTCGCAACAACAATTCCTCTTTATCATAAGAGTGTTGTCCTTCAACAGGTCCAGGCTTAAAACCTACTTCTCCACCCATCCCTATCCTATCCTATGTAAGTGCCTTCAAGTTGATGTACGAATCGCCTAGAGAGTTTTCCCTTTAACTGTACCTTCAAGCGTGACCTTTATAACTCCACTAAGATGTAAGATGTGACCGATGCCGTTTCTTTGTCTCTTCCCGATTTCCCGCAATAGTTGTCTGTCTTCTCCTATGCTTCCCAAAACATCTACAGTTTTAACTCTGTCAGTCCACTTTTTCCATGTCATTCCCGAAAAGTTCCTCATATTCCTGAAAATGATAGATGACACGGTCTTTGCATTGTAAACAGCGCTGCTTCGCACTCATCCGTCCCCAAATCGCAGTTGGCTATTTCCATGGAGATAGATAGTAAAGGGTGGAGGGGGCATTCGTTTTTGACACTGCATTAGAGCCTGAAACTACTGAGCGGAGTTGGCTGCCATCTTAGAACATCAAAGAAAACCATAAAAAACAGCGTAGAGAGCAGTAAAAAATTGATTAAAATGTAATGAGAACTGAAGGAGTAAATTAATTCCACTAAAATATTTTTTTTATTTAGTAGTATCATAATACACAAGTTTAGTTACAAACTTTAACTACCATTGGCTTTGAAATTGAATTACACTGGTGTCCATAAATTAAGAGATTTGTAAAATGAAATCCTTCCGCACATCCGATCAGCTCCAGACTTGGTAAGGCCATTCTATAGGTCCTGTAAACACCATTCCATCATTAAATATGCACTTGGCAGCACCGCTGGTGACGGAACACACTTACCTCATTGATCTTGTGACACAGATCATAGTGCACATGCCATAAATTTTTTTTTAACTTTCATTGGCAATTGAGCATTCAATAATTGAGAGAGCGAAATGAGAGGACGAATGACTGGACGACTGGAACTAGGCCAGTCTCAGGTTGAAGTGTCTCGCGTGCTGAACTTGTCAACTAACTTCATTTCAAGACTGTGGATACGGTTTCGACAGGATAGAAACACATGCAGACACTGTAGTCAGGGTCGTCCAAGGGTCACCACGCCCAGACAAGATCGCTACCTTGCTCTATCTGCCCGTAGGAACAGGCGAAACACTGCTGTGACATTGTCAAAGAGCTGTTAGCGGCCACTGGGGTTAATGTTTCCAGGCAAACGGTATACAGGATACTAAATGCAGTCAGCCTGTATGCTCGACGACCGATGAGGTGCGTCCCGTTGACACAGGGACACCGTAGGGAACGGTTGACTTGGTGCACCGAACATGCAGCATGGACACAAGGACAGTGAAGTCAAATCATATTCTCGGATGAGTACCGGTACAGCCCGGTATTCTCGACGTGTTCACATCCGGAGAGAGCGTGGGGCACGGTCCAGCCCTACTAATTGAACATGACAGTTATGGCGGTGGCTGTGTGATGGTGTTTACGGGCTTCATGGTGGGTTCCCGTACCTCGCTATAAGTCTTCGACAGAGGGGCCATGACTGACCAGGTGTATAATATCCTGCGACATGTTCGTCTCTTCAAGGGTGCGGTATATCATATTTCCTCTACATGGACGATAATGACCTAAACCCCATCGAGCACGCATGGGGCGCTCTTGGAAGACGTGTTGCGCCACGAGTACCACTTCCGCGAACACTGCATCTCCCCAACCAATGTTGGATACCCTGGTTTTGAGCTTGCCTGCACGTTTTGTTGCGTGTGTTTCTGTGCGTACTAAACGTCGCCTACAATTTATAAAACTAGAGGGAAGGGGGTTGATACAAGTTTTTGTGTCGGGGTGTCCAGGAACTTTTTATGTTCTTCCATCCGTAGCGGTGCTGCCATCATTGTGTTTAATGATTGAATTGTGTTTACACGACCTTGAGAATAGCCTTATGTTTGATGCTGATCGGATGTGCGGAAGGTTTTCATTCTGCAAATCCCTTAATTTATGGGCACCCGTGTAATTTGATTTTTTTTTTTTCATTCCGAAGGAAAATAATCCAAAAAAACTAATAATTAACTAACCTATAAAAACACAATTTAGTATCGTATATTCATGCGTATACCCTTTCTTTTCAAGCAGGCAAAAGGCTTGCGAATGGCTTGCTTTGATGTTCCAAAATGGCGAAGGCGGCATTCGATTGGAGGCGGCGGCACTCGGTTGGTGGAGGCGGCATTGGAATTGGCTTCAAAGGGAAATTGCAATGCCCATTCCACATCTTCCTATCCCCTTGGCTATTTCTCCTCGATATTGGCATCCGAAATTGCTCACTGCGAGGCGAATGCGGTCTCTATCTTATTTCTCCTCTATGGTGGTTACGGGACACTCGTAATTATTATTGTTAGGATGAGTTTCAAGCACAATAACAGAATTCAGGGCAAATGAACGAGCCTTCTCTAATACAGTGACCATGCCAACCATCATACCAGTACAGAACGCAGAAAATATTAGTAAGCACGATAAGGAACACTGTAAAAAAATTTATTGCACATCGGATACCGGGACACGGGGGCATTCGAAATGAAGTTCGGATACCAATGTATATGCCATGCAATTTCACGCTGAGTTGATTAAACATTTTTACTTTGTATTCCGAATAATTTTCCGAGTATCGGCTTAAAAGCAAAATGTCAAATATATACTCTACGTATATCTCGAGAACTATTTTGATAGTCAAATTCGAAACCCTTTGAGGTATCCAAAAACGAATTGCATATTCATAATCAGCATGAAATTCTATACCGGCGCGCAAAAAAACAAAATCAACTCAGCCTGCAATTCTGCACTCGGTAAGTTCTTTTCCAAATTTAGCTGAAAAGAGACAAAACTTTTGCTTGTTATTTTATAGCCGCAACATATCCCTTTTAAATGATGCCAAATTATCCATTATCTGGTAAATTTTCACACTTCTAAGTGGATAATTGTAGGCTGAGCCGATAGCTTTTTGTTCATAACGCTCAAAATTCCTAACGTTTGCAATTCGTTGTTGATAACGCTCGCGCGCATTTTCATTTTCTCTTATACAGTTTATTTTTTTCTATGAAGACTGCAAAGCATAGAGAAAAGACAACAATGATTCCAACTGTTAATAAAATTAATAGAGAATATCCGCTATGGTCGCTCTATCCCTTATAGCCTAACGCCCGACGCATCCAATCAGCTCCTACACGCTTATCTCGTAATACACTAAATCGAACGATTTACTTAGTTCCTTTTCTCGTACACGTGGCTCATATGAGTTAGAGTTTTTTTCAATATCACTCTGACTTTAGCAAATGAAGTGCCTATTCAAGTACAATAAACCTTACCATTCTTGGTTTCATTTCAAATTCCCAATGAAATGAAAAGTAAAAAGTGTTCTATCGTAATATGTAAAGCGCAATCAGTCAGGTTCTAGCAGGAATGAGGGCTTATTCATACCGGGTGTTTCAAAAATGACCGGCATACCGGTATATTTGAAAAATCAATAAAAACTAATTGGGCAGCGATAGAAATACACCGTTTGTTGCAATATGCTTGGGACAACAGTAAATTTTCAGGCAGACAAACTTTCGAAATTAGTTCACGGTGTATTTCTATCGCTGCCCGATTAGATTTTTCAAATATACCGGTCATTTTTGAAACACCCGGTATATACACGTGCATGAAGATTGTGTCTTTGATATTTTTTCAGGGTGCACTCCCATAAAAATAAATATTATCGTTCCCTAAAAGTTTTTATATAATATAACCAGATTCAGAATAACATATTTATGAATGGATGAAGAGAAAACTGCCCGACGGTAAATGAACCAAGCAAGAAAGAAAGATGGAAACTTTTATGTTAAATAAAATCTTGTAAACATTCCAAGGAGCAGCTTTAGCTGTGAAGCAGAGATACATTTATACGTTTATTAACAAGAAATTAATCCCCCCGAGTAAGGTATAGGCAAGTAGCGGATCCTGCGGATATCTATTTTTACCCCTTTATCTGCACTTTTTACTCCCCCTACCCTCCCATTGCCAAGTTTTTTAATCAAAATATTGATTTTCTCGAACATAGTATGTAGAAAATGTAAAAGAGTTCCTTTTCTCATCATTTCCGATCGAATGACATATCACACAGGGGGAGTAAAAATGAAAAATGAAAACCTTCCGCCTTTTGGGTTTTCTGGGTGCCTAAAGGACTTGCAGCTTCTTTTGTCCTTTCAAAATGGCGGTGCATGCGGCCAGTTAATTATCCAAGTGGACGGTTTTGTGAGGAGGGCGGTAGTGTCGTGCTTGCGCTTGCCATGAAATTTATAAAGATCAATGGAAAAAAATATTATTCTCATCATCATCACAGTCAACCATTTGCAATCCACTGCTGGATGAAGGTCTTCTCTAAACGCTTCCGTTCTTCTCTATTTGAAGCTTTGGATTTCCAGTTGACGCCAGCCATCTTCCTTATTTCGTCGATCCACCTTGCATGAGGTCGTCCTCTTGGGCGTTTAAGGTCTCGAGGGTACCAATCCAGAATGACTGTGGTCCATCTCATGTCTTGTCTTCTAGCGATGTGACCAGCCCATTGCCATTTAGAATGTTTGATCCGTTCGATGACGTCAATCACCTTCGTTTGGCTTCTTATCCAGCTGTTGCATTTTCGATCTCTTCTTGTAATTCCCAGCATACATCTTTCCATGCTTCTCTGTGTTGTCTGTAGCCTTTGAGTTGTCCTCCTTGATAAAGTCCATGTTTCAGCTGGTAAAACACACTGGTTAAAAAGTGGCATGTTGCTCTTCAATATGTTATTTTTGCCAAAAGCACTCCATGATGTTCTAATTCGTCTGTTAACTTCATTCAGAATGTTGCCATCCATAGTGATTTCCTGTCCCAGATAAGTGTAGCTCTGTACTTCTTCAATGACGATGCTGCCTGCCATGACCTTCTGTTTTGCAGCAAATGCATTGAACATAACATTTATCTTCTGTGTGTTCAGTTTCAGTCCTACACACAGGCTAGCCTCTGCTAGTTCTTGTAACATTTCCTTCAATTCAGAAGGACGATGTCATCGGCAAAACGAAGATGGTTAAGGAATTCACCGTTTAAGTCCTTTTTTTGTCCAGTTCAGTTCCTTGAGACTTCCTCTAAAACTGCTGTGAAGAGTTTTGGTGAGATGGTGTCTCCTTGTCTTACTCCTTTTCCAAGGTTGATCCTTGCTTTTCCTTTATCCAAACGAATGGTAACAGTCGCTTTAATAAATATCTTCTGGAGAATACTAATATAGCTTCCGGCTATTCCCGTTCTTTCCAAAGTTTTCACTACAGCATGTGTGAACACTGAGTGGAAAGCTTTCTAAAAGTCGATGAAGGAAAAGCAAAGTGGTACTTCATATTCGTTGTGGCGTTCGATAAGTTCTCTAATAACTTGAATGTGGTCGATCGTGCTATATCCGCTTTGAAAGCCCGCTTGTTCTCTTGGTTGTGCCGAATCTAATGCTGAATGAAGACTTTACTGAAGATCTTATAAACAACTGACAAAAGGCTGAAAGGGGGATAGTTCTGGATATTTTCTTTGTCTCCTTTCTTGAAAAACAGAATCATCATTGCATTATTCCAATCATCTGGTACATCTGACATCTCAAGGCATTTAGTGAAAAGACCTGCCAGTAACTTGTTGAATTCTTCTCCTGCTTCCTTAATCAGGTCGATTGTAATTCCATCTTCTCCGGGGCACTTTCCTTTCTTCATGGATTTAATAGCCTTGTCAACTTCGCCTTCCATAACCGGTGGCACTTCATCTTTTCCTTTCATTTGGTCTGCTCTTCTTAAGTCATTATCATCCTCACATTTGCAAAGTTTATTGTACATGTCCTTCAGAATTTCGATGATTTCACTTCCATTCTTCGTGATTGTCCCATTTGCTCTCTTGAGTGCAAATATTCCTCTTCTTCCGATGCAGAGCTTTCTCTTCGCAGTTTTCAAACTCTTGTTATCTTCAACGCCTTCTTGACAAGATTGCAGTTGAACTTCCCTGTGATGTGTTTCCCTATTGTCTTGCAAAGCTCCGCATATTCTATTACTGATCTTGTATCTTCTCTTTTTGGCTTCATTTCTCTTCGTTTCTTCATTAATTTCCTCGTTTCTTCTGTGAATTTCGTCTGTGGTTTGGAAACTTGTACTTCTTCCGCTGCTTCTTTTAAGTGTTTAGTTAGTGTTCTGTTAATATCTGTAATGTCATCCTCCTGGATGCCGCTCTGTAAGATTTCAAAGCAATTGCGCAGTTCTAGCTGGAATTCCGTTCTGCGTTCCTGTAGGCGTGCAATGTTGATGATTTTCTTTGTGGTCTTGAAAAGTTTTCGTCTTTCTGTTCTCGTGTTTAGAGCAATCTTGCATCTTACCAGTCTGTGGTCGCTTCCTGTATTGAAGTTGTTGAGAACAGTGCAATCTTGGATCAAGTGCTTTCTATTTGCCAGAATGTAATCTATTTCACTATTTGCTCCGTTTGGGCTTTTCCAAGTCCATTTGCGCTGAGGTTTCTTCTTGAAAAAGAATTCATGACGTACAGTTGTTCGTATTCTGTAAATTCCACCAGTTTGTTTCCTCTTTCATTTCTTGTGCCATATCCATGACTACCAAGGAAATTTTCTCCTTTCTTTTTTTCTCCGACACGGGCGTTAAAGTCGCCCATGACGACTTTTCCTGTTTGGTTCTTCTTGCTAACTTCTTCATAAAAGTCATCGACTTCGTCATCAGAGTAGGTTGTGGTTGGCGCATAGACCTATATGATCTGTATGTTGTATCTTCTCGACAACTGGATGACCAATCTTGCAATTCTGTCGGAGGCACTATCAAGCTCAATGATTTGATTCTTCCATTTCTTATGAATAAGGAATCTAACACCACTAACTCTTCCGTCGGTTGTTCCTCTGTGGTATAGTACGTGTCCACTGTTCAGCTCAATTTTATCTTCACCTTTTCTTCTTACTTCGCAGAGTCCAATAATATCCCAGTTGGTCCTATCCAATTCTTCTTCTAGTTCTTGCAGACGACTCTCTGAGGAAAGGGAACGTCTGTTTTAGGTAGTCAGGGTCAGGGTCTTGTGGTGGCCAGGTCGAACCGGATATTTTTAGCACCCTCTGCCTTCATGTCTTGCTGGTTGCCACCGTAACCAGGGACAATCTGGCGGCCGGGAACTGAGGGCCATGGCTGATTTTGATAGATAATCATGGCGGATTTTGAAGGGTAAGTGTTTAGAGAGTAGTGGGCCAAGATCCTCCGCGCTGTCCTAGTGCGTGTTGGAGGAAGCCCGTCCGCGTCCGTTCACCATGCACAAGGCATGATTATTAGCAGGTTGCCCCAACTGGAAGGTACGGACTGGACATTAGGCTTCTACTCCTACTTGATCCCTTTAAGTCCTTGAAGGCAATTAGAGGGTCATCCCCTAGTTATGATTAGAACCCATTTGCAGCCCAATTAATTGCCAATGACGGTATAAGTATTATCCAATCCTCATAGAGACGACATAATTGCAAGTGATGTGTGCTAATCTGGACTGATCAAGACTGCTGGCGATATCTAGTGACCTGCCGGACGCGAAAATGTGGTTAGTTTCCACCTCTGGTATAATAATATATACTATTATCTATCTCTATGATATCACATGCCATTTGTTGCCATAGTTCTAAAGACCAAGCGACTGCCACCATCGCAACTCCGACCCCACTGGAACATTTGGCCTAAATTCATAGTAATGTAGATCTTGCCTAGAGGAATCTAGATACTGAATTTCACTTTTTTACGTATCCAAATACCACATATATCTTTTGTCCCCTATGACTCCCATCTCCGTAATTCGGACCCCACTGCACCAATCAAAACCAAATTAAATAGTGAAGGTGGACATGCTCTTAGTAAGCTACATTCCGAATTTCATCCTTTACCTCAAAAAATGTAGATTTATGAAGGGGAAGACGGACAATGCTCCATTCTTCCGTTACTTAATGATATTTATATTTTTATATTTTACTAGCGGAGGCAACCGGCGTTGTTTGGGATAGCTCCAGTTGTAGGTAAACAGAACATCCTGAAGTTAAATAATAACTCAAATTAGTTTTTAGTGATTCTGCAATTTCCTGCTGTAGACGAAGCTCCCGTTGTTCAGATGTTTCTGATGCCCGGATAACTTTTTATATTTATATAACTGTTTTTATATTTATACAGGGTATTTTTGAATTGAGTACAGATTTTTTGGGAGATGATAGAAGAGGTCCTTAGAAGTATTTTTTGTCATATGAACATGGGGTCCCCGCAGCTCCGTTTACTTACAATACTGCATTGAATAATCAAATGACACCGGGACGCCGTGTGCGTTGGTAGGCCTAGATTATTTTATTTTTAAAAATTAACACAACCAATCTACTGTATGACTTTTACAGTAATTGTTCGAAATGACCGCCATTTGCTTCATAGCACAATTCGCAACGCCTTATGATGGATTGATGTACTCGTGGAAAAGTTGATTTGCACGGTCGCTGATGTCACCTGCTGCCGCGACAAAACGAGCCGCCAATTCTTCTTCGGTATCTACGGGTTCGGAGTACACCATTGAGTTTATGCTTCCCCATAAATAAAAAATCCATCGGTGTGAGATCTGGCGATCTCGGTGGCCAAGCAACTGGTCCGCCACGACCAATCCAACGACCAGGATATGTCTCATTTAGGTAATCTCTAACTGCTCTTGTGTAATGCGAAGGTGAGACGTCCTGTTGAAACCACATCCAATGTCTGGTCATTAGTAGAACATCTTCAAGAATACCAGGGAGCTCCTCCTTCAGGAAACCAAGATATGTTTGCCCGTTAAGACGGCATGGTAGGAGATATGGCCCAATCAGGACATTGTGAATCATGCCAGCCCAAATATTCAACGAAAAACGATGCTGAAAACTGTTAACATGTGTTCCACATGGGTTGACATGAGACCACAGATGACTATTGTAGCTATTGAGCATTCCCTCTCGCGTAAACAGTTGCCTCAACTGTCCACAAAACCATGGAAGGAAAGTCTGGAATCCTATTCTGTTGCAAACAATTACTTTAAAAGTTATTACAGTAGATTGCTTGTGTTAATTGTTAAAAATAAAATAATCTAGGCCTACCAACGCACACTGCGTCCCGGTGTCATTTGATTGTTCAATGCAATATTGTAAGTAAACGGAGCTGCGGGGACCCCATGTTCATATGACAAAAAATACTTCTAAGGACCTCTTCTATCATCTCCCAAAAAATCTGTACTCAATTCAAAAACACCCTGTATAACTATAATTATAGATTATGAGCACGGTATATAGATATTCATGGCCATTTTCCATTGTTTCGAGAAGCTAAGGAAAACAGATCGCGCCAGGTGCCGCATAGATCGCACTATTCCCGACCGCAACCTGCGATAGAGATTTTCATTGAAACTGAATACGAAAGTAAAGTTTCTGTCTGTCGATAGGGCGGCGCTGCAGGCGTTTTTGGGCCGATTGTACATGCAGCGCCACTTTTCAATAGAGTTCCCGCCCTATTGGGAGCTAGAAACTTTAGCTTCATTTTAACAATGGAGCTCGATGACCATGAATATCTATAGACCGTGATTATGAGCAAAGCGATCGTCGCGTGCACGTGCTCACTTCAACAATACAATAAGATAAACATAAAGAAACAGTGTATTCATTCTTGACGAATCGATTGTTATATGACATACCATTATCTTGGTATTCTTTACGGTCACTGTTTTAGCACGTGAATTCGACTCGAAGGGGTCCACGAAAAAACCTGAAAAGTTGATACAGCCGAGCTAAGACTTTGATGGCCATATTTCTGAAAACAGAATTTGAAAAAGTTAATCCGTTTTCAAGTTATCGTGCAAACGGCGGCCGGCCGGATAAACGTACAGACCAAGGGCGCATTCTTATAAGTATCTTTTATGTAAAGCTCCTAATAAAAGAGAAAAGATATCACACAATAAAATCTTGTAAACATTCCAAGGAGGAGCTTTAGCGGTGAAGGAGAAATACATTTATACATTTATTAAAAAAATTAATCCCCCTCCCCCTCCCCCCAAGTAGGGTAAGGCAAGTAGCAGATCCGGAAGTCATCTATTTTTACCCCTTTATCTGCACTTTTTACCTCTCCCCAAGTTTTTTAATCAAAAATTAATTTTCTCGAACATAATATGTAGAAAATGTAAAAAAAGCTCTATTTTCTTTCCTTTCTCATCATTTCCGAACGTATGATATATCACAAGCCATATGTTGGCATAGTTCTAAAGACCAAGTGATTACCACCCCCGCAAATCCGACCCCAATGGAACACCTGGGCCTAAACATCATAGTAATGTAGATCTTGCCTAGAGGAATCTGGATACTGAAAATCACGCCTGTACGTACCTAAATAGCACACAGATATGTTGTCCTCTCTGAATCCCACCCCCGTAAATTCGACCCCAGTGTACCAATCAAAACCAAACTAAATAGTGCAGATGGACATGCCCATAGGAAGCTACCTTCCGAATTTCAACCTTAAACCTCAAAAAATGTAGAAATTATGAAGGGGTACACAGTTAAGACATTACAAAAACCAATAAGTAGCTCCATTCTTTCGCTATTGAATAATATAGATTATGAGCAGCTAAGCAATCGTGCGTCGACAAAGCGATTTCACGTGCGCGCGCCGATTTCAGTAATGCTTAAATGATGAACAGAAAGTAACAATGTATTCCTTCTTGATAAATCGATTGTTATATAACATGCCATTATCTTGGTATTCTTTACACTCACTGTTTTAGCACGTGAATTGGACTTGAAGGGGTCCACGAAAAATTATGAAAAGTTGGTACGTCCGAGCTAAGACTTTGATGGTCATATTTCTGAAAACAGAATTTGAAAAAGTAATTCGTTTTCAAGTTATCGTGCAAACGACGGACGGCCGGATAAACGTACAGACCAAGGGCGCATTCTTATAAGTAGCTTTTATGCTAAAGCTCCTAATAAATGAATAAATTTACAATAAATTTTAAAAGCGTACAATCACACAATCAGTGGCGGCTCGTAGCTAAAATTTCTGGGGGTGCTGCGTCAGAAAACTGTAATTTTTTCACGAACTAGGGAATAGCTAGTGACATTAAGCTTAAGGATCATTTAATATATATGTATAAGAATAGTATTAAAGAAAAAAGAGACACATTATATTGAATTTTATCGATATCGAAAGTGAAACTGGGGGTGCCGCAGTGCCTATGGACGAGCCGCCACTGCACACAATATTCCATTACTCGTTAGATAAAATTGTTTAGGGATTTCTTCCTGTGCAATAATGCCTCAATGTTTTTTTTTTCTTTTTTTTTCTATTGCTGTTTTTCTTTAATAACTATAACTTTTTTTTTTCAGTGTACTGCCAGACTGGTTATAGAGAGCTACAACTGTAAATTAATAGTTCAAGACATTATCAGTGGTTTACATATTCGACTCCGATAGAGTATAAAAATATGAATAGACTTAATAAAACGTAATTTCTTTCGTTCTGCATAAGATTACATTTTTATCGCATAAAGAAATGTTTTTTTATCACACTAAGGACCAAATTTTGTGGTCCTCTATGGACTCGGGGCCTGGTCCAAATGTTCTACTGGCGTCCCTCTATCAGGACCTACTTACAACTTTAAAGAGATTCTCCGACATAAAGACTATCCTCAGGCATCCAGTACGTCATCTACAATCACAACCCGAAAATTTACGTATTAATGGTTATAAGCCAGATAAACACTAGACAAATCCAAACCTAAAATTTAAAATGTTTTATTTGTAAAAATCCTATAAAAAAATTTCCATACTTTTTACGCAACCTTGAACTTTTTTCTCCTTGCCAACGTTCTCTGAAATTGTGCACATTTGCCTCCTTTATCGCATCATTTGCTTAGTTTTCCTTATTCAGCAAGAAACAGTGAGGGGGCGATTCCTTTGCTTAGGCCTTCGTATTCTTGTATAATGTTTGACGACATCAGCACTTCTTAAGCGTAACATCTCTCCAGTAAAGTGGGAGAGACGAGACGATACTATTTCCACCCGAAAAAAATAAGTCAAGGGTTAGTTTACACAGCATCAATTTCTCTTTTAACGCCATCCACATACTTCATTAACAAATGATGGCTTCTCTCCGCATTACGTTCTTGCAATGAGTAGTTTAAAAAAAGAACGAAAGCACGTATTGCAAATGACGAATTAACACACGAAAATCCGTTTAATTTCTCTTCTCTAAACAATCTTCTTGTTTTTGCGTAAAAGAAGAAAGTCTTTTTTTTTTAAAGAAATAAGTAAAGCTACTTATATTTTACGAGTTAATGTTCGAGAGATATGACGTTTCGGCAGACGTTAGTTAATGCGGCGAAGGAACATTTTGGAGGTTCCAGAATCAAGGAAAAAAGTTAGCAACCTCATCGAATGCTTACGCACGTCATACAATACGCTCCATTTTATTGATTATGGAATATTCAACAGATGTGGGAGGAAATATTTTAATGTGCACCCCCCCCTCCTCACCATCATCATCATCAGTATTATTATTCATTAAATTCAGTTTCAACCGGAAATAAAACTCGCTCTTTCCTCCCTCTATTTTACACTGCTTCCAAACCGTAAACGTCGAAGCTTCGGGAAATGTATAAAGTTTTTTTCCCTTCTCTTTTTATTTCATTTTTATTTTTCTTTCTATCCTTTTTATCATCATCATCATCATCATCACCACCACCACCACCACCACCACCACCATCATCATCATCATCATCATCATCCACAGAGGTGGTGGAAAGAGGGGAACGTCGAGTGTTATGTTCGTCGGCGCAAACGTTTCCTCTCGAGCCCGACAATGTCCCCGGCCTCCTCCCTGTCCCTCCGTTCGCTCGCCTGCCGTTTGCCCGCTTTTTCGCTCGGCGAATTAGTCGTAAAAAAAATGTCAACCGGGCGATTAAATTTCGAGGTCTCCGTGGAAATTTCCATTAAACACGCGCGCCTGTGACGTCACACTGGCGCTCTCTCTCTCTCTCTCTCTCTCTCTCTCTCTCTCTCTCTCTCTCTCTCTATCATTCTTCCGAATTCTGTCATCAAATTTTCTTTATAAAACCCTTCCCCTCTCCATCCCCGTAATATCTTTATCCACAAGCCGTCGCACAATTCCCATTCAAAATATCGAAATTTCCGAATAATTGCAAATGCACTCATTGTAAATTAATTTTCCCCGCTGTTTCGCTCTTTTTTCGCCCTATTTTGCTTTAAATAAAATCGAACCTAAATGATTGCAATTTAATTCGATATTCTTAAACATCGAAAAAGTATACCAAATCAGTTTTCTCTTTTTTACTTTTTTTTTCTTAGGGGAATGGGGAGAGTAGGCCCCATCAAATTCAATCATCTCTTGAATAAATCCGGAATTTAATTGAAGTGGAAAAATAATGAAAATTATATTATTTATTTAAATTAGATAATTACAAAGCTTTAAGGAATTTAAAGTGGATCTAGATGGAAAAACAAAATTAAAAAAAAAACAGACTTAAAAATTCCTTAAATAGTAATAATAATAACAAAAATCTTCAGCAATTTTTACAAATAGCTTCAACGAATTTGGTGACTTTGTCATTCATCCTATTCAGGTATTCGCTAAATTATAGAACAATAAACAATCATACTATAATAAAATAAAAATAAATTGAAATAGCGGAATGCTACATCCGCCCAGGCCTACCACTTGGCCATGAAACGGATTCAAAAAATATATATATATTTTTTTTTGGTTTGGGGGTGGGGGGACCTTAAAACCTTAATTACTCTAAAACGGCTCATCGCAGCCTAACAATTTCTTTACAAAAATATTCGTCTCAATGAGAGGAGTACGTTCATGCCGTTTTTATTGTTTTTGGGTGGCTGAAATAAATGCTTCTACCATATCTTCATTTTTAGAAAAAAAAATACGTCATCACATAGTTTAAGGAACCCTCTAAGTATGTATTAATTTTTTAATGAGAAAAAAAACAAATATTTTATTTATCTGTTCAGTGGATGGTGGTTTGGGAGGCGAGGTTGGGAGGGGGTGCCTTAATATCTCCAAAACGGCTCATCAGAGCCAAGCAAGTTATTTACAAAAAAAAAAAAATCGCCTTAATAAAAGGAGTCTATAAAAATCGAGTTTATTGAGTTTAGTTTACTGGTATGAACGCTACAGCCATTTTTTATATTTAGAAAATAAAATTAATATCTCTAAAAAGGCTTAACCAATTGTCATAAAAAATAGTCAAGGCACAATTTATGGTACACTCTTAAGTACGCATTAATTTCATTTGGTTCTGCTTCTTGCCGTTTCGGAGGAGTTA
The DNA here is from genome assembly GCA_023313115.1 of Rhysida immarginata. Taxonomy (NCBI): domain Eukaryota; kingdom Metazoa; phylum Arthropoda; class Chilopoda; order Scolopendromorpha; family Scolopendridae; genus Rhysida; species Rhysida immarginata. Next base: position 826,255 of record JAHWFO010005786.1, on the reverse strand, counting down.
GCTGCCCAAAACTATTCACATACATATTATGACTAGGCAGGATTTTTTTTTTCAAAATTTCAGTATTAAGTCGGTTTCAGAAAAATAAATCTTTTGAGTTGGGGAAACGCACACAGGCCTTCACTCTTAGTGAGTGGTAGGCCAATAAAAAGAAGAAGAAAACTAAATCAATGTAGCGCAATGTAGCACAATGTATTAGCATTTATCTAAATCTGAATTAATAGCAACCGAATTTTCCTAATTAAATTCATCTGCAGGGCTTCATAATCATTCTCAAAATGTTAATTAGTTTTAAATTCTAAAATGAGAAATTTATATCGGGAATCGATATATATGGATTGAAGAGAATGTTTAATTTAAAAGATAAATAAAATCGAATCCACTAATACATCATGATGACTACTACTATAAAAATAATATAGGTCGGATGTGTATTGATAGTAGATGGGAAAGAGCTACTACTAAAACATTTCTTGATACGAGGGAAACTCGGAAAGTAACGGGAATTTGCGTTTCATAAATTAATTTCAAACAATCAAAGTGAAGCAAATTGTATTTTGGAAACTTTATTTCTTTCTTCATTTTTCAACATAGTAGCCGCATTTGTTTATGTAGTGTTCTCAACGTGTAAATAGTTTCTGTATACCCATGTCAAAAAATTCGTTCGGGTGATTGCTAAGCCAGTTTCGGACAGGTGTTTTCATGTCGCGCCTTACGCTTCTGCACTGATTGTCTTGTTTTTGGGAAGGAAAACACACAGGATACGCCATGCCTATCCCAAAACATCGTTGTCATTAAAGACAACGCTCATGCCTATTTGAAAACACCGTTGAACCTTAGCAGCATTTTTCGTGGACTTGAATTTTTTCCTCGCCAGTGATGATGTGTGTTTCCACACAAGGCTTTCTTGTTTAGATTCCAGCTGGCAATGAAAAATTCCGTAACACCCCTCTTATAGCCCGGCCCTAGCATCAAATGACTACCATCTATCCGGTTTGTTAAAAAGGTCAGCGTTTACACTGAGTATGAAGTGAAAATGACTGTCCGAAGATAGCTTCGCAATCAGCCTTTTATTTTTTCCCTTCGGTTTTTTTTAATATAAAATATTCACGATGGTAGACCTCAGTCGGGAAAAGCGTCAATTTAATCATCTTACAAATTGTGTGGATACGACGTTTATTTCAATTGTTCTTTGGAGGGAGGAAAGAATTTCTTGAACTAGATATACAGAAACTAGTTGCACGTTGGGGCCGCTGCAAAAAAAAAATGTGGCGATTATGTTATTAAATGAGGCAATATTTAAAGAGTAAATAAAGAATGGTCTGTGAGGATTTTTACACGCCAAACCTCAGATGTTTAAATTATTGATGAAAATAGGAAAGACAATTATTTCCTATTTTCATCAACAATATTTAAAAGTTCTCAAATACAAGTTGATTTGCTCCGACTATTTGAAATTGATTTATGAAAAGAACACTCCGTTACTTTTCGAATCTCCTTCGTAGTTTCTGGCATTTCTTGGCAACCATATCATTCTACATTAGGTTAAACTATTGCGCTACAAAACACTTTTGCAATTAGATGACATTACACGACATATCAGAAAGAGGGATAAAATTCAAATTATAGCATAGATCAATTATCTCTAATACAAGGAATAACCCTTGCATATGTAATTATTTTTGTCTGTTTTAAAATCTTTTGAACGCTTACCTTAAAATTCTAGGATTTCAGTTAACTTCTTTTATTGCAAATGAAATCTGTCATAGTCATTGTACACTTCAATGATTTTTTCAACAGTTTGAATTTATCTTCAGTAGCGACATCTTTTGCGTAAATAATAAACCTTAAAAGATATAAAGTACGTATTTCAATACATAGTCTATTAATAAAGATTTTATTAAAAAGAACTCAAATAAATCATGGAGGTCAAACTATAAGCTTCTACAAAAAATAATCTAAGAAAAAGCGTATTCGTGAGCATGTCGTCACGTTTGTTCATGCTCTGAATCTCAAACGTATATTACTTTTAGAAGTCTTAATGAAAAATATTCTTTTCATAATCCACGATTCTTATCCAGAAAGATGGATGAAATGTGGCTCACTTAAAAAATTTCTTTATGATTAATGCTAAAAATAAACCTTATCAATCATTAATCATTTTCACATATTAATTCATCATTAATCGGCTATCGTATTTACGACGCGGTCCTCGATATTTTGATGGTTTTCCATTCAAGGTTCTCCAAACGCACAAGAAATGTTGTAATTCTCAGATGAGCCAATTTCTTTTCGATGATGTTGTAAACATTGTTTTGGAATCCAAGTCCGGAAGCCAAGTCCAAAAACGCGGATCCAAAATAAGACCAAACCGAGAAACGCAAGAGCACAGATTAAAAACACAACAGAAGGCAGGAGGGGAAAGTTACATGGCAGTGAAAGAAGAACTTGGTATAGGAGTTTCCTTTCTGCTGCCTTTAAAATTGAAATTCCCTACATTGTCTCTACGTTTCTTTCAAGCACTTTCCTTATAACGCCATTATTATCTGGAATGAACTATCATTGGATATTCGCCGACAGGTTGTGCCCATTCCAGTTGATAACAATATAAGTAACTCTACTATTCGAACTCTAATTAACAAATATTATTTGCCCGTTCAACTAGACAATGACTAGCCCCCAGCTGATTGACTTTATTTGTTTATTACCTGTCCTGTATCGGCCTCGGTGGCTCAGCGGTTGCGTGATCGCCTCTGAAACCCGAGTACGCGGGTTCGATCCCGGCCGAGGACGACGAGGATTTTTCAGGGGGAAATCCTGAGATCACGCACTTCCTTCGGAAGGGAAGTAAAGCCGTTGGTCCCGTGTAGTCGTTTGCCGGCTGCACGTTAAAGAACCCTTGCGAGGCAAAATTTGCGGCCCCTATAACGCCGTCCTGAAATGACCATAGCAGTTGAAAAGGACGTTAATACCAAATAAACCAAACCAAACCTGTCCTGTAATATTAACCTCTTGCCTAATCTTATGCTGCTACATATTTTTCCCCCTCGTTTTTGTAACTCTTTTCCACCTGGAATGTTGTACGGTAATAAATAATTTTTAAATAAATGTAATAAATAAATATGCTTTTTTTAAAAATCACAAAAGAAATGTAGGTAAAGACAAAGTTCATAGTTAACTTCTGCTCCTAAAAATAGGAAATTGTAATTTGGTGACTAGTGTACTAGTTAAAAAATGTTAATGAAGGCCGATTATTAAATTATAGATACCAATATGATCCATTATATTTAATAGTAGGTACGTGGTGCAATAATTATTTAATCTTTGCGTAAGTTAAATGTCATCCCAAAAATTAAAAAAAATATAAAAATAATTAAATGTGGATAAATAAACTTTTTTTTAATGCTCATTTATCGCTGTGGATCTTTAATTATATTTCGTATAAGCATTTTATAAAAATAATGGTAGCAAATTGGAAAATCGAAAATATATTTAGTAAATGAATTACACATTCCCATACGTGTTAAAAAAATTTACGAAGAGAAAAATGAACCGTACCTGCAAAATAGAATTCTCGAAGAACAGCGAGCTATTATAAGGTTTCTTTTTTCAAAGGTAAGAAACCCGCTGAAATTCTTGGGGAAATGGTAGAATTTTACGGTGCCGACTATCTGGACTATTCCAATGTGAGCAAAATGGTGTAAAATGTTTCGGGAAGGAAGAGTTAGGCTTGCCGATAAACAGCGTTCTGGGCGGCCTGCGTCAGCGGCAACACCAGCTATTATCGAGGACATTAACAACATAATCACAGAAAACTGTCGTATTTCCTGGAAAGAAGTGACTGAAACGTTTCATATATCCTATGGATCTGCATGGGATATGGTGCATGGGCACCGCAAATTCTGTTCGCGTTGGGTTCCAAAAAGTCCGACTGGTTGTAGATGTTGCAGACACCAGCTGACACCAGAACAGACCGGCAACAGAATGGCGTGCAGTCTGCAATATCTACAACCAGGAGGAAAATGCGTTTCTGAATGGCATCGGCACAGGAGATGAGTCCTAGGTTTGCACTTCACACCTGAGCCTAAAACTGCAAGCAGCTGACATTCCGAACTTAGTGCCTTCGGACTACCACCTCTTTGGTCCCATGAAGAGATTTCTGGGTGGTCAGAGGAATTCAAATCTGCCGTACGCCATTGGTTGTATTCAGAGCTGAGGGATTTCTATGAGCGGCGTATTCTGAAACTGGTGCACCAGTTTCCTGTATGTTTTGTAAGGTTCTTTGAAAAAAATAAATAGCGTTACTATCTGATATCTCCTCGTATAATCGATGAGCTGCTCGACCTAACAATTAAACAACCCGACTTCAATGTAACAGTTTTCCCAAATTCGGTAGATACGGACATCACATCAATTTATTGCCCCATTCCATTTCATTCAAATCAAATGGAAAACAAAACTCGTTTTCCGGTTTTAAGTAGTCAATCGAAATGTAATCTAAACATAATCTCCATATATATTGACATACAAGGGAAAAGTACCGGCAGAGTCAATCAGAACGAGCTTGTAAGTTGACATAGTGACATCTCTCTTAGCAATAGCTTATAATTATTAAAATTAAATACTATTACATAAATATACTTTTCATAACGCAATTATTGCAGCGATAACCACAAGTTACTATACAGGATGGCGTTTTCTGCATAAATCTACTTACTTCGGCTGTAGATAATGTGTAATTTGAAGAAAATGTTTCTTTATGATCGCAACAAAATGTTATTTTAAAAGATTATATTCTTCGTTGTTAAGTAGGAGAAACCATTAAAAAGCGTTACTGAAGATAGAATGTAAATCTCATTTATCAATATATTATTATAAGCCTTTATTAAATGTTCTTCGACCTGGTATGTTGAATGAAAGGTGGGCGGTGTGGATAGGGGAACCGAAGCTTCACTTATCACGTCTCTACAGGTGTGTTAGGTCGATGCATTAATTTGAATCTAAATGAAAACTCGTCAAAGAAAGATGGAGGGGAAGGAAATGAATGAACATCTTCGCAAAGTTAATTAAATTTTAAGCCAACTTGGCACTAAAAAAATGGGAGACGGGACGAAAGATTTGAGAAGGAAAGAAGAAGGCGTGGGGGGGGAGAGGTAAGACCGTCATTTTATCGAGTGGAGAAAGGGTTGAAACACGTTTGGGCCACCCCCACGCCCCTGGGACCTACAGGGGCCAAGTTGGAGTCTGTGAAGGCAACAAGTTTCCACAATTATCTTGTCTCCGTCGCCAAATGGAAGGCGGATCCACGAAGGCTCCGCTTTCACTTCTCATTGTTTCAAAGAGTGACAAGTTCAAGTCGCAAGAGGTGTGCGTAAGGTGGGGGTAGAGGACGGAGGAGAGAGATGAGGAGAATTGAAAAAAACAGACCGTACTGTGGGGGCAATGGGATGGATAGTGTGGAGGTGAAGGTGGGGAAGAGAGTTAAAAAAGAAAAAGACGAAAGACAGTATGGGAAGGGTGGGGAGGAAAGATTTTTTCCCAACGTGAGAGGATTGTGTCGCCAAGAAGAACACGAAAGAGGTAGGTCCTTATCAACCGCCCTTCTGTCACCTGACCTAAGAAACGTGTCACACGTAATTGCACCAGATAACGGCCGGAGTGACAGACAGACAGATTGAACAAGGCGGACCGAGTCGTCGAACTCCCAATCGATGCCAAGAGTTAAAATGAAAGGAACGGCAGGAAGAAAGCCAGAAACACGAGACAGAAAATTTACAAAAAGGTAAAAAATAAAAAAAATAAATAAATAAAAGAAAATAGAGAAAAAAAAGAAAAACAGAAGATGGGATTTGTTTGAAAAATTTCAAATCCAATCTCTGCAAATATTATTTTCCACTGAGTCAAGACTTCTTTTTTCTCGTTCAGATTTAGTTGCTTTGCCTGGTTTGTTTCGATTGTTTCTCTGTTGCTAAATATACGAACAAACTAACCGCTATTATTGGGCGAGATTAACCGAACCACGTTGAGTCGTGATCCCTGGTTCGATCCCAGGTCGCGGAATATTTCCTTTCATTCCTTACTTTATTCCATCTTATTTACTTAATTATTGGAGTAAGTCTCCAGTTTCCTTCCACTACTTAACTTCTAACGGAATGAATTTAAAATATTTTATAGACTATCGTTGTATGGGACTACAAGTAGTTGTATAGCGTTAAATGCTTTAATTTATATTAAAAATTGAAGATACAGAGTTTGGTTTAATCCTTTAATTGACAATCACAAATCCACATAGAAATTCTTTACTGATTCGGGTGTACATTTCAGGGACTATGCCTCCATCAGTGAATAACAAGTTACAAGAAAATTCAGAATTTATGCAGAAAAAGGGAAAATAAAAGAATCGGGAAATACAAGCCAATTTATTTAAAGAATCGGGAAAAATTACAAGCCAATAAAATATAAAGTATCATTCGTGTAATATATTTAGATAAGTGGATCCAATCAGCCACTGACATAGAACCTAGATCGCTATTCAGCAGCTGATTGGAAGGCCACCCCTTCACAATTTCCAGGGACTCCAAAAAAAGCTTAATAATTTCGCATCACTGGTAATCTGTAGGACTTCAAATAAATCAGTACTAAAAGAATGTGCTTCTTTCAGTATATCGTCAGCGAAATTTGACACACCAAATTTAATATTCCTAATACATAATACGGGTTCACTCATTCTCTTCTTTACTGCACGTTTCGAGTGACCAAGACAGTACCGTGTCTCAAAAGTCGCGAGTCATATGAAAAGTTTATGAATGTTGGCTTTATGTTCACACGGTTTCGCAAGCTTATCGTTCATGTTCAAAATGTGCACCATGCACTCGAAGACAATGTCTCACACGATCCAAATTTTCTTCTGTCACGCGTAAAAGTGTAGCTGGTGGGCTGGGAATATCAGGGTGCCAGCGATGAAATTCGTCTGCAGCTTCTCGAGATGTTCTGTGGTGATCTCCACAAAGAAGTATCAGCTCTACACCTTGTTCCGTCGTCAGCATTATTCCTCTACTTCACTATTTCACGTACAAAATCAAAGCACCCAATTAATCCATTTGGCGCGACTTTTCAGACACACGTATTTATTACGTTTCGCTTAAATTTGTATACACCAGCTATTTCCACTCTTGGAATCTTTTCTTTGATACAACTTAGTTGCGTTTTTAGGGTATTATTATTCTTAAAAGCGATCTTCAAGTTGAATACATTAGCAATCTTCTTCAAGTCCTTGTTTAATTTCTTATTGAAGAGGAGGACCAGATAGTTAGGTTTTTCAAGTCTTGTCGTTTTTTAAAGTGATTATTGTCATAAAACATACGCAATTTAATCTTTTTCGTTAATTACACAGGCCTGCGATGAAAAAAATACAAGGGAATTAATAGCTTAACTTTATGTAGCTTTTGGTGCTGATTTCAAAAAAAATAATGAAAAATTTTTTATCACGTCAGGAGTTCTTGAACAATTCAATTACCATAAAAATTTCCAGAAACTGCACCATAATTTGATGTAAAAAGTTTAAACTCCAGGGGACTTTTTGTTTTTCTCTCGACCAGAGGCGGCTCGTGCGATCTGGCAACAGTGGTCTTCATCCATTTAAACCTACAAAAAATAAATAATAATCATCGATTGCTGAAAATCAATTTTCCTCACCAAGAATCGATTATAATTATTTTACATAGATTTAAATGGATAAAAATTACTGTTGCCATTTAGTACATGCAAAATTGTTCGCGAGAATTGCTTTTCAAATAGGATTTTAGCAAAAATTTCGATATCAATTTTACAAAAAATCCTGACGTGATGGGAAAAAATGGAGGTCATTTTCGAAATCAGCACACCAAACAGCATAAAAATCAGCGAAAACTTCTCTTGTATTTTTCAAAAACTTCAATTTCGCAGGCCTGTATTATCTATCGTATCTTCCTTAAATCCATTTGCATTAGCATAGGTCCATATTTCACTACTTCTGTTCACTTACATCCGTACCTCACCTACATTCCCGAAACGTACATCCGAATCATTAAAGACTTTCTATGTGGATTTGTGGTTTCTATTTTTCTTCGTTTTATTGCTATTGTGTCCACAGGTTTTTGGCATACTCAATTTACGTCAATTTAATCGATTTAATTTATTATACTGCTTAATCTTAAAAACGTATTTAATCCATTTTAGATTATTTCAGTGATTAAGAAGAAAATGTTTATTTTTTCTCTTCTTACGCTCTCTTTTCTATTCCTCTTTTACCTGTTAAATAACCATTGCATCTACTAGAAATTTAGCATCTATTTGGATTTAGCAGAGGATCAGACTACTGAGGCTTTGTTTGGTCTTCCAAGCTTGTTAATAAAGGGACAAACACAAGCATGCAATGCCCTCAGCGGGGTTCGAACCGGGCCAGCTTAAGATTCCTACCGAGCCGGCTTAAAATTCTTGCACAACTGACTAAGCTTTCGAAACTATTGAATTAACTAGCTCACATGAAATTTCACTATGAAACCAGTTTAAATGAAATCTTTAATATAATAGTTTATAGAAAATCTATTAAGGTTAACTAAAAGACTCATTCAGAAGGATTCTGATATTTCAGAGCTCTACTGAATCGATAACAATGCAAATGAGAGGTACAACAAGAAATTAATCCCCCGCCCCAAGAAGGATATACGAAACAAGCGGAAGCCCCGAAACAAGGAAATTTCGCCCCTTATGAGGTTAAGAAATGAGAGGGTAAAAATGGGGGCTAAAATGGGACATTAAGAAAAGTGGGGTAAAATATCCTCTACTTTTTATCCCTTTTATCTCCACTTTTAAAGCCCCATTTTTTTAATCAAAAATTGATTTTTTTCTAACCAGTATTTAGAAAATGGAAAAAGATCTTGTGACATATCACATATCTTATGTTGCGATTTGAAAAAACGTTCAATAGTTTCTAAAGGCCACGTGACAGATACCTCCACAATTCCGCCTAAACTTCACAGTAACGTAGATCTTGCCTTCTTCCCTATAGGAATCTTCATACCGAGTTTCACTCCTTTACATACCTATAAAGTGAGACAGGAACGTTCGGTCAATCATTCCTTACACTGATATCACAGGCTAACAAAAAACAACTTTTTAAAGTCGTCTTTAACGATAAGAGCTGATTGTTATGCTTTTTTTTGTGCTGAATCCGAATCTGACATGAGTTTTTTTCTATCACCTACAGATGTTTTGTTTTTTCAATGAAACACCTTAAATTATTCAGAGTTCGGGGCCTGATAAACTCTTGTGGCCCAAAAATATGAATACTTTAACATTGCAGCCACTTCTCTTCGCACGTATTACTTTAACACTGCAGTCTCTATGTTACGTGACGTGATAGAAAAAATCTAAAAGCAGATTCAAATTCAGCACGCTAAAAACCACAAGAATAAGGCAATTTCGTTCAAGATGATTTTTCATCGTTCTCCTGTGTAATGGGAAACGTCCAACTCGCGGCGACATGCGCAAGGCGTTCTTCTGTATCAAATTGGGTAAAACCACAAAAGAAACCCACGAAATGTTAAGGTCGTGGGTGAAGACGTTGTGACTCGAAATTGTGTGTATGAATGGTTTCAGGAATGACGATTGATCAGATGAACCCCTGTAACTCCGAACTCCATAGCTCCGAGTCCATGAGACCAATCCAAACCAATCTAAATAGTAAAAATAAGACATGCCCATAACCTATGTACCAAATATCAACCTTCCATGTCAAAGGATGTTAAAAATATAAAGCGGACAGACGGACATGGTAAAATCAATCAGTAGCTCCATCCTTAGGCTACTTAATAATTGAACAATAAGTTTTTCTTTTCATTTTTCATCTTAATATGTTCAGAATCAATGTATTCAATGTATCAAAGGATATCAAGGAACTTAACCACTTCAAGAAATTCGATAGACGATGCACCTCCAGAAAAGTTTTAGCAAAAGATGTTTGCGTTTTTTAGATTCATCCAGAGGCAACTAATTCAGGCTTTGGCGTATGAATTAATAGAAAGAAATCTATAGAAATGTTTGCTTCTTTTAGACGTGCTATAGTGATATCAGCGGAGAATCACGCAATTGTAATGGAGTCGACCTAAAGTACTTGCGTAATGGACGCGGCATCAGATGCTGCTTACCAAAAATAATGTTGAACGTTCTTTGCAAAGTAGGACTGAACTCTAAATTGCACTATACATTCAAGAAGAGTCGTCCGATTTTCTCTTTTGTTTTTCTCTTGGGGGAAGACCGGCCGCAGCGAATGCATTAAGGCGAAACCATTTTGAACTTAAAAAGTACTTTAAACATGGATTTTTAATGAAACATAAAACCATTTAATTTCAAGTTAAATTAATTTTTCTCCAGACAGGTATAGCATAAATAACTTAGTGAAAAAAAAATTTAGACGAATATTTTACGCCTTCCTGAATAAAATTATGACAATTTTTTTTACAAGATGTCTGGGGTTTTTTTTTTTTTATGTCTGTGATAAACATATTTAGGTTAGGAAACTTCACATTTGAATGCATTCGTTTTTCGGATCACCTTGCTTAATGATCGTGAAGGTTTTTTCCCTTCTTTGGTTGTTCCTCTTTAAAGGATGGAAACAGTATGGTGACATTTTCGCTCCCATCTTTAGAGCCCGATATGTGATTTCGGCCTACGTTGTTAAACGTTTTCCGGTCTAATGACGTCTTAAGTTTCTCAGCAGATGGACACCAGACATTTTTTTCCAGCGAAATGGTTTTGCAACACATGTTGAAGCCATAAGAATGAGCCTTATGGGACAGGACGAAAGTTTGTAAAGCCATTGAAGCATAAGTAAATACCTTAAGGCTGCTGTATCGATAACTGTGAATACATCTTCCATATTCAAAGAGATTCCCGTTTTAAGAAACTTCAACATTATTCGGCAGAAAGTTATCTAAGTAAATGAATCAGCTTCAGTACTGCGTTATTAGATATCTTCATTCAATACATCAAAATAAAATTCCAAAGACTCTTTCGCTGCACATGCTCAGAAATTCCATTACTTGCTGAGTAAAGTTTCTCAAAAGACTGTCAAGAATAAGTCGTTGCTATTGCTTTTTACCATTGATTGTTTTCTATTTGTTCGACCATTAGTACTTTTGCATTTAGATTAAAATTAATAATATAGTAATGATGAATAAATCAAAATGAAACTTTTTTATTAAATATAATTTTACATTTTCTCCGATGAATTTTGGATTTTTTTAACTATATTCAAGGGGATTGATTAAAACTTCTCTTTTAAAATGGTTTAATAAAAAAACAAAAAACGAAACGCATCGGAGGACAGCATTACATTTAACAAAAAAAAAAAACCAGCATTATGATTTAATCATTGTTAGTAATATTTAAACTATAAGCAACTCAGGTTAAAATGAAAGACATATCAAAACAAAGACTAGTCCATTAATAAGTGAAAGCCCAGGAATCCTGCTACTAGATACTCTTTTACCAGTATTGGTTGTGTTTAATCTGTAATCATTTTCCTTAGACTATTACCCTATATATTAATTCCCATTGCAACAGGGCCTACTGAAGAGTGCAAAAGGACAGCGTCCCATGCCTCCTTATAAGCTTTCTAATGCGCGACCTCATCGGACACGTTCACATAACTGAAAGGCGCAATAATCTACTGGGGCCACATCCACTGACTTCACTGGAATGTTTCCGAAGTCTGTCGCTCGAATACCTATTTCTTCCGCCATCCTGTCTGCATAAGACATCGTCGACCTGGCGGTTGGTCCTGCGTTCGGCATTCCATTTCCAATTTTTTTTATTAACGATGCGACTCCCCATTGCCCCGACAGCTTCTACGATCTTTCTTCAGGGTTCTGGATTCTCGGTTTCAACGCTGCCCTTCATTTTATCCACCACATCTTGAAGTTAGACGTTTCTTTCGGGAGGCTGCAGTTGATACGCTGTCTCTCTCTCCGTTATGAGTAGCTGCATTTTGTGATTTGCATTGGTCAATTATTCGCAAAAAGAGATACTTCGTGTCAGAAGGGACAAATAAATACCATTTTCGGACAATTCTGGCCGTATGACATGTCGCATTATCCTCCTGGAATATCCCATCCGTTGCAAGGAAGACGGCTAACATCTATGAGCGAATCTGATCTACAACAATGGATAAATAACCAAATCGGGTGAAAATGCCTTTCAGGGGGTATCAGTGTTCAGACAATACCAAGAAAACGTATCCTAGACCGTAACACTGCCGCTACCACCAGATTGTGCTCCAGCAATAGTTGCAGAATGCTTCTTTTCGGAATTTCCGCAGAATACGACAACGTTCATCCAGTTGATGGAGAAGTAAAAATCGATCACAAAAGGTCCAAGAGCTGTACTGCAATGTAAGTTGTACAGTTTTTGCCGATGCACCTTTGTCAGCATGGACGCAGTGACCATCCGTCTGCCTCGGAGCTCCATACGCAACAGTGTATGATATACTGGCCTTGTCGACACGTCTGACAGTCCCCTTGTTCATTTGCAGGTGTATAGCTCAACTGGTTCATTGGCAAGGCCAGCACAGATAATCGCAGTCAAAGTTTAGTTCTTACAACAACGGCGCGTGGTACTTCGAAGTTTCCACGTTGTTTATTCGCAAAGGTGCCGTTTGTCCAATCCTGGTACACTTTTATCACAGCCGCACGCAAACGGTTCACAAAGTGCACAGTTTCGGAAATGCTACCATCCTTGCCCGCAAGTCAATGACCATCCTCTATTGCAGATCTGATAAATCGTCCGTTTTACCCGTGAGAGCAACGGCCTTCACGTGTCTCTTTTTTTTTTGATTGGCAGCGTACTGCTGATAGCAAATTAGGATGTGGTCATAATAATTTAACAGATGAGTTTTCATAAATAACCAAAAATTTTTAAATACAATGTCGACGCGTTTTGTCCATAGCTTTCGTCGTCAGGACATCTCATACTCGGAATTTATGAGATTAAAAACCGAGGCAAAACAGAAACAATTAGGGCGTGGGATAGATGAGTAGGGACTGTTATTAATGAAGTTTATAAACCGATGAGGTTTCAATATGGTTATGGGATAAAAATTTACGTGTTCAAATCAACTTTTAAAGGTAACGTCCAATCATCGAAATATCGATCGATTAATGTAATCGATTTTGTTAGAGGGGAAGAGGCAAAGCTTGGCGAGATGGCTCTTTCATCATATTAAATAATTAATAACCAGCCACATTATATGACCATTAACCCATCGGCCGGGATAAGCTTTTTTGGAAGCACACACCGCAGCAGACGATAAGGAAGGGATTCAATAAGGTGCTGCAAGATTTCTGCAGGCATCTGTGACGCAGAAGAGTGCAGTGTATCCTGGACTTGATTTAGCTTACTTGGCGGAGGTTCAACTGATACGTCGACCGACATGATCCTACAGAGTTTCGACTGAATTTAGATCTGGGGAATTTGGTGGCCAGAGCAACATCTTGGAATCTTCGTCGTGCTCCTCGAATCACTCACGGATAATCTTAGTGGTATGGCATGTCGCATTGTCTTTCTGATACGTGCCATTACCGCCACAACACAGTCAGTATGTACGTGTGTACCTGATCGGCAACGATCGGGAGGTAATTGTTTGCGTTCATGTTGCCTTCCAAAGTTACAACGAAATCAAGCCATTCCATGAGAACTTTCCCCAGACAGTCATTTCACTCCCATCGCCTGTCTTCTACCGGTTCTCTGAGGTTTTGACGCCAAATTCGCCACCGACCATGCACAGAGTGAAGCAAAAGTCGCGATTCATCAGAGAAGGCTACCCGTTGCCACTCGGCTAGTGTCCAGTCCTGGTAATGACGCGCAAACTCAATGCATTTTTTGCGATGAACGGTTGTTAAGGATGCTGGCACAAAACTTTTGCTTCGGAATCCACTGCGTAAACAGTGTTAGTTTAATTGCCTTTGGAGGCCTTTCTGTTGACCCCATGATTTATTTCAGTAGCGCGCCGATTGATCCTGACTCATCGATATTCACCTCTGGGACCAATGGTAACTGGGGCTCTCCAATTGTTCGGATCGTCACATCTGTTCCAATTGATCAGTCCCGATACACTTTACTACTGAGACACGACAATATTTCACATAAAAATATAAAATGCTGCCATCCCTGGCTCGATAACCGATAATCACGATCTTACTCATGATCTTACTCGTATTTATAGTCACGGATGCCAAACGCCTTATTTAGTTTCAATGGCACATATTCTATGGAATTCCATGTCTGCTTTGGGAATGAACCCTGTGTAAATCATTTAAGAATATAAGCCATGATACAGAGAATAAATATTTTAGCAAGAGCACAATGCAAGTTTAACAAAAGAGAATGAAGGATACGTTAAGTGCATAAAACATCGTGAATTAAGAATTCAATGCTCTATTGTAATAACAGTGGAGATGCAAGCGCATTTCATTATTAAGATTTCACTAGTTCCTTTCGAATCTGATTACTCCTGTCTTAGGAAACAGAAAATTCTTTTGAAAATGCAATCCATTAAATTAAGCATTTCTATTTTCGGAAAACAATTTGAAAAGAATCGAAAAACATTTCAATTTTAAAACAGATCGGATTAAACTTCCTTGTCAACTAAATAAATTATTCACGTGGCAGTTATGATGGATTGAGTTTATTTTCCGAGAATTTCTTCGAAAATTGCTCCTCCAAGAAAATACAGCAGATGAATTGGAAATAAACAGAGTTGTTTTGTTCAATTTAGAATTCTGAATTACAGATGAGATGGGGAGCGAAGTGGAGGAGGGGAAGGAAAAAAAATGGTAACTTATCTCTCTTCCCTTTGGTCGAATTTCCCATCTTCGACAGACTTAAAGAAAACGGACTTTCTCCAACCCCACAAAAATTACACGCACAAGCAAAATTCCGAAAGCAATTTAAGCTTCTTTTCCTTCCTTGTAATACAGGCGACGAAGCCATTGTTCCGGTGCATAGTAATGTCGGCTAGAAAGACGAGTGCCGGAGTTTTCAGTTCACCTCCACCCACCATTTTTCCCCCTCCCCAACCTAGTCATTCTCCCCCTCCCCTTCCTTCTTCACTCATCTTCACTGAGCTCTCTTCCGAAGAGAGAAATATTTGACGTCAGGCGACAGGGATATTGAGCAGAAGAAGAAGAAGAAGACTCATGAAAACGGGCAAAAGGAGTCAAGAGCGATTTACGAGCCCCATCCACTGACAGTCGACCTTTACGTTCGATCTTCCTCCAATGAGGGAGTTTCTTCCCTTCTCCTTCCGCACCGACAATGGGACCCCGAGTGCCGTCAACTGAAGGAGTTGGTGTGAACCCCTACCTCCTTTATATTTTTTTTTTACAGCTAAGGGTGTGAGTTACGAGCGAACGAGCCAGCGTATTTCCTCGCCACCCCCTCCGGACAATTCTTTCTTGGGGACCAATTTCTCCACCCCGTCCTCCGTGGGCTTCTGGTAACTAAAAGGAAGGAGGGGATGATATAACGGAGTGGGGGTAAGTGAGTAAAGGAACCACTACTATTATATGACGAGTGATGGTAAAAAAGTTACCGAAGAGCGCCGTCCTTCAAGGAGAAAGGGAAAAGCGTCAAAAAAAAAGAGAGGGGGTTAAAAAGAAAAAAAAAAACCGTGAAAGATGGACGATTTGACTCGACATCGTTCTCCATCTCTTTTACAACTCCTCACTTCTTTCACTGCCATTAAAGATTTTTCGCTCTTCAGGCTAAACTTAATCTCTTCGAAACGTACTTCTTATCCCCCTCCCCAACTCATCTTGCCCTCATCTGTATTAGCACTCGGAAGTGAAAATGCAACTTCAAGTTTCTTATATAAACGATTCTAAAATGACTAACGAACCTTGATTACACTAAAATAAAATAAGATTTATGAATACTGGCATCCAATATTCGGTTGGATATAGAATATTGGCATTTAGTTGAATATGCCTGCAAAGATTATCGACGCATAATATGCTATAAGATTAATTTGTAAAATCCTGCCAAAAAATAAATAAATAAATAAAAGTACGTGATGTAATAGTTCTCTCTTTGCGCAGACAGCGCATACAATTACATTAAAAATGCGCTATAAGCTCAAAAACTGTTCAATCAGGAAAATAAGTTCATTATTTTTAAACAAACATTTTAATTTTTTATTCGGAGGCAAATATTCTTTTTGATTTGTCCAGTAAATTTATTCATTTCTACATTTCTTCCAAATAATATACGTATGCAACATTCGCGCACCAAAGAGCTTTAAGTTTAGGGCAGTGGAGGGCAGCACAATCCGTGGTGTTACGGGAATGGAATTTCTTTTGGTAATTTTTCTGGTGTTATTTACTTTGTACTTCTTTCGCGCTGTATATATATATATATATATACAGCGCGAAAAAAGTACAAATGGGTTCAACTTGTTTTGTGGTCACAGGCGGACCAATTCAATTTATAACTCTGATTTGTTATCGAGTTTAATGGATATTTATTCGATATCACCTTAATAATTTTTCTTATGCTTATAAGAATCTTAATTCTCAAAGAATTATAGGATTCATCTATCTATATATATAAAGAAGGATGTTTGTGGGTGGGTGGGTGGGTGGGTCTGTTTGTCTGTATGTTTTTTATACAAATCTACAGTTTTATTCCGATCTTGATAAAATTTCGCATACATGACCTTCAAAGCATGAGGAAGGTCACTGTCTACCTCAGATTTCGGAAAAATAATAAATATCGATAAAAAATCGATATTCATGGTTATGGCAAGGCATATTAATGAGAAATATCTCAGGACCAACAATGTAAGGCAAAGTTTGTACAACAATAGGTATCAACAATGGTATCAGCACGCAATTCACAAACACGCTGCATGAACCAACAATATATATCTCATGACCAACAATGCAAGGCAAAGTTTGTGCAACAATAGGCCCATTGTGTTCGCATCAACAATGGTATCAACGCGCAATTCACCAATAACAATGAGCACAGAATGATGATGTAATATGGATAAGTTTCAATTTGTAACAATGCATAGAATTCCTGTTATTCAGGCTTTTCTTAGAAAAGAGAGTTCTTAGTACTTAACAATTTCTTGATAATCTTTAAAAATGATCAGTAACTGGAGATAACGGAGAGTTAGCAGACTATTGAGAAAGAGTGGAAAGACGACAGAGGAAGCACTCCTTTAGCTCCGTGATGTATTGAGCAAATGGGAAGCAAGTAAATAGAAGAATCGGCGACTGCTAGACTGCACAAAGTGATGAATGGCCAAGTTTTGCTTCAACACATCGAGAGAAGAGTGGAAATTGCAACAACACTAAGTATACATCTGAGGTAAGATTACGTGAGTAAGAAATTATTTAGACTAGCAGTGGCATCCTTGGAGAGGTCCAGCACCATTGTGAGCCTTTAAAAAGATTTTTTTCGAATTTTCATTAAGAATTTTTACTGTATTAATTCTAAGCATTTTCATGTGTTTATTTTTAAGATATTGCAAAATTTAATTTAATTTTTTGACATTGTTCTGTTTACATCCAAGTGTAATTATCCCGGGCAACGCCGGGTACCTTTGCTAGTAATAATATAATAATGTTTACTAATCAGGCTGATCTTTATTCTCATTGGACCTATTGGTATTGGACTAAGTCGTTAGTTGCATCATTCTTGACCTGCACCGACATAGTCATTTTCCTTACCCATAAGCTATTGATGGCCAATAAATATATTAAGTTTTATCAATGCATAGTTCTGAAGAACAGCTCAAATATTCAAGAGTAGTTTATCGAACCCTTTATAAACATATAACTTGAGAATGGATACTCAAATCTTAAAAAAAGTTAATCTTCTTCCTTAGTAAACCATTACAACCCCTAAAGATATAAGGAACTGTGAAATAGAAAAAAAAATTGTAAACGAAAAAAAAACCCCTCAAATCTCGTTTCTCTTTGTGGTTTGAGGTTTTCCTTCCTTTACAGATTACAATCACTGTTTACAGTCTTTGATCTGATTAAGATAACAATAATTTGATCTGATTTTAGATAACAAAAAGAAGATCGAATAAATAGATTGAACATAAGAAGCTATTTTTCCCAAGAAATTTCCCAAATTGGGTTTTTGTAGTATAACTTTTTTCGTGATAATAATCCGCAACTACCTCCATTGAGATTCGAAAACGCTGAATTGCTATTCCACAGCAATCCTCCAGAGAATTCTGAATGTTTCCATTTCAAAAAGAAAAAAAAAAAAAGGAAAAAAACCAACCTGATTATATCTTTGCGGTCGAATACGTCGAATTTACTCTTTGAACAGAAGCTGCAAAATATTAGGGATATGCAATAGTAGAATTATAGAATAAACAGACCATTCAATTTCTGATCAAACCAAGAACACTTAAATTATTATTTTCACTTAAAGCATAACATCAGATAGTCAGTTGAAAATGAAATGACTCATTCGCACGTTACCGACAATGACGATAACAAAGAAAATTGTATAAACAACTTGAGCAAATTTTTTTTATACATTAAACCAAAAACTCTTTTTCCCCTGTGCATTTCTCAAAGAAACGATTTGAATCTCCCTAATGAGATTTTCTTTACTCAGGAGGAAGGAAATCTTCTTCGCCGCGTTCTCTCTTTTTCATTTTTATTTCTTGTCTCCTTTAAATCTCTTAAGAACGGCGATGATCTTAAGTTTCTCCTCTTCAATTTTAATATCCTTCCAGGCGGAGAGAGTGAACAGCGTTGGTGCCAGATGTCGCCGATCCATCAACCATCCACCATCAACAATTAGATTACATGAACACGAACACAAGGATAAACAGGAGGAAGGAAAAATCTCTGTCACGTAAGCTTTCAGCAAACAGAAAAGAAAAAGAGAAAGAAGAGGATTTCGATTGTGTTGCTGATTTTCAGAAGAAAACTGGCGCTGCTTGTGGATAGAAAGAGCAAAATAAGCTTTTAAAAACACAATAAATAAAAACATCGCTAAGCAAACGAAACGAACAATGAACATTAAGAAAAGCGAAACTGATCTTTTATTTGAGCTGCTTAAAATTTTTTATTTCCATTAAAAAAAAAAAAAAAAGCGGGAAGAAAAAGCTTTTTTTAGTCACGCACAGGATATGCAAATTACACGCAAACGAAAACATATGTGCTACACGCAAGAAATCTGCTCTATTATCATCATCATCATCATCATTTTTTTATCACTACGTAAAATATGTCGATGGTGGAGGTAAGAAATAGTAATCTAAATATTACATCCTTCCTATAAGTAGTTGAGACATAGGTGCAAGATAAACGCAGTCTCCAGAAAAGTTGGTTTTTATACCTAGAAATTAGATTAAAATTTCGTAAACTTCCAAAGTGGCAATTTAAATCTTTCGGAGTCGTCCCAAACGCAACAGTCGCTACAGGAAACAATTTCGTTTCTTAGCAAAATTTTGTTTCGTTCCTTTATTTTCAACTTAGATTTGCAAATCTTTTCAAATTGCTTATCTTGGATTCAAGCCGGCCTGGTGGCCGAGAGCGCTGGGACGTAGGCTTTCCAGTTCTTGAATCTCCCGGAATGAGTAAAGATAATAGTCATGTGGAATTGTTTCAGGAATGCATAAAGATAATAGTCGTGTGGAACTTTTCAAGTTTTGAACCCAGTTTTATCAATGAAGACAAAGAGATAGAAAGTGGGATCTTACAGACAAAGTGGGATTTTTTGTGCACAAGTAAACTTTTGGGGGCAGCAGTCCTATGGAGACAGAGTCTATGCGTGTGTATTGAAAAATATTGGATTTTTGAAATTCTGACTTCGGATTCTTAAAGACCATTAAAAAGTCGAATAGGAATGTCTGTAAGATCCCACTCTCTATCTCTTTGTCTTCGTCGATAAAACTGGGTTCAAAACTTGAAAAGTTGCACACTTTCAGGGCCTCTATCTCCTAAACGGTTGGATCAATTGAAAAAACACCAAGAATAAAACATTTCTCGAATATTGTGTACAATCTGAAAATACCATTAAAAATAGGGGTTCCTATTTAAGATTTCAAACTTACCCCCCCCCCCTCACTAGGGGGGGGGGGTAATTTTTTAACTAATGAATTTCCCCCGCGAAATAATTCACTATTGATTTTAGACATTTTTTCGTACGAAGCTTAGTTTCCGAGATATTCAGTTGTCTCAAGATAAATGCCTCACCCTGTATATTTCAAGACAATCCTTCTAGAGTATAGAAATCCAGAAATAAAATACAACATTTCCAAACTACCGCTACTCACAAAAAAATGGCTGCTTTTAACCACTTGGTACAAAGAGCTACCAACATCCTTATGTTCAAAGAAAGAAAAGTACCATAAATTTTATAAAATGGCTAAATACAATGGACATCCCAACGCTATTGATAAAATTGTAAACTTAGGATTAAAACAGACAATAAAAACCTTTTTGAAATACCCTACAACAGGACAATCAGGAAAGGTTTACAAAAGAATTCTACAAGAACGTGACCTTTAAAGCTTATAAAGCGAGCCACAACATTAATCGGTAACACAAAGAACAAACTCTACCAGAATAGAGTTACAGTATTCATGAACTATTTTGTAGATAGAATTACATAAGACAAAGTCGGAGACGTCTTATAACGAGAATTATTGAAGATTTAGCCCATATTAGGAACTGCAACCCAGGAAAATCTCATTTTACCCATCATATCCTGACAAGAGGGCAATGATGCTAAAAAAGATAATCACAATGTCCACAGAGAACTAAATTTACTAGAATCCCTAGAAATGGCTAAAAAAAAATCAACAAATGAACGGTGCTTTAAATTTTTTGACGTTAACTTTTCTTCTATTATCATACAAAATGATTAATAAATTTATTGATAATTGTTTTGTACAATAAATTTTTCGTAATGGATTTTATTTGAATTATGCCGTACATAAACTTGATCTTTCTTAGATTTTTCACTATTATTCATCTTTTAACGCACGCTGAATGATATTGCATGGCAGCAGAACCGTGTATCAATGTAAATTAAAGAACGCTATGGAAACGTGTTATCTTATTTCTGGATTTGTTCTCTATTAGTGTCAGGGTAATTTGCTTCCTCGTTTTAATCTATCTAGATCTTAGATGAATATAAAGACTAATGTCGATAATTGTAATGTAAAACTTAGCGTAAATAAAAAACTCTTTAACCACAACAACACTAAAAAATGGAAAATTCAGGTTGTATTTATCCTATTTTTTAGTGTTGTTGTGAGTAAAGAGTTTTTTATTTACGCTAAGTTTTACATTATCTAGATCTTGTTTTTAACACCCCTTTTACGTTTAAGACTTTCTGGCGTAAATACCAAAAGCTCAAATGATAAGAGGGATCGAAAGGCCAGTCGAGGTTTAAAGGGTTGAGAATAGGGATTATGGTCACTTCGTTTTAAGAATGGAAAATGATATTTCCTATTAAGGAAAAATAAAAATCCATTCAGTTCCTATACCTCAAATGACCGTTCTTATGATATGAAAATGATGATTATCATATCAGAAACTTCTATTTGTTAAGCCATTTCTGAGTTATATGACGTTTTCTTCCATGTAAATTAATGAATCTGCATTTTACCAATACAAGGTATTCATAAAATGAGGAACAGTAAGTACCTAGCATGATTCTTCACATTAAAGTAAATAAAAAGTTCCTCATGCAAAATGTCGAAAACCCAATTTTTAAGGGTCTAAACACCACGTGAATTTTGATGTATTTCGCTTAATTGCGTCATAATTGGGAACTTGACGCGTCATGGTTTTTTTTCTCTCCTGGACCAGTTGATTCAGTGAAATGGAATAACGCTTGATGACGCCATTATCACGCCATGAAGTGCTGTTAAAGGTGGTGCTAGCGATTTTTGAGGGAAAAAAAATTGAAAATTCGACATTTCGCAAGAGGAACTTTTTATTTACTTTGATGTGAAGAATCATACTAGGTACTTATTATCCCTCATTTTATGAACACCCTGTATATGAAGTGGAATTAATCGAAATAATTAAAATAAGAAAATTTTCCAGAATAAAAATAAAACGCTAATATTTTAATTGCTCTTTATGTTAATCATAGTGTATTTCAAAACAAATAAATGTTGTTAACAGAATGTTTTAACTTTTAAATAAAATTTCACGTGCAGTGCTATTGTAGAAAAAGAAGACAGTGGTAGAAATGCAGAAAATTCACTCTAAACAGAATCATTCAGCCTTCATTATGTGTTCTTTTTCAAGAAGCTACATTAAAATTCTATTCACAAAACTACGAAAAGAACACAGCGAGTGCTTAAAATTTTAAGAACATTCATGCGAAGGGCTTTAAACGCCTTTGCAGAATCTAAATCCAAATATTAAATCCCAACAAGCAATAACATGCAACTTGAAGGGTTTCTAGTGGCTCTTAAAATTCTTGCATTCGCAATAACTTTGGAAAAATAAAAATTTTCATTTCTCTTAGAATGGATGGAACATAAAAAAATATAATGCAAATAAAGTTATATATCAAGATATAAATTTTAGAAAAGAAAAGGTAAAAATATCCAAACAAACATTCGTACATTTTTGTTTAAACTGAGTACTGTACCTATATTAAATTTCTTTGATGCGTTTTATTTTTTTTTAATTTTCATATATTAAAAAAAAACTGCTGATAGGTGAATACTTGTTGAAATTTGTTACTTTCGGATCCGAATAAAATTGCTTAAAACCGATATTTATAATATACTAGGTGATATGCCCGGCGTTGCTCGGTCTGTTTATTTGATGAAATTTTGACGGAATTTCCCTTTCGCCATCTCTTGAGGAAACAAACAAACATAAATCAAGATATATTATATTTATCTCCACCCCCTCCCTTTGGGGACATGTAAACCTTACTCTGAACCTAATGAACGTATGGCGCGAATATGAGCTCAATAGGATAAGTGGTTCAAAAGTTTTTAGAACATTTACAGACACGCCCTGAACCTGAATTTTTATATATAAAGATATATGTCTGCCAATTTTAAAATTGTTTGAAAAATTACATAAAGTCTTTGGCCTGTACAGAAAGCGTGCTCAATCAAATACAGTTATGGGTTATTCAAGAAATCATTTGCACCTTGACGCTGAAAACAAGACATAAAAAAAGATGGCGATAAAAAATAAAAAATAAAAAAATTAAAAAAAACTGCTAAGTTAAAAAGCATTATGCACAACTTAAAGCCGATTAATAGCGAATACCCCGTCTTGTTTATACCCCGTTCCAAGTTGCGAATTTGACCACACTTATCATTTTACCAATAAAAAACATACGAACTTCATTATGATTAAGATCATTCCGCCATTTTTCAAACAGAAAAAAAATTAATCTATCAATTTTCCCACATAACAGATTTATGTGGGTAATAAAATTTAATCTATTGCCAAACACCACGCTAAGCAATCTCTGAGATGTTTGCGAAAAATGATGCTTAGAAAAAGAAAAATATATCGTTTGTGAAACATTAAGAGACATGCCATATTTAATAAACAATATACCAATCATTAACCACCATCTACAGCAGCAGTTACACCTTTCAGACCGAGCATAAATAATTTAACATGGAATGTAAGAATAAATATTATATTTAACATTCAAAATATACTTCCTCTGTCCGGTACATGTATAAAACATTATTTTTGTATTGTAAAAGTGAACCATCCAATATTTAACAATTGTTTATACTCGTAGCAAAACAAAGCTGCTTGTATTTCTCTCCTCTGCTAGGGGAATTTGGAAAATTGGAAATCCTTAGAATCAGAAGAACGAATTCTTGTTGTGATAACGGTTTTCGATGAGTCGACTTTGTCAGAGATTTCAAAGCATCTCCGTTCTCGGTGTGTGTGTCGGGGCTGAACCAAGTTCATCAGAGGAGAGAGAGACTTCGACGTCAGACTATACGAGGTATTCTACCCTTATAGCTATTATTGATAAAAATGAATATGACTTTGACATGTAAATTTAGAATTATAAAATAGACTAGGGATATCAGCGCACCATTTCTATTAAATTTCTGTCAACATTTCACCGATTTTAATAGGCGTGGAAGAATGTTTGAATGCTCTAAAGCCAATCCGCGTAGCTAAAATTAAACTAAATCTAGGAATTAATGACGCTTAATGTGCTCTTGATGAGACTTACAGGTGCGTGATATACTTTGCACTTTTTATACGGCATTGCTTTTAATTTCTGAGCGCGTCCGTTTATTTCTACATCATAAGCATATGTATTCCCAGAACTGGGCCTTTAATCTATACTCCTCAACGAAAGATGAATTGGAAGTGTCCAGTTAACTTCCGGTTTCAATTGTTAGACATGGTTGAAAAGTAATGTCTAAATTAACAATGTCTAGCAGTTCTTCATCTTTCGTTGGAAAGAGTATGGACGAAGTGCTGGCAATGGGGGTCGGGGAGGGGAGGGTTACAGCTGGAATAAAATGCCGAGATCAACCAACTTCAAAAGGGCCCGGTTGAATGAATCTTATCTTAGTTTCTTTTCATATACATTTTTTATAATATAATGTTCAGTTTCTTTGTTATTGATGTATTAAAAATGTAATTAAAAATGGTAATTTAATTCCTCAATTCTGAAGTACAAGTATATAGGGAATCACAAATATTTTGTATCGTGATCTGAGCTTGTTTTCGGGAGCCTTCCTCATTTTCCAGAAGATGTTTTCCATTTTTACATATCTTGGACTATCTGGAAGACATCTCTAATTTCTTTATTACATTGCCGGTAAATGTGTCATTAATAAACTGTTTATGAGATGGATAGATGTTTTCAAAGAGAATTGAAGGTGCGTTTTGGCATACTATGAGTGTATCCAGTTGCCATAGCCTCCGATAGTAATCGTTGTGCACACAGCGGCCATCACATAGAGATACACAGTCACAACTTTGGACCAGGCGACTTCTTCCCCCCAATCATCGACTTCCAAGGTCGATGATCTTATGCGCTGCCGTCGTGTTAGCACTGGGACCTGATTGGATCTATGGCTATGCAGCCTACGCAGACGGGTTCGATTAACTGTTATGCTGTGGAAACAGTGGACTGTTCACCACAATTGCAACTACGGGCGATTTGTCAGTCTGTGGCCATGCGATCGCTATGAATAATGCGTGACAGTCTACGGTGGCATTTAGCATCAATGAGTTGCAATCTATACACGGTTCGACGCTTGCCAATCTGACACACAATACGTGAGCAGCCCATAAGCCATGCTGTTTCATAGATACTGGTTCAAAGGTGTAGTGCCATCACAATCTATCAAACTCTGTAGAGAAAAACCTCTAACCACATGTACATTTCATATCTCAGATGTCTTTGTGGTCCTAGGTTATGGTTTCCTTTACAGGTAACTCCACAGTTCCTTCTAAAATTTTATCATATATCAAACAAATATATCGGCAGTTTTTCCCATTCTGCCACTGGGTACACAACTAACAGAAAGCCAGTACTTGGAATGTATATGAATGTGTCACTGTTCATTCTACAGGATACTTCTTTTCTCTAGACCGGAGGTGGTCATAATATAATGATTCTCCGCTGCACAATTACAATGCATGCGCAAATACACAATATTTATTTTCTAAGTTCTACCTTATCTTCTGCAACATCAAAACTTAGAATAAATGTTCATTTTATAATCTAAATCATTAAGAAAAGTTTGGAGACGACATTTAAGAGAAATAAAAACAAAATGACAGCAATGACAAGAATCTAATTTTATGTATATATTTCAACAATTATAAATAAATAAACAAAATCAGTCGTAATTGAACATTTCTTGCATTCATTTGTCTGTATAGCAAGGAAAACTTGAAATATTTAAAACTATTTTTGAATTAAATTATAAATTAACAGTCGAAGGATTTTCCGAACATTTTACACCGAGAGGAAATAAGTTTTATCAAGGAGATAAAATTTAAAAAGAAATCACTTCAACGTTCTTTTACTTAAAAGAATGAAAAACATTTCTTTAGAAGCTCTAGATTTCTCAGTATTTTTTAAGTCTATGCATTGTTTTTTTTTCCTTCAGAAGCTAGGTTGGAAGGAGACAAAGAGAACCAGACAGAAGACGACAAATGACCTCAGGAAGAAATCGAGTCCAGACCCACAATCTATCTCGTCCGACCGCTGACAGGAGATAAAAAAAAAAAAAAAAGCCATTGAACTCCTAAGGATCAATTCCTGAAACTTCAATATCTCAAACCCTTTTCTCCTCCTCCTCCTCCTTTCTCTTTCCCACTATTTGATTTTCTCTGGGAAATTTTTTAAAGAAAGTCGTTGTTTTTCTCAATAAATCGAATTACCAAAAACAAAGAAAATATGAATAAAAGGACAAAACAATTCTAAAGGAATATATTTGATCAATTCTAAACATTTATCTACAGATCGGCTTTTAAATTTATTTTTTGCTTTTGTCGTTGTCATTTATTATCGGCATTTTTATGTTTATGTAGCACTGATATCGAATAATCGCAATTAAGTTAATGTTTGTTCGAGAAACCTTCAAAATCAAACCAAATTTTAGAAGTTTAGAAGGTAAACTTAATGAAAAATGTATATGGGTATTAGAAAATCTGTCTGGATCATCATGTGGGCGTCGATTTCTATTTCCCAATCCTCCTCCTTGACGCCCTAAACTCCCAAAAGCCGAAAGGGAAAAGACTGTTTAAACAGAACAACAAAACCGGGTGCTAAATGCAATTTTATTTAAAACTATGAGGGCAGAGAAGGAAGGATTTAGAAGAGGCTTTAAAAAGTGGCTTTGGGGAAATATATATATATATATATAATACTTGAGAAGGAACTCTACTACTACAGTATTATAAAAGCCCTACAGTATTACTACAGGTTTTTTTTTTTTGTCAGCTTTCAAAAATGTCGCTGTCCGAAATAACTTTCATTCCCCTTTAGAAAAATAGATGCCTTGTTTATATGAATTTACTCTACCGCTCACCTGCTAAGAAATTAAAATTTCAAGAAGTTTGTATAATTGAAAATTAAATACTACAATTCTTGGAAAAATTAATAGCTAGAAGGTATTACTTAGTTGTTTAAATTTAACAACACTATCAATATTGTTCTTAGTATTGTCACCAATTTAAAGTAAATAATTGGCGAATTATTGTTGAGTTAGTTCATTATTATCAGAGAGACAGAGAGAGAGAGAGAGAGAGAGAGAGACAATTTTTTTTAAATTAGACTAGTTCAACCCCTTTAAAAAGTAAATTCCTTGTTTATTTGAATTTACTCACCATCCACCCGCTGCGAAATTCTTACTCCAGTAAGTTTGTATTCAAACATTTAGAATAAGTGAAAACTTATGACCTCTTTATTTAACAAATATTTATTATTTATAAAACAAAAGGAAATTAAAGGCGATACGGATAGTATTAATTTATTGCCGACACGTTTCAGTATTACACAATTATCAAGGCTGGCTAAATAGTAACCTAAGCTGTTACTAGATCAATGGATCTCATGAATTTATTCTTTATTTGGTTTTAACAAAACTGCCAATACAGGGTGATTCAAATCGCGTGTAAAACAATTTAAGGGGGCATTATAGAGGTCAAGGGAAACACAAAAAGTCCTATGAACATGGGTCCGAATTTGAACGATAACTGAGATATGAACAGAAATAAAAATGCCGCCACCAAGATCAATAACTCAGGTTCTGTAAAGCCTAGGTTAATGAAATTTGGAGGAATAACAGGGTACATAAAACTGTGTATACCGTTCAAATTTGATCGAATTCCAACAAGAAGTTTCCGAGTTACTCTTTCAAAATTATAACACGTGTTCACTTGTGAGTACTAACCAGCACTTGTTCCAATTTTGATTGCGTAACTCGGAAACTTCGCTTTGGAATTCGATCAAATTTTAACGGTATACAGAGTCTTATGTACCCTGTTATTCCTCCAAATTTCATTAATCTAGGCTTTACAGATCCTGAGTTATTAACTTGTTGATCTTGGTGGCGGTATTTTTATTTCTGTTCATATCTCAGTTATCGTTCAAATTGGGACCCATGTTCATAGGACTTTTTGTGTTTACCATGACCTCTATAATACCCCCTTAAATTGTTTTACACACGATTTGAATCACCCTGTATTGTTTATAGTATTGTCATCCACTAGCTGGAGATGTTCGTCTTTGCCGAGCTTTTCAAGGCCAAACGAAGGCGGGGTATCAGTACCTATCTACTCTAGGTATATACCAATGTTGTTTAAGGTTTGACCCTGGGACTTGTTAATTGTCATTGCATAAGCCGGACGAACGGGAAATTGTCGACGTTCGAACTCCTGTAACGGTATTCTTGGTATTAAAACGAATTGTCCTGCGTTATCGCCGCTGAGTATTGTAGCTTGTAATGAACCTGATTATTCGGAATTGGCTGTTGTATTGCTTAATACCCCAAACGTTCAACCTAATGACCGTCGACCCTACAATTTACCGACAACTTCGGACGTTGGTGTGGTTTTACCTGGCAGTGGAGTTAGTGCACATCGTGATATTATTTTGCGCCAGTGTACAGATGGTAAGGTTCGTCGGATTTTAGAAAATCAACCATGGTATGAACCTCTGCAGTATGTGCTTATGCTTCCGTACGGAACGCAAGGGTGGCATATTTCTGTGCAGTCGAAGATCAATGCTCATACCAAACGTGTTACAATACGCCAGTTTTATGCTTACCATCTTCAAATTCGTCATGTACATGTTTAAGCTCGGCGAAGACGGGCATATATAATAAAAGTCAAGCTTGTCAAGGCAAAACGAAGACGGGAAAGAAAGTTGTTTCTGTTTAAAAAGTGTATTCCGAAGGATTTGAACCCACAATATCAAGGTTGTCGAACGCGCCAAAGTAGCATTGCAAAAATGTAAGTATTTTTTTTTATTATGAATTAACGCAAGAATGAATATCTAATACACTGGCCTATTGTTGTACATACTTGCATTGTTGGACATGAGATATACATTGTTGGTCCGATGAAAACTCATATAAAAAGCGTTGTGGATTCTTTGCATGGATTAAAAGAGCACATAATTAGCGAAATATTTCTGAACCATGTAATTGTTGAGTTAGTTCATTGTTGCCGCGCGCGCGCACACACACACACACACACACACACACACACACACACACACACACAGAGAGAGAGAGAGAGAGAGAGAGAGAGAGAGAGAGAGAGAGAGAGCATTTTCAAAATTTGGTGCTGTTGCCACTTTTTTCGAATTTTTTTTGCCACACATTTTTATCACGTCCTGTCTATTCGTGAACATAACTAAAATTTAGCAATTTTAGCCATGTTCCCGAACAGATAGGTTGTGTGTGCCTATTATGAATTTTACTTACTTTTTGATGCTCTATTCGAATCTGAAGTCAAAAACAAAAACTTCGAAAAAATTGGCACAGAACGACCGACTTCGCAAATACTGCAATGATGTTTTTAACTGGTTGCGCTTTTAACATCGTTCTGGTAATACAGTATCACGCATTCACAACTGGTTTAATAATGAATTACTAAATTATTTCTGGTTTAAGCCTTAAATTTTTTATATTTGGATTGTGTAGAAGAAAAAAAGAAGGTTATTGCTAGGATAAAAAAATTAACAAGGCGGCTTAAATAACTCGAAAAATTAAAACGCAAAACCTTTAAGCAAATCTCCCAAGGTTTGTGAAAATTTCGTTCTATTTGTCGAGCTCCTGTTTATTTAGGATTCAGGGTTTTCTTATGTTTTCATTAAAACGAAGCGATAATTAAATATTATTTAAGATTTAAAATTAAATCAAAAACGGTTTATCTAAAGAATGTTTACGATGTTTATAAAAGCAGATTAAGGCTATTAAAAGGAAAGAAACTCTGGTGCAAAGTTAGCAGAAAAAGGCACGAAAAGAGCATAACTACTTTCAATAAAAAAGTGATTTCTTTATGCGTAGTCATACAAGCAAAACAGAAGAATATAACAACAAAATGAAAAATGAAATAAAAGAACGTTTGGAGGGAGAAAAATATATTTTTTTATCCATATCAAAATTTTAACGCTTAAATATTCATCTCTCACGTAAAACGTGCGCACACGAAGAAAAATCGATAATCATTATCGGAAAAGATTTATTTCCAAGCGGATTTCTTTTCAAAATCGAAATTAAAAAAAAAAAACTCAGACTTATGAAAGATAAATAAGCGAAAGTTCTTCTTTTGAGATGAAAGAAAATCCACCGTTCGGAAGAATTGTCAACACAAGTTTGTTTTTTCTTTTTTTTTTTTCCTTTTTCCCCTTTCCTCCTTCTATTAACATAAGGTTAAGGAGAGAGAGAGAGAGAGAGAGAGAGAGAGAGAGAGAGAGAGAAGAGGGAAAAAACTGTTTTCCTTCATCAAAACAGAAAACTTTTCGCTTCTGTTCACTTTCACTCGAAAGTCATCGGACAATTTTCATGGCTAAAATGCCACATTTCGCCGTCGTCGCACCCACCGACATTAACCCTTTAACGACTGGAAATCATCGCTGCAGCGCCAGCACCACCGCCAATCGCACCGAAGGCGAGCGGCAGATGGCGGCCGGAGAGAGAACGACGCCATTTCCGCTTATTATTCACGGCCGGTGATTGGAGCTAGGAGATTAAAAGAGAAGGGAAGGAGAGAAAAAAAAGAAATGAAGGAAGGAAGAAAGAAAGAGAGAGGCCACTCAGAATTCATATATATATGTGTATGAATGTATGTAAATAAAGGAACACATAAGGACGGCGGTTGGAAATTGCTATTGGAGTACGTGTATGGTGAAGAGCAGATGATGATGAGAATCTAACAACCACATCTTTCACTCGACTAAGTCTACTGGAAGGAAACGCTTCCTACTCCCCGAAAATCTTTCCACACACACACACACACACACACACACACAATTCTAAAGCATTTTTTTTCTCCCACCTCTTGCCATCCCCATCCACCGAGCTCTTCTCATGATGGCTGATTATTCTGCGTCTTGTAAAGGAGACAATAAAACTCAGGCTTATTTGCGCGGATGGCTTGTTCTTTAAAACGAGAAACGAAGAACGAGAGAGAGAATGAACAAGGAAAGACGAGACGACGACTATAAACGAAGAGAGAGTGAGAAAAAGAGAGAAAGAGTGGGTTGAAGTGAGGAAAACGAAAATAAAAGGAAAAAAGGGGCCAGAAATTTAATTCAGAACCATGTCTCGGCAACAGCGAGGAGATGAGAGAGAAGCAAAATAGCCAAGAAAATCTTTTTACCTCGAGCAATAGAAATTTAAATACAAATTAATCCGTCATCATGGGTGCTTCTCCTCCTTTCTCCTCCATCTCACGTACTCTCTTTCCTCTTCCTTCGAGAATTCTCGTACGGGGGGGGCGGCAGGGAGAAAGAAACCTGGTAGTAATCGGCATAAAAGAAGTAACTCAATATCATCTTATGAGTGGCTTATGTTTACCCAGGATAATTTTTTCTTATTTCCCAACCCCTTTGTCAATTGCAAGTTGAGAAAACACTCTAGGAATTAATTCAGTTAAGTTGCAAGTTAAGAAAAAACTGGTAACGTTCCATGGGAGCTTGAACCCCAAAGCAAGAGATCCATTTCAACTCCATATATAGAGAAAGCTCAAGTTGAACATAAAACTTTTATAATAGCATGTTTAATATAATTTTTCTTCTACGGTAACTTAGTGGATAAAGCATTGACACGGTAAACCGTAGGTCCAGGCAATGGAATTTTCCTTCCTGTTTTCTATATTTAATTATCAACTTTCGAAAGTATGTCGAAAAAAATTCTTCTAGTTATTTGGAAAGTAATTTTTCAGTTATTATTACAATTTTTATTCTACTTTGTTTTCCGTTTTATAAGAAAAAAGTGCCATTTTTGAAAAGTTTCTTGAAGAAACTGCAAAACTATTCCAATTCATTAAGCACACCGTCTCTCAAGAAATTGGATTAGTTCGAATACCCGATTATACAGGGAGTTTCAGTCAATTAGTCCCCATTTCAATGAAATGAAAGCACACTACATACTTCAAAGTTTTATTCCCTGGGGACGTGATGTATGATGTGTTCGATATGAGATCCACGGACTTTGCGAACTTTCCGTAGGCGTAACGCAAAGTTTTGGAAAACGGGTTTCATCATTTCTCTTGTGACAAGTCGGCAGCTGTCAATGATTTCTTGTCTCATTTCTTCCAGAGTTCGAGGAGCTGTTTCGTGCACTTTCTCTTTTAGGAATTCCCGTAAGAAAAATTCACATGGATTCATATCGGGGCTGGTAGGGAATCCAGGAAAATCCGCAATCAAACATGATTGGAAAAAGATGTGAAACCACGCGATCCTGGAAAGCAGATAATCGAGCACCTCAGATGCTGTGAGAGGTGCACCATCCTATTTAATAATTGCTGGTATAAACGGAAGTTCCACGTCCCAGTTCAGGAATAAAAAATGAGCCAAACATCTCCAAATAATTCTCTCCAGTCACATACTCCTCAAAGAAAAAAGGACGAATGAGCCGCCCTCACACTAATAAGGCACACAACACTAACAGTTTTTCGGGGTGGAAGCTGGTCTTATGCATTACCTTCGGATTTTCCGTATCCCAGAAACGAACTTGCATAAGATATGCCCATCAGAGAACGACGGTCTGTCCAGCACATCCGGGTTGGCTTCCATATGTTCCCCAAATTTGGTGCAAAGGTCTCCCTCTTTCTTATAGTAGCCACTGTTAAGCCCTGTAACACATGAATCTTGTACAGGTCTTTCCGCAGTATACGTCAGGTGCTTGTCAAGACATATCATTGATTTCTTGGATGGGGAGGCAACAACACTGACGAATGTTTTCGACATTTGCTGGTCATCGAACTCGCGGAATGATGCCCCCTTCAGGCCTATCTTGAACTAAACGTCGAAATTCTTTATCGCACTCTTGGACCATGTACACATTTAAAGTGTTTTCTGAACTGCCTTTGAACAGTAATAGAAGAACTTTGTTTTCAAAAACCATTCCACAATCCGCGTTTTCTGTTCCGTTATAAGCGGCGGCGCCATCTTGGATTGCGAAATGATTACTTAAAAAAAAACAAAAAAAAACTTAGATTTCAAAAAAACTTAGAAATACCATCTAAACAACGATCCCATCAATGGCGTTCCACGATCATTTCTTACATCACAGTATTAAAGTAAAATGGGGACTAGTTGAGTGAAACATCCTGTATGATATAAGCTTGATCGTTGAATTTGTTCCTCTGAGTACTTTACGTGAAGGATGGGTAGACGTTAAGGATCTGAACGACTTCGAAAGAGGCATAACAGCTGGTGCAAGGCGCACAGGATCTAGCATCTTCGAAATCATCAGCGTTTTCTCGAACAACGGTTGCTAGAGTGTATCGAGAATGGCGGGGAAAAAAACAAAAACCAGCCCAGAAGGAGGCCTGTGGTCAGAAAAAGATTCTCGATGACAGGGATCTACGAAAAATGAGCATCGTAGTCAAATCAAACAAGCTTGCAGCAATTTGGTAAATAATAGCCACCTTTAATGCCAAGGAACGTTTCTGGACGCACAGCTCGCCGGGCACTGGGAAAAAATGGACGTTCACAACTAACGGCCGTACATCGTGTGAGGAATGTTTTAGTGATGACCATAGAACAAACAATGAATGCCACAGTATATCTGAACCTTGTTGCGGACCAGGTTCAACCATTCATGCTCGCAGTCTTTCGTCCAGGATAAGGATATATTCAAAAGGATAATGCTCAATGCCATAAGGCTCGGTTAGTGTCCGATTGATTCAATGGATATGAAGACGAATCTGGTCGCACAATCGCCAGATCTGAAACCAATCGAATATCTGTGGCCTGAGGTCGACAGGGCCCTCCAATCCATCCAATCCATCGAGAAAGAGGGTCCAAATACCTGAAAGACAATTTTCGGAAACATGGCGAGTCCACGGCCCGACGAATTCGAGCAGTAGCCACTACAACGGGTCTAATACGATATAAAATGGTGTGCTTAATAAAATGACTACTCATTGTATGTCCTATTCTCAGTTTTAGTTAATTCCATTGATTCTTCCGTTGAGCAATTGCCTTGTCGATCAATATACAAGATACCGGTACTAATTATTTACAAACTATTCGATAGCAAAATGAAGCATAACTGCAGTCTTAAGACACTTCCTATAAAGCTCTCTACTTTAGGAAAGTGAACATCAAATATATTTGAAACATAATATAGAAGACGTTGTCAGATAGGAAAGTCTTCTCAATGTTGAAATCATTAAAGAGTGGATGAGAAAGGCTTGTACAAAGCCTTATTATCTGTCATTTAGTAAATTACTTAAGAAAATACTGAAAAGATTCTTTCAGGATTCTTGGCCCAACTTCATTCGCCTTGATGTAGTTAGCAATATAAAGCCTGTGGAACAATATTCAATTCTTCTTCTTACTTCTTGCCGCTTCTTACTTCACAAATTTTCGCATAATCTTCCAATTCATCTTACACACATTAATAATTTAATTTTTAACAAAATTTATCACTTTTTGCCTCTTTTCTCCTTTTTAAATCTTTTCTTTCTTTCTCTCTCTCTCTCTCTCTCTCTCTCTCTCTTCCTTGCCCTATCAAAAGTTGTCCCTCTTCCAACTTACATATTGCTCCAAATATTTTTTTTTCTTTCCTTATTCTTTCCTCTTTCTCGACAGTTGACATTAACCGTGGATCAAAGTTGAGAACTCGGCTTGACAAGTGTGACAGATGACAAGCGAAAGGAGCTGAAAAACATCAAAGACACAGAGACACATGACTGGAGGGAGGGGAGAAAGAGGAAAATGAAAGAGGAAAAAAAGGAAAGCTCAAAAGAAAACTTTCACCATCAACAGCAATAAAAAAAATTTTCAGTCGAGATTTTTCTCTCCCTTCTATCATTCTCTTCCACACTTCTTTTGTTGATTCGGTTTAAAACTGCTACAAACACAACCAAAGAGAAACAATACCCTCTATAGAAAATAAAGTTTTGTATTAAAAATCCTCAATCTTCCCCGATAAAGTTTAAAGGCTTGAATCAGGAAAAAAAGCTTACTCAGAGTTATATATATGTTTTTTGCTTCAGACACAGTAATGGTCTTCTGGTCGATGACCCTTGCAAATATTTGACAACCAACAGAAAAAAAAAAAAAGAAGTGTTCTTCAAGAAAACAGCATGAATTATTCCATACGTCAACTAAACACTGACAGCACCTAATAAATTTAGGGTCCAATACAATCTTGTAATGAGACAGCAGCGGTTATCGCAATTGAATTTGGTGGAGTACTTTTTTTTCATTCGACATAGAAACGATGCAAGGCTATCTAAAATTGCGACCCAAAAAATCTCGAAAAAAATACGAGATTATTAGTTCTAACAAAAAAAAGTTTTCTTGTTGAAATAGGAGACGACAGAATTCTAGAATTCTTATCATTTTAAATATTGAACTTACCTGATTTTTGGTAATGAAAATCAAAAAAATCCAACATTTCCATCCAAACTATTCTGCTAACATTTCCATCTGTTAAAGAGCACCATCAACGCCTTACGTTTCAATTTGTGAGGGTTTATTCGTGCTCAAGCATTCCGGAATACATTAGTGATCTACTGGTACAAATCAACCCAGTTTCCTGTTGTCATTGTTGATCAGCAAATGACTGATCAGTCTTAATAACAACTATGCACTTGAAATATTTGTTTATCATGTGTGCAAGTTCAAGAAAATTGTTGCCTTTCCAATTATACTAAGGCGAAGTAGATTTGTGGATATTCTAAACAGAAAGTTCATTGTTTATTAGTGGATAAACATCAGTTGACCGGTTCAAAATCGATTTAATTTCAGTGGAATTGTCGCTAATGCGGCTACATACAACCGATTACTTTAGCAACAATTAACTTTCCTCATCACGTAATCAAATTTGATGTATTTCAATTATATGTTTGAGAAACAAATGTAGGGTGTTTATTTTAGGATAATCAAGCAAATTGAATTAAAATTGATTTTGATTGATCGCTCCTGAGTGATACTTAAATGTGTCCATTATCAATAGGAACCCCTAAAGCATAAATGACAGAAGAAATCTCTGGCGGAGGTTGGAATAACTAATTGAAGATTATATCGGATATAATATAATTTCAATCTTAACAACATGCCATCATCTCAACGCCCATTCATGCCACGGTCGTAACTAGGACTTATATCAAACTGAAGGAGGGGGATAAGTTTAGTACATATGAGAGAAAATTACGTGGCAAAAGTTCACAAAATTAAGTGGCCCATGTCTATTTATAGGCATTTCTTTTTACTCGCAGGCATCGTATAACTCGAATTCAATTGTAAGCTACTCATACAAAATAGCTAAAAATATGCTGAAAAGTGATATAAACAATCCGATAACTATTTTTGTCACTGAAAACAAAATATTTTGTCACTTCTCGGTTTGCGCATGTGACGCATTGCCATTTTCGACTTCAAGATGCATGGTAACTTTTTATGTAGAAGGAAAAAAAACGACAAAAAATAAAAAGAAAAAAATAATCTCTTAAAACCGCATTAAATGTACGCTTTAAAATCTTAGATTTTTTTTTTATTTTTAAAAAAAATTACAGCATATCCATAGGTCAGAAGGGAAAAATGCTGATCCTCCAAATATTTTTTGTTTATCCTGATACAAAAAAAATTGGGTCAATTTATGAAAAGCTACTTTTACAACCGAGATGATAGTTTGATCCCCGACGATGTGTTTTTTATTTATTTTTATTTAATTGTTTATTTATTTTTCCAACCTACAGTTCTTTAATTTAAAAGGGATTTTTTTTTTCAAAAGCCTGATCTAAAAGTTCTTTATTCCCTAAGATTCCTAATGCAGTATAATTTCATATGGCTTATATTCTCGTAATTTTAACTAATTTAGGTACCATTTGTTGATATACGACCAATTTACAAAAAAAAACAGTAAAGGAAAAATGTCCAGTATTCTTATAGGGGATAAAAATATAACACGACACATATTTTGAATTTTTCGGAGAAAACCGAGAAATTTTTTTGACACTGGAGTGAAATTGAGAGGGCACATTCTAAAACAAAAACTCGAAATTAAACAGACAGTAAGCGAGAGATCATCTAAAAAAAAATGCCCACAGATGATAACTGGTTACGCCAATGAGTGTTATAGAATGACGTGAAAGACACTGGATATAATGGCTAATAGAAATTGCTTTGTGGCTTTAAAGCCCTGACAGCAAACAAATTTAGAGAATCTACACTTGAGAAAGGCAAAAAAATAAAAGATGCTAGCCATTCTCAAAAATAAGTGAAAATACATTTTGATAAAGTTTCTATCATCAGCGATTGCATAGCCCAAACACTGTATGAAAGCTGTGGCATACAAAATCAAATTCGAGGTTCTTAATTAAAAAAAAAAAAAAAAAAAGCTAGTATTAAATTAAAATGAATATAAACTAAAATGCCTTTAGAATGTATAGGTTTTGATGTGTAGACTTGGCTTGGTTATATAAATAAAAAAAAAAGTACATGTAGAGTGTTTGAGTAACCCAATTAATTGCAGCGATTTTTGCTTTTTAATTTTGAAAATAAAAATTTTGTAGATGTTTCCTACTATTAAGTCTATTTAAATGTTATTTTCTGTGATGGTTGTAATGAAATTTAAACTATGAATTTTGAACATTGAATAACTTCAAATCAGTTAGCTGCATGCATATAATTGAAGAAAACCATTAGCTAATGAAGAAAACCGAAAAAAAAATCAGCCTAGATGTAGGACAAAATGCAACCGGATAACATGCAACTATAATTTTTTTTTTATACAATGAGCACCTACTGAGTATAGCCATCAGAGATCATCAATAAATTGTTGGTCTCTGATAGCAACTTCTCATTTGCTGTGATGACAGACTTCGAACAAGCAGTGCTCGTAGAGTGGGTGGGGGGTGTGGGTGGGGGTAGCCAGTAATTCATTACTGGTCATCTTCGAATGTACAGGAAATTACAAATGATTGCAGCGGTTTGATAGAATCCGGGTGCTTTTTGCATGAAACATATAATCACGGTTGAGTGCAATTACACAAGAAAACTC
Organism: Rhysida immarginata; assembly: GCA_023313115.1. Lineage (NCBI taxonomy): Eukaryota > Metazoa > Arthropoda > Chilopoda > Scolopendromorpha > Scolopendridae > Rhysida > Rhysida immarginata. The sequence continues at coordinate 788,007 of JAHWFO010005786.1, read as the reverse complement.
TCTCTCATCACGAAAACTCTCTTATCAAGCTTTTGGCATCTAAAATCATCGCGTAATGACATTCGCTCAGAGCTGGAATCTCTTATAAAAATCGGGGCACTTCAAAAAATGTCAACTACATTTTTATGCGTTGGAGCAACCATAAAGACTGCAGTTTCTCCTACTTTTTGTCATTAGAAAAAAGAAAAAGAAAACCACAAAACGCAGTGATGAATACAAGCAGTGGAAACGATTCATTCATTCAGAAAATGCTAATTTTTGTCGCCAGAGGACACTGACGTCGAAAATATGAACTCTGCATAGAGCACTTTGTAATTGTTTCCATTCTTGGAAACGAAAAGGAAATGTGTTCACGAACAGGTGGTCTTGGCTTAATTTTGCGTAGCTACAAAAAGAAAAACAACTTGGCTCAATATTTTATATGTACAAATTACACTCATACCATCAATCATAATAAATACATAATAGAATCAGCTAGACTTTAAAATAAAAAATTGATTTCTGTTATTCCTGCACTGGCATGAATAAAATTTATTAGGTTGTTTATTTAAAAAAAATACTATGTTAAACAACCATGACGCTTTGCATTTAATTACTATAAGTGATAATATCACAAATACAAGGCCACGAAATGGCGGAAAGTCTGCACGAAATGGTGGCGGGACAAACAAGTTGAGGGGAAGAGAAAGGCTTTCCGGAAATGCTCTTTTGAAATCGCTGACGTTAACAACACGCACAAATCAGATAATCAAATTACTATCCAATCAGTAATCAACTTTAAAGTTAGAATAAATTTAGCGAGTCCAGGGAACAGAAATTTTTATTCGACCACTGGATCCGACAAGACAATAATAAAATGCACACAACAAAAGGTTATTAATTACTATAATTAGCCAACCAAAATCATTATTACAGTCGAGATAGTCATTGAATTAATGTCTAAAAGTCATTACTATAATGCAAGAAACATAGCCTTTTAAAACTTTAAAATCGCATTAAACCATAGAAACGCCAAGACAAACTGGTCAATGAACGTTATGAGTGTACAAAATACAATAGGAACACTAAATTCATAGCTCAAAATTCAAAAGAGGACAGAGAGAACGCGATTAAATGACGCAGTCAGATTAACAAAAGAGCCAGTTGATTTCATGTCTACATTTATATAAACAGGAGTTGATAAGGCTTTAATTATACTATATAATCACTGTATAATCTGCCCTTTGCAATATCTCATGTAACATCACCACAAAATGGAGGAATGACACGAAATGGCGGCGGGACAAATAGTTGGAGAGGGAGGCTTCCCTGCTCTTTGAACAAGTTTCACTGATCAAAAATTTGCTATCATAACGTGAAGAAAATTATTAAAAAAAAAAAATTATTCATTAGCAATAGCGACACTAGGCCTGACTATAACCCGGCCCCTCCTCGCGCCGGCACTGATATTATAATTTTATTATAAGTGACGGCAGGACAAAACCCCCGCCAGTCAAAACACCCAGGTATAAAACTACCTGGTAATAAAAAAAAACCCAGGTACACCCCCCCCCCCCCCCCCCCCCAGAGATAAAAGCTGTGGTAAAAGCATGAAAGAGGACATAATCTCCAAATGAAGCCTTAATATTTATATTATTTTTATCGAGTTATCCGAAAGTTTATTGAAGGTTTTTCCTTCTATTGTGTAGTGAGTGGGGGAGGGGGTTATTTTAAAAATGTTTTCTAAAATTAATTAACTGAATAAATTTTTTTAATCTAGTTAATTGTTCTTATTACGGGAATTATTCGTACATTCGGAATAATTTACCTTCCGCAAATATAACAATAATTCAGATAATGGATTGGTCATAGTATTGTATTTCTTAACGAAATGAATGGGCGCTTTACAATAAATGGTTGACATTTTAATGAAGGAAACCAACAAAACACTGTGGATAAACATCTTGATATGCCAAATAAAACCTCTTGTCCACAATATAGGATACATTTATTATCACATATACGCATTTCGTTCACCCTGTGATCATCTTTCAGTGTGAATTGATGCTAGGGACAATCAATCGACAATCGAACAGTGAAGTGTAAATTTGTTCAGGTGGGACGGAAGCAAAACTTTCACGAGGGTCACCCTTCCAGAATAAATTCCAAAAGAAATACAATGAAGTAGGCAAGAAGCCTGACTAAACCAAGAGGTCTTCCACATTATGAAAAAATAATAAGATTGACGATTGTCAGGAGGGGAGGCGGGGAGTTTATCACATCTTCCATTAAGTCGGGAAGGAGACGTTGCTAATGTCCTCAAAATTGACGTCAAGAATATGCCTCGGTTTCTTATTTCGTATGCCACTTCACTTCCATCGCGTTTTCCAGTATTCCAGCTACCAAGTCTTTGTCATGGGTCTTCATCGTTTGCACCATACTCATCAGGAGATCTTGGGTAAACTTTCCGATGTGATCATGTTTAAATCCGAGTAGATGTATTGATTTTTGACGATCCTTTTTCCAAGCTGGGCAATGGTCCTCAGGGTAACATTCTGGAACGACTAGAGCTCACTCCATCTGCTTTTACATATAGTCGCCCACGCAGGCATACCATAGAGGAGGATGGTCCGAATCATTGACTTGTACATAAGTAACCATTGTCGATGCTGAGAGTGCTGTTTCGACCCAGGAGAGCTAGTTCAGAGCATAAGTCACGTGACAATTCCAGGAGAGTCTTGAATCGATGATAACGCCAAGGTACTTGTAGTTGTCAACCCAAACAAGGGAATCCGGGGGACGCTTAGGCTAAGCTTTTTGTTGAAGTACAAAGCTTTGCATTTTCCGAGGTTGAGATTCAGTTTCTAGCATTAAACCAATCTTCAAACTTCTTCCAGGCGTTCTCCAGACGAGTGATAACGTGAGATGGCAGTATCATCAGCGTAGAAATATAAATTGCACTTTTCAAGCTTTGGGAAATCGTGCACAAAATAATTAAACAGAACGGGCCCGGGGACAGAACCTTGTGGGACACCGGCCTTTACTTTACAGAGGCGTGGATAAGTTTTCTCCAACTTTAGCTTGAAAGAATCTGTTGGTAAGAAAGGATTTCACCATCGAAATCAAATCATTGGGAAACCTATCTCTAATCATCTTGTAGATTAACCCCTCGTGCCACACTTGGTCGAAAGCTTTACTAACATCGAGAAAAACCACGCCACAGTACCTGGAAAGGTTCAGGGGGTGCTTAGATCTTACAACCAGCCTCCATATCTGCATCTGACAGGAATGGACACCATTTTGAACATCTAAAGTAATTATCTGCTTGACTGAAGACAGTTCTACATGTAAGATCAGTATTAAATGTAAAACAAACACATAATAAATATTTTCGTTCCTTAAAGTGTGTATACATTTTTTTTTGGGCGGACTCTGTATATAGGAAATTCCCGAAACAGACAAATAACGCTAGAACAAAAGGTGCTAGAGTCATAAAAATCAGAAGTCAGGTTCATTTATAGGAAAGTTTCCGTGTCCGATTGAATGAAAGTAGAAATCCATTCTTTGTATAAAGAAAATAAAAGCATAGAACTCGTAAAACGGGGGAGAAAAATCTACGAGGGCATATTGAAAAATAATGCCTCCATGGCTGCAACTTTTATTTTTTAACCGATTTTCAAAATTCTTTTTGTATCTGATACTTCCATTTGTCTTCTATGTAATGCACTATTCACTTTTCGACATAGTCCCCATCCCTTTCCACGCATTGCGCCAACGCGTGACTAGCCGGGTGAACCCGTCGGAGAGGAATTCCGGGGTTGTTGTCGACACCAGGACCGAACGGCAGGTTTCACCCAGAGACAAATGAAAGTAAGAGACTGGCAGTGCCCTATTCATTTTGCTGAGCGCTACTGGTGCCACCGGAAGTGCAGCGATCTCCATTATGGGAATGGCAGAAACGTAAGGTGGCGTATGTTCTCAATGTTATTTCAGCTGTTTTTGTAGATGACTTCAAGAGGTATTAGTAAGCGTAACCTGTTTTCTGATTTTTTTTAAAAAACTTTATTGCATTAACTAACGATAACGTATACTTTTAATGACTTTCAATAGCTGATTCAATGCCTTACGAATTTTTAAAAGAGCGCGTACAACTCGCAACTCCTATCGTTATTGTAATAATGGAGGCTTAGCCAGAGACAAGTGAAAGCATAGATGAAGAAAACTGAAGAATAAGAGTTTGGCTTCCAATTCTTACGCCTAATAAGATGTATCCACTTTTTACGAAGAATGTCATCCTTTGGAAATCTATTGTGCAAATATTATACCTGGTTATACGAGCTTGGTGCTCATTCATTGAGTGACAGTTGTTTTTTTAATGCATTCATCACAATAAAAATGTTTATCACAATACTTATCTTTATTGAAATATCAATTAGATGTTTATACTTTAAAAAATTTAACAAGCTGTGTCACAAAATTATTTTAAGAAAATAAAAAAAATGTCATTTTAATTTTTGTTTATCTGACAATAATGAAATGTTGATAAAGTCAGAACATTTAAACTGGGAAGATATTTAAAAGTGTTTCTTACTATTGATAAACAAACCTAACATAATTTATCAAATTTTAGCTAATTGATTTTAAAATTTTAAATTAAAAAAGAAAATCTGGTAACCTAAAATACTTTTAAAAGGTACTCAATTTTTTTTTAAACAAAAAAAAGGAAGAAATAATTCTCAGTTGAATAAAATAATTGGACCAGAGACAAGTGAAAGTAATTACTTTCACTTGGCGCTGATAATAATCAGTTTATTAATCCACATTTTGTAATAAACTATTAACATATTATTAATACACATGATTACTTGTGAAATGAAATATTGGATCCTTTTAAAAAACGATTTGTGCAATTATATGCACAACAACTGACAGGCATGTTTTTTTCTTTCATAAATTATGA